>CM024758.1:107223574-107347527 GCA_014218235.1 Colocasia esculenta
TACATTAGTGTCTACGTGCCCAATTAGTGTTCATGATCGTGCTCGTGCGTTCCTGCTTGCTTGCGTGATATGGCCATCCTGCCTTTAATGCAATTAGTGATATCTTGCGTTCTTGACATCAAGTAAATCTTCCGTGCTTGTACAAAGTGATCTATTGCTAGTTCTATCTTGTCATCTTGTTCCAAAATCTAGTTCTATCGTGATCACTCTAGCTAGCTTGTTCATGTATCATGTTTTAATGAGTTTTATTCATACATGCATATCATGACATTCATCATGCTTACCTAGTTCTAAATTGTTAATCACTTATATCATTGTCCGCACATTGAGATATAAATCCTACTGGGCTAGTTTGCTAATTCCCTACGTTTAACCATTCTAGGTGATTATGACATTCAAGAGGAAGAGCCAGTCGAGGATGTGAATGCGTCCGAGTGATGAGCGTTCTAACTATGAGTCTGTTTATAGTTCGTTTGCTTTGAGTGTTAGATTCGTGTAGTAGGAAGTGAGGAATTAAATGTACTTTTCTTTTTATTGAGTCTTAGTCCTATAATAGTTCCATTTGGAATACAATGAGTTGAGATTTGAATACAGATTAGTTGAGTTCATATTTGGGCCCTAGATGATGTATGTTGTTTATACATTTAGTGCGTGCTAGCTAGAGACTTATTTGCCGACTGTTCACGTCTCAGGATATCGACTCGAATTATTCAGAATAATTTATATCCGCTGTCATTCAGGCCCGCTAACCCAATAATGTGCCCGACATGACTCCGCCTCCCGCGATCGGTTCGAAGCCTCGCAAGGGATATCATTTACACATGTCCATAGAAATATAAAGAAACACATGCTAAACACCATAGGTACTATTTCCACATATATTCACATGAATGCACATACTCAGTTCCATACATAAGTCATTAAACGAGTACAACAGCCCGAGATACCCCCAAGGCTCCACAAGTAAAGACTTTACTCTGCTGGTGGTGAAGGCCCGACTCCACTACGGTGCGGTCCCAAACTAGAAGAGGGACGGAACCCCTCCTGCTCTCCTTCACCTGGAAGAAGAAGAGGTGAGCCTCACAAGTCACTGGCTCAGTAGGGTAACTCCCCCAAAGCCGATAAATATAAAGAACAACAGATATAATATGAAAATCTGTAAAGCATCTAAATACATAACAACACCTGCGCATGATGCTACAGCTGCAAGTAACTAAACGGCAAACCACAACACGTGTAGAAGCTACAGAAGGATTGCCACACACGAGACATGAGAACTGGTTTGTGACAACCCGCCACAGACTCAGACAAACAACACAAGTCCACCACTCAGTCTCGCAGCCACGGACAAAAGGTCCAGTTCCTGCTCCCCTCAACAACAAGAAGTGTGGAGACAAACTAACACCACACCTACAGACTACACTGCTGCAAGCCCAACCTGACACCTTTAGGGACTCCAGCTGAGAACCCTAAAGTGAGCACTGGAAACGGACTAGCTGGGGACCAGTACGTCTACCGGTGTCCATCCCCCAACCACGAGTGTGCTACAAGCGATCGCACACACCCACAAACACGTGTCGCTGCCCATTGTCGTCTTTCCCACAGCCAGACGTACAACTCAAACTCAAGAGTGAGGGTGTCCAGAAAGATGACACAAACCTCGACGTACGCACTATATCAGGACAAACCCCGAGCACCCGGTGCTGGGGACCCGACTAGAGAGGTAACTCGAAAGCGTTATTACCCGACTTGCTATGCACACATTTCCATGCAAAACCTCTCGTTACCCACAGTATAAACCTACATGACCCATACTGTCCCTACTTGCATGGCCAACACTGCCCAAGCAATGTAGGATAGAAACTGGGTGGACTGTCCAAGGAAGCTCAGAGCTCGGGTGGACTCGCGACGGACCACTCGTCGCCTTTAGACCTGAATTGCGACGTCTGGTTCCGTCGCCTTTTAGGTGACAGAACCCAGACTCAACCCTTGTTCCAGAAATCACACCTAAAGACCATACATGCTGTTTTAACACGGAAATACACACATATATGAAATCCTAAGTATGATCTCTACCCTCCATACATGATTCCCCCGTCAAAATCAGTAAACCATAATCCATACAATCCATGAAAGAGAAAACAGGGCAAAGTTCCCCTACTTGTAAGTGAAACGCAAATCCAACAATATCCTGGCATTCTCCGCACTGCGATGCACCTCCTCATGCCGGAATCACACCGAACGGATGCCAAAATAGCCACAATCGCCCAAGCTTCCCTTCAAAAACCCGCCGCCAGCTTCTCCCAGCTGAACAGTGCCAGTGCATTGTTTGGCCTAGGGCAGAAGCCCAAAATACACAGGATTTAAATCGCGTCGTGTCTTCCTGCCACGTTTAGAAACGCGTCCGACATCAGCGACGCGTTTAACTCCCGACTTCCCTGCATGCGCCATGCGGCGCGCATGCAGCGGCGCTCATGTAGTGGCGATCGAAAATCGCGTCCATGCAGGTGGACGCGTTCAACTAAGAGATGTGTCTTCTGTGTTAGACGTGTTCTTAGTGAACCTGGCAGAGTCCTATTTGGGCTGGGTTGACTCCAGCCTCCCACCTGCTACATCCAACTTGTAAAAACACTTGTAGACCTACATGGTCTACCAATAGGCCATACATTGGCCCCCAAACCCGATAAACCTCGATCCGAACTTACCGGATATTACATTACTATCACCTAAAAAGAATTTCATCCTTGAAATTAAAGGAAAAAGCATAAACACAGTTCAATATATATATAACTATCACCTAAAAAGAAATTAATGCTTACTCAAACAAGTATGGATACGTCTTGCACATTTCATCGACTAACTCTCAAGTGTCTTCACCACCCTGCCTGTTCTCCCATCTGATCTTTACCTGCTTAATATTCTTATTTCTTAGTTTATGTGTTCGGTGGATTGTAATCATCACGGGATACTCCGGCATGGACATATCCGGCTTCAAATCATCTCTTTGGTAGTTGACTACCTGTGTGGGATCACAAATGTACCTTCTTAACATCGAGACGTGAAACATGTCGTGTGCATCCGTGAAATCTACTGGAAGCTCCAATCTGTATACTGTCTCCCCAATTCTTTCCACAATCTGGAATGGACCCACATACTTGGACTCAACTTGCCCTTCTTGCTAAATCTCATCACACATTTGTTTGAGAAACTCTTAGGAACACATAATTACCAACCTCAAACTGTAGAGGCCTGTGCCGTGTATCGACATAACTCTTTTGCCTGCTCTGCGCTGTTTAAAGCTTTTCCTTGATAAACTTAACCATTTCTGCACATTGTTGCACCATTTCCGGTCCTATCACCTACCTTTCACCCACTTCATGCCAATTCAGCGGTGTTCTACAAGGTCTTCCATAAAGTGCTTCGTACGGTGCCATGCCGATACTTGCGTGATAGCTATTATTGTAGGCAAACTCAACCATACCTAAATGCTGCTCCCATCCACCTCCCCAAACCAAACACAAGCTCGCAACATGTCTTCAATAGTCTGGATCGTCCTCTCTGTCTGTCCATCTGGTATGCCGAACTGTACCTCAATTGGGTGCCAACAACCCTCTCTGCAACTCCTCCAAAACCCAGAGGTAAACCTGGGATCTCTGTCTGAAACAATAGTGATGGGAATGCCATGCAACGACACAATTCTATCCACATACAACCTGGCCAACCTGTCCACTGCCCATGACATGCTTACTACTAGTAACCTGCATACCTTTGTCAACCTGTCAACAAAGACCCAAATGCCATTATGTCCTGACGCTGTCCTGGGCAAATCTGCAACAAAATCCATTGCTATATCATCCCACTTCCATTGTGGTATCGGTAAGGGCTGCAACAAACCACCTGGCCTTTGGTGTTCTGCTTTAACCTGCTGGCATATCAAACACCTTGCTATGAACTCTGCTATTTCTTTCTTCATACTTGGCCACCAGAAATATTTCTTCAAATCTTGGTACATTTTGGTACTCCCGGGGTGAAGGGTGTACCTGGATCGGTGTGCCTCTTCCAATACTTTCTGCTTCACCCCAGCTTCACTTGCAGCATATAATCGGTGCCTGAACCAAACCACACATTCATCATCTATGGTGACACCCTCCATCTTCAGAATATCAGCCAAGTTCTCATCCATTTTCTGGGCTTCCACTACCTGCCAATACAAAGAAGGTTCCACCATACTACTGGCTAACACTGCTCGCCATTGGCTACTTGGAATAAATAAAGAGTTTTCTGCCACATCTTCATATAGCTTCCATTCTTTCATCATCATGTGACTCATCACTACTTTTTTGCTCAATGCATCTGCCACTACATTAGCTCTACCCAGTTGGTATGCTAAGCTAAAATCATAGTCTTTCAAGTATTCCATCCATCTTCGCTGTCTCAAATTCAAATCTTTCTGTGAGAAATGTACTTCAAACTTTTATGATCCGTGAAAATCTCAAACCTTTAACCATAGAAGTAATGCCGCCATATCTTCAATGCAAACACAACCGCTACCAATTCCAAGTCATGTGTGGGGTAATTTTCTTCATGCCGCTTCAATTTCCTGGATGCATACGCTACAACCTTTCCACGTTACATTAACACTGCCCCAAGTCCTCTCCTGGATGCATATGTGTACAACACAAAACCACCTTGACCTGAGGGAATCTCCAATATTGGAGCTGAAGTGAGCCGCTTCTTTAATTCCATGAAACTGCACCTGCAGTCGGATGACCATACAAATGGTACACCCTTCCTGGTAAGCTTTGTCATTAGTGCTGCAATCTTGAAAAAATCTTGGATAAATCGCATGTAATAACCTGCCAAGCCAAGAAAACTCCTAATCTCTGACACTGACCTTGGTTCCTTCCATTTCATAACCGCTTTCACCTTTGCTGGATCCACTGCAATACCTTCACCTGAAATAACATGCCCCAAAAATTGAACTTCCTTTAACCAGAATTCACACTTACTGAATTTTGCAAATAACTGGTGCTCCCTCAATGTCTGCAATGTGATCCTCAAATTAGCTGCATCTTCTTCTTCTGAGGCTGAATATACTAAAATATCATCTATGAAGACCACAATAAACCGATCTAAATATGGATGGAAAATCTTGTTCATCAAATTCATGAAAACTATAGATGCATTGGTTAACCCAAATGGCATAACCACAAACTCATAATGCCCATACCTTGTCCTGAATGCCGTCTTGCCAATGTCTTACTCCTGAATCCTCAATTGATGGTATCCCGACCTCAAATCTATCTTGGAGAACACCCTTGCTATTGCAATTGATCAAACAAGTCATCAATGCATGGAAGTGGATACATGTTCTTTATTGTGACCTGATTCAACTGGCGATAATCAATACACATCCTCATGCTTCCATCCTTCTTTCTTATAAACAAAATCGGTGATCCCCATGGTGAGTGACTTGGCCGAATAAAACCTTTCTCAAGTAGCTCTTGCAATTGCTTCTTCAACTCCTTTAATTCTGCAGGTGCCATTCTGTAAGGTGCCTTGGAAATGGGCATACTACTCGGCTGCAACTCTACTGTGAAATCCACCTCTCTATGTGGTGCCAAGCCCGATAACTCTTCTGGAAACACATCCGCAAACTCTCTCACCACTGGTACCATATCCACTGTCTTACCTACCTCAACCAGGCTAACGGATGCCAAATAGGCTACACACCCCGCATTAATCAATTTTCTAGCCTTAAGGGCAGAAATAATAAATCTAAGGGTATAGAATGGCATACCTTGAACTCAAACATATCCCCTCCTGGATGGCTGAACCTCATTCTCTTCTTTCTGCAATCTACCACTGCCCCATATGCTTCCAACCAATCCATGCCCAATATCACATCATACTCTTTCAACTGTAGTGCATACAACCTGGCTGGCAACTAATTTCCTTGAATCATAACAGGAACCTCATCCAAATAGCATGTAGTAAGCATGAATCCCCGAAAGGGACATCTACTACAAGCTCACACTGCCTCTCCTCAAATGGATGCACCATACTATCAATGAAGTCTTCAGAAATAAAGGAATGGGACGCACCTGGATCAATTAATGTTCTAGCTGAAAATTCAAGAAGTGGTATAATATCTTCAATCAGATTTGACGCCTCCGCTTGAGCCCTTGTAATCGCCATCACACGTCCTCATCCTCCTCCTCTCTGGTAGGGCGTGCCTCTACCTCGCTCAGTTGAGAACTACTGTTGTGGCTGCTGTTGCTGCAATACCCTTCTACCATAGCTAGCTCTTCTTGGATACAGACAATTCCTCACCAAATGCCCCAGCTGATCACAATTGTATCATTTAAATTCTGCGGGTTGCCTTGCTGTGCTTTGCTGGGATTCCTCCACTCTGGCTTGTAGCCTCTACCTTGCTGAAATCCTTGTTACTTGCCGCCTCCTCGGCCTCTAAATATCTTCTTTAGCTTGTTTCCCCACTTGCCAAAGCCCGATGAAGAAGCTCCTCCTGAAGGTGCCTTCCCTTTACTAACATCCGGTGATTGTTGTGGAAGTCAGAAACTACCTCCACTTGATCCCGATCCGCTGGACTACCTTGCTTGCACTATTCTTTCTAGTATTGTTGCTCTTTGGGCTACCTCTTCCATTGTCCCGCACATCAATGGAATCACCGCATCTTGCAATTCCGACCTCAACCCCTGAATAAAGTACTCCACCATCATTGCAATGTTGGTTACCACATAAGGTGCATACTCGCTCAAGGCCATGAACCTCATCTGATACTCCAACACCGACAAATTTCCTTGCTGAAGTGTCCTGAATTGCTCCCTCTTAGCTTGCTGAATTTGCACCAGAAAGAAGGTGTTGTTGAATGCTTCAAAAATTCAGCCCATGTGATGGTATTCTCCGCTCGTCCTGCAAACACGGTTTGCATCTTGAGTCTCCACCACTCTTGTGAAAAACCTCTCAACTGATAAGTAGCTAATATAACTCTATCCGCCTGTAGACACCTCATGGTAACAAATACCCTCTCTATCTCATGCACCCAATGTTCAGCTGTGTCTGGATTCGGACCTCCTGAATACATAGGTGGCTGCAACCGCAGGAACCTCTCCACTAACATCGTGGACTCCTCCACACTGGCTGACCTCGCTGGTGCAACTGAAGCATAGGTGCTACAGGTGGTACCTTCGCTCCATATGGTGGTGCTAAGGGTGCCGACACTACCTCCTCCTGTACCGGTGGTACTCTTACTGGCTGAACTGGTGGCTGCTGATCTAGCCGTGTCCGAATCTGAGTAATACTATCCCATAACCTCTCTATCATTTGATGAGTGGTCTCCTCTGGATCATCACCACCACCTCCCCAATCTCTTCTATCGGCCATTTAGAAACCTGCATACACACATTCCATCCACACAAGCATATCATTACAAAAACAGGGCCAACTACTAGCAGTAGACTACAGTAATGAACATACTATATATATTTCATGTTTCCTCATATTTACACGGACCTTACTCTGATACCACTGTCACGGTCCTCGCCGTTTAGGCCCGCTAACCCAATAACGTGCCCAACACGACTCTACCTCCTACGATCGGCCGAAGCCTCGCAAGGGATATCATTCACACATGTCTGTGGAAATATAAAGAAACATGCTGAACACACATAAGGTATCATTTCTCACATATATTCACATGAATGTACATACTCAGTTCCATACATAAGTCATTAAACGAGTACAACAGCCTGGGACAACCCCCAAGGCTCCACAAGTAAAGACTTTACTCTGCTGGTGGTGAAGGCCCGACTCCACTACGGTGCGGTCCCGAACTAGAAGAGGGACGGGAACCCATTTGCTCTCCTTCACTTGGAATAAGAAGGGGTGAGCCTCACAAGTCACTGGCTCAGTAGGGTAACTCCCCCAAAGCCGATAAACATAAAGAACAGTAGATATAATATGAAAAGTTGTAAAGCATCTAAATACATAACAAAACTACGCACGATGCTACAGCTGCAAGTAACTAAATGGAAAACCACAACACGTGTATAAGCTACAGAAGGGTACGCCACACACGAGTCACGAGAACTGGTTCGCCACACCAGCCATAGACTCGGACAAACAACACATGTCCACCTCTCAGTTTCGCAGCCACGGATGAAAGGTCCAACTGCCGCTCCATCTCAACAAGATAAGAACCATGGAGACAAACTAACACCACACCTACAGACTACACTGCTGCAGGCCCAAGCCTGACACCTTTAGGGACTCTGGCTGAGAACCCTAAAGTGAGGCACTGGAAAAAGGACTAGCTGGGGACCAGTACACCTACCGGTGTCCATCCCCCAACCACGAGTGTGCAACAAGCGACCGCACACCCACAAACACGTGTCGTTGTCCATTGTCATCTTTCCCACAGTCGGACGTACAACTCAAACTCAAGAGTGAGGGTGTCTAGGAAGACAACACAAACCTCGACGGTACGCACTATATCGGGACAAACCCTGAGCACCCGGTGCTGGGGACCCGACTAGAGAGGTAACCTCAAAAGGCGTTATTACCCGACTTGCTATGCACACATTTCCATGCAAAACCTCTCGTTAACAACCACAGTATAAACCTACATGACCCATATTGTCCCTACATTGCATGGCCAACACTGCCCAAGCAATGTAGGATAGAAACTGGGTGGACTGGCCAAGGAAGCTCAGAGCTCGGGTGGCCACATTTCAAAACACGTCCAACACAGTGGACGTTTTTAGAAGACTGAATCGCGACGGACCAACTCGTCGCCTTTAGACCTGAATTGCGACATCTGGTTCCGTCGCCTTTTAGGTGACAGAACCCAGACTCAACCCTTGTTCCGAAAATCACACCTAAGGACCATACATGCTGTTTTAATACAGAAATAAACACATAAATGAAACCCTAAGTATGATCTCTACCCTCCATACATGATTCCCACGTCAAAATCTGTAAACCCTAATCCATACAATCCATGGAAGAGAAAACATGGCAAAGTTTCCCTACTTGTAAGTGAAACGCAGATCCAATAATATCCCGATGTTCTCCGCGCTCCGATGCACCTCCTCGCGCCAGAATCACACCGAACGGATGCCAAAATAGCCACAATCACCCAAGCTCCCCTTCAAAAACCCGCAGCCAGCTTCTCCCAGCTGAACAGTGCCAGTGCACTGTTCGGCCTAGGGTAGAAGCCCAAAATACACAGGATTTAAATTACGTCGTGTCTTCCTGCCGTGTTTAGAAATGCGTCCGACATCGGCGACGCGTTTAACTCCCGACGTCCCTGCATGCGCCACGCCGCGCGCATGCAGCGGCGCCCACATAGCCGCGGTTGAAAATCACATCCATGTAGGTGGACGCGTCGTCTGTGTTAGACGCGTTTTTAGTGAACCCGACAGAGGCCTGTTTGGGCTGGGTTTGCCCAACCCTCCAGCCTCCCACCTGCTACATCCAACATGTAAAAACACTTATAGACCTACATGGTCTACCAATAGGCCATACATTGGCCGCCAAACCCGATAAACCTCGATCCGAACTTACCGGATATTACAATATCTTTCTTTGAATTTGATACTACACGACTTGAACTAATCATTTCTTCATATGTTTGCTTGTTTCTCTTTTTTGCAAGGTAACCAATCAAGCTAAAGTCTTCTCTGTCGGCCGGCCGTTTGGAGGAGTAAGAATCAACCCCCACTTCATCTCTCGCAATCTTTGGTGAAGGTATGTAAAACCCATCCTTCGCTCACTCCCTTGGTACCCCTCGCGTACCTAGCAATCACACTTCCTCCATAGTGCACATACGCACTCTCTTCTTCATCCATGCATATTTATTTCATTTTATAAAATTGTTTTTTTTTTAATTACTCTTTGTGGAGTGTTTGAAAAAAAAGCACATCCACATATGATTTCAAGGAAAAAGGCTTGATAAAGATAATATATATATATTATTTGAAATAACATTTGATATGATAAAGTCAATCGATGTTAATACAAACATTCGATATCTAAGCAGTCGATGTTTAAAGATAAGGAAATCGATGTTTATGCAAGACAATCGATATGACAATCAATTTTTCAGTGCAAGGCAATTGATATTTATGCATGACAATCGATATGACAATCAATTTTTCAGTGCAAGGCAATTGATGTTTAAAATGATTAGCAATCGATATGAAATAGAGCAACAATCAATTGGTCATGAATATAACATAAACGGTCGAAGTGATGCTTCAGATGGCCAAAATATAACATAATAGGTCGAAGTGATGCTTCGAATATGCGAAGTGAACTTCATATAAGACTTCGGATATAACAAAGTGAACTTCATATATGACGAAGTGAACCTTGGATATGACGAAGTGAAATTCATATATGATGAAGTGGAACTTCGTATAAAATAATTCATAACGTTGTCGGTCGAAGTGAAACTTTGATATGACGAAGTGTAACTTCGTATAAAACAGTTCATACCGTTGTCGGTCAAAGTGAAACTTCGATATGATGAATTGTAACTTTGTATATGACGAAGTGAACTTTGGATAAAATGAAGTGGACTTCGTATATGACGAAGTAGAACTTCGTATAAAGTAGTTCATAACAATGTCGGTTGAAGTGAAACTTCGGATATGACAAAGTGTAACTTCGTATATGACGAAGTGAACTTCGTATAGAATAAAAAACAACGCAGTCGGTCGAAGCTGAAACCCACAATCGGTCGAAGTGAACATCGTATATAACTTTAGATATGACGAAGTTAGCTTCGTACATGACGAAGTAGGACTTCGACTGATCAAAACCAAAAACATGCATGGCGAAGTGCCAACTTTAGATATGGCGAAGTGGATTTCAAATATGACGAAACTAGCTTCGTATATGACGAAATAAGCTTCAATTGAATATATAAAAAAATGCATGACGAAGTGAAGCTTTGAATTAAACATGTTACTTCTTATGCATAGATAATCTTGAAAAATGGTATAAATATATTCATGTTATTTATGATAATCATGAGGTTTTGTTATCACAAAATAAAAGGATAAAATGTAGGAGTGCTCCAACAATCTCCTCCTTTTTGGTGATGACAAAACTCGTGTGAATTCTCATCAAATATTCAATAAAACTAATGAACAGAAAATTCATAACATAACATACTCTCCCCTTTTTTGTCAATAACCAAAAAGGAAAGATCTTACCCTTTGCATTCTCTGCTTAAGGAATATTCTTACCATTTTGAAGAAGAGGGGTTCAACAATATTTGAATGAAATATCTTCTCCCTGTTTTACTTGCTCCCCCTGAATGTGAGGTTCCCTCTTCATGTGAGGCTCCCCCTTAGTTGATGCTCTTGCAAATCTTTATAAATACCTTTTGTCTGTCGACCAATTTGTCATCATCTATTGACATCTTCTTGTTGATTTCTTAACTTATCCATTTGTTATTATGTTAGGGGGGTCTTCAAGAGTACTCCATGCATTGATCCAATAAGAGACAGAAATGCTTGCAAGAATATTAGTAGCATTGTTAAAAAAATGAATGTAATTTTAAAAAAGAATTAAGGATGACTACTTCCTCTTCAGATAGAAATGAAGTGAAGAATTTGTAGTCACTAATCGGATGTTGTTGAGCATCCCTAACCATACCTATTTGAATGTCTTTTTTTTTGTTTTGTTCATCAAGACTAGATTGACATTCTCTTCATCTTCTTCTGTGCTTGAGCTGTCTGAGGAGTTATCACATGTAGCTGTGAAGGTTGTCCTTTTATATTCCTTGTATTTCTCCTCTTTTCTCTTCTTGTTTTCAGATTTTTCTGCCTAACAATTTTTCTTGAATCTTGAACAATTTGGCCTCAAATGTCCAGACTTTCTGTGTTCATAGGAGACATGTTCCTTCTTCTTTTTCTACTTGCTCTTGGCTAAGATTTTTCAGATGATTTCTTCCTCACTATCAACATCACTACTATCAATGGTAGTGTCTTCATCCGAAGTGCTCTCCTCGGCCTTGAATGCATTATTTGGCCTTCTTCTGAAAGATTTTTCTCCTAATCTCTCCATGTTGATCACATGAGCCATGAGAGATCCAATGAGCTTTTCCAATGTCATTATGGAGAGGTCATTAGCTTCTTTTATAGAAGTAATCTTTGGAGCCTAGTGCTTTGGGAGAGATCTTAAGATCTTTCTGACTATGTCTCCCTGGCTATAATTCTTACTTAGACTTGCAGTTCATTGATGATTTCAGTAAACTCATTGTACATCTAAGATATGGACTCACATTGTTCTATTTTGAACTTCTCATATTTTGTCACCAAGATATCAATTTTGGTTTCTTTGACCATGTCTGTTCCTTCATAGGTGAGCTTCAACTTGTCCCACATCTCTTTTGTTGTCTTACAAGTGGATACTCTATTGAATTCATGTTTTTTCAGTGCATAGCGCATGAAGCTTTTGGCCTTGCTGTTCAGGGATATCTTCTTTTTATCTTCAGTTGTCCAGTCTTCCTTGGGCTTAGATGTTGGGAGGTCACCGTCTTCTATGATGCTCCATATTTGAAAGTCGTAGCCTTGTAAGAAGAACTCTATCCTAGTCTTTCAGTATTGAAAATCTTCTCCATCAAATAGTGGAGGCCGGAAGATAGATTGGCCTTATGCAATTGCATCCTTAAGCTGCCATTTGATCTTTGCTCTAAGATTGTTGGATTTTCTTGATGTTCAGAGACCAGCGCTCTGATACCACTTGTTGCCTCCCTTGGTATGACAACAAGACTAACCTACAGGGAGGGGTGAATAGGAAATCTGAAATATGAAAAAAAAATCACCACTTGAAAAATGTTTGGTTAGTATAAATAAGCGTGTGCAATGGAAGTTAAGAGGGCGGAAGCAAGCACACAAGGGACATAGAGATTTAACCTGGTTCGACCCTTCCAAATGGAAGTCCTACGTCCAGTCCCTAAGCGAACTCTTGGGATTTCACTAACCTCCAAATAACCTTGGTCTTTCCTTAAACAAGGGGCATACAACACCTAGCACCCCTGCTAGTCTTCTTCTTTTTATGGTTAAGAAGGCAACCCATAGTTGCACCTCAGTCAGGTGCTTCTTTTATAAGCTTAGAAGCAACTCATTGGTATACACCCTCGTAGGTCTTCACTTTAAACAAGGGGAAAACTGGTACAGACCCCAGATGGTCACCACTAGGTGCAAACTGGTCTTCCCATCTAATCAAGGGGAATGCTTGCACAACAAGCCTTCTCTTCCAATAGAAGAAGAACACTTCTAAGCACAGAAGCTAGGACTTGAAGCCCCTAGATCAAGCTCAAGATAAATAATGAAATGCTTGATCTAAGACTTAGCCTAAGAAGGAATGAGTTTACAGGACAAGACTCTCCTTAAGCTAAACCCCCAGCTCTCTCTCTCTCTCTCTCTCTCAAATACACAGAAATGCACATTGAGAGAATGAGGGAGAAGGAAGACGGCTTGAATGCTTCAGCATGAATGGGCTCCATCTCTATTCCTTTCTTTGAGTGTGTATTGAGTTGGAAGCTGACTAGATGTATACTCTCTTGAGTGAAAAGGATCTGTTGAGGAAATAGAAGAAATAGTCATTGCTCTTGTTCTTCTCCTTCTTTTTCTGCTCTTCTTCTCTTGAGTCTAACGACTTCTTTCTTGTGCCTACTAGCTGCTTTGAACAAAAAGATTCTTCAGCTGGTGCGTATTTCCTGGGACACAGATAACAAGTCCCAATATGTTGACTATGATCAGAAAAGGGCCTGCAGACATTAAATGCAAGACAGATGTTATACAGAAATAGATATATCCATTCTGTCACCAGATAAAGCATAAGAAGACTTGTTATAAAAATGGCAAACTGTAAGAACTTTTTGCAATGGTGTTGTGTCCCGTGACTAACCATGCCACAAACAACTATCTTAGAATACCTACATGAGAAGATGTGTTTTCGTAAGTATTTCCTTTCTGTTCGCACAAAAAGCATTAAAAGACTTAACATAAAAATAGTAGTCGGTCAAAACGTCATATTGCATGGGAATTATATCCAACAACAGACTATGCGTATAAAGACATCTTTAAATGCGTATGTGAAATATTAACAGGTGGCGGGAGAATTGAATTTCACACTTTCAAATGCTAAGGATATTTGAAACAAGTCTGAAAATACTTAATCATTTTATCGAAGATGTTTCAGAAAGTTCCTTAATCAGAAGATATGCAATATGATCAATATGATTTCAAGGAAAATGGCTTATAAAGATAATATATATTTTATTTGAAACAAATTTGTTATGATAAAGTCAATCGATGTTCATACAAGCAATCGATATCTAAGCAGTCGATGTTTAAGGATAAGGAAATCGATGTTTATACAAGACAATCGATATACGATGGCAATCGACGTTTAGTGCAAGGCAATCGATGTTTAAAATGGTTAGAAATCAATATGAAATAGAGCAACAATCGATTGGTCAAGAATATATGGTAAACGGTCGAAGTGAAGCTTCGGATTTGACGAAGTGAACTTCGGATTTGACGAAGTGAACTTCGTATAATACTTTAGATATGACGAAGTGGACTTTATATATGACGAAGTAGAACGTCATATAAAATAGTTCATAACGTTGTCAGTCGAAGTGAAACTTCGGATATGACGAAGTATAACTTTGTATATGACGAAGTGAACTTCGGATATGACGAAGTGGATTTCGTATACGACGAAGTGGAACTTCATATAAAACAATTCATATGTCGTCGCTCGAAGTGAAACTTTAGATATGACGAAGTGTAACTTCGTATATGACGAGTGAACTTCGGATATGACGAAGTGGATTTCGTATACGACGAAGTGGAACTTCATATAAAACAATTCATAATTCCATCGCTCGAAGTGAAACTTTAGATATGACGAAGTGTAACTTCGTATGTAACGAAGTGTAACTTCATATATGATGAAGTGAACTTCGTATAGAATGAAAAACAATGCAGTCAGTCGAAGCTGAAATCTGTAGTCGGTCGAAGTGAACTTCGTATATAACTTTGGATATGACGAAGTTAGCTTCGTATATGATGAAGTAGGGCTTCGACTGATCACGACAAAAAACATGCATGACGAAGCTAGCTTCGTACATGCTGATGTAAGGTTCGACTGAACATGATAAAAACATGCATGATGAAGTGAAGCTTTGAATAAAACATGTTATTTCTTATGCATAGATAATCTTGAAAAATGGTAATAAATATATTCATGTTATTTATGATAATCATGAGGTTTTGTTATCACCAAAATAAAATGATAAAATATAGGAGTGTCTCAACAATCTCCCCCTTTTTAGTGATAACAAAACTCATGTGAATTTTCAACAAATATTCAATACAACTAATGAACAGTAAATTCATAACATAACATACTCTCCCCCTTTTTGTCAATAACTCCCCTTAAGGAATATTCTTACCATTTTGAAGGAGAGGGGTTCAACAATATTTGAATGAAATATCTTCTCCCTCTTTTACTTGCTCCCCCTGAATGTGAGGCTCCCCCTTAGTTGATGCTCTTGCAAATCTTCATAAATACCTTTTGTCTATCGACCAATTTGTCATCATCTATTGACATCTTTTTGTTGATTTCTTGACATATCCATTTGTTATTATGTTAGGGGGGTCTTCAAGAGTACTCCATGCATTGATCCTATAAAGAGACAGAAATGCTTGCAAGGATATTAGTAGCATTGTAAAAAAAATAAATGTAATTTTAAAAAAGAATTAAGGAGGACTACTTCCTCTTCAGATGGAAATGAAGTGAAGAGTTGGTAGTCACTAATCAGATGCTGTTGAGCATCCCTAACTATACCCATTTGAATGCATTTTTGTTGTTTTGTTCATCAAGACTAGATTGACATTCTCTTCATCTTCTTCTGTGCTTGAGTTGTCTGAGGAGTTATCCCATGTAGCTGTGAAGGTCGTCTTTTTATATTCCTTGTATTTCTCCTGTTTTCTCTTCTTCTTTTCAGATTTTTCTGCCTAACCATTTTTCTTGAATCTTAGACATCTGGCCTCAAATGTCTAGGCTTTCTCTATTCATAGCAGATAGGTTCCTTCTTCTTTTTCTCCTTGCTCATGGCTAAGATTTTTCGGATGACTTCTTCTTCACTGTCAACATCACTGCTATCAATGGTAGTGTCTTCATCCGAAGTGCTCTCCTCAGCCTTGAATGCATTATTTGGCCTCTTTTAAAAGAGCTTTATCTTAATCTCTCCATGTTGATCTCATGAGTCATGAGAGATCCAATGAGATTTTCCAATGTCATTGTGGAGAGGTCATTATCTTCTTCTATAGTAGTGACCTTTGGAGTCCATTGCTTTAGGAGAGATCTTAAGATCTTTCTTACACTGTCTCCCTGACTATACTTCTTACCTAGACTTGCAAGTCCATTGATGATTTCAATAAACTCATTGTACATCTGATATATGGACTCACCTTGTTCCATTTTGAACTTCTCATATTTTGTCACCAAGATAGCAATTCTGGTTTCTTTGACCTTATCTGTTCCTTCATAGGTGAGCTTCATCTTGTCCCACATCTCTTTTGTTGTCTTGCAAGTGGATACTCTATTGAATTCATGTTTTGTCAGTGAGCAGCACATGAAGCTTTTGGCCTTACTATTCAGGGATATCTTCTTTTTATCTTCAGCTATCCATTCTTCCTTAGGCTTAGATGTTTGGAGGTCACCATCTTCTATGATACTCCAAATTTGATAGTCATAGCCTTGTAAGAAGAACTCTATCCTAGTCTTCGAGTATTGAAAATCTTCTCCATCAAATAGTGGAGGCCGAAAGATAGATTGGCCTTATGCAAATCCTTGAGTTGTCATTTGATCTTCCCTCTAAGATCGTTGGATCTTCTTGATGTTTTCAGAGACCAACGCTCTGATACCACTTGTTGGCCCACTTGATATGGCGGCAAGACTAACTTAGAAGGGGGGGGGGGGGGGGAGGTGAATAGAAATCTAAGAATTACAACAAAAATCACCACTTGAAAATGTTTGGATAGTATAAATAAACGTGTGCAATGGAAGTTAAGAGTGCAGAAGCAAGCACACAAGGGACACAGAGATTTATCCTAGTTCAGCCCTTCCAAATGGAAATCCCACGTCCAGTCCCCAAGCAAACTCTTGGTATTTCACTAACCACCAAGTAACCTTGGTCTTCCCTTAAACAAGGGGCAAACACAGCCACCTCAACTAGTCTTCTTCTCTTTCCGAGTAAAAAGGCAACCCTTTCACCTCAGTCAGGTGTTTCTTTTACGAGTTCAGATGCAACTCACTGGTACACACCCCATCAAGTCTTCCTTTCAAACAAGGAGAACACTAGTACATACCCAAGATGGTCACCACCAGGCGCAAGCTGGTCTTCCCTTCTAATCAAGGGGAACGCTTGCACAACAAGCCATCTCTTTCACCGAAGAGGAACACTTTTGAACATAGAAGCTAGGACTTGAAGCCCCTAGATCAAGCTCAAGATAACAATGAAATGCTTGATCTGAGACTGAGCCTAAGAAGAAAGAGTTTACAAGAAAGACTCTCCTTAGGCTAACCCCCAGCTCTCTCTCTCAAATACACAAAGACACATAGTCGTAGCCTTGCAGGGGAGGGACAGTCGTACCTATGATCGGCGGAGGAGGAGACGACAGCGCGGTCGTGGCGGAGGCAACGAGTTGGTCGTGTAGGTGGATCAAAGGGGGTGGCGTCAGTCGTGTCCCACCGGAGGTGAGGGAGAGAGAGAGAGAGAGAGAGAGAGAGAGAGATGGACGCAGTGGATTTATGGAGCAAGGCGGGAGGGGAAAAATGGGGAATTTACCGACAGAATTTCCGACGACAAAATTTCTCTCGACATTTCGAACTGTTTATTCCGACAGAATAAAATCTATCGCTAATACTGAAGGAATTTTGACGGATTACTGTCCGTCGGAATTCCGACGGAGATTCCGATGAAACTTCTTCCGTTAGAATTTTCAACGGCATTACCGATGTAATATGCAGTCAAAATTTTTCGTAAGTAATGTCGCTTTCTCTTTTAGTGTGACGGAAGAATTCCCATCTGAAACATACATCACCAAAACCCCTTTTCCCCCTCTCACCTTCTTCCCTAAACACCACCCGCTCTCTCTCACTCTCTCCCCCCCTCTCGTCGTCTCCGACAGGGAGCGCCTCTAGCCACCACCGTCACCGTCGCGACCGCCTACGCTGTCGCGACCCTGCACTGCCGCTGCCTCCTCTGTTGTAGGTAGCCCCTCCCCCTCCATTGCTCCCCTCCTGCCCCCCCACCCCTCCCCCTCCATGGCCCCCCTCCCGACGACCTCCACCCCTATCTTTGCCCCCTCCACAGTGCCGCCTCGTTCCGACCACCCCACCCCCTCATCCTGGTGACCCCCACCCCCAATCCCACAATAATCATTAAGAGTATGCATACATTAAAGAGTATAGTTTGGTTGGATTTTTCATTGGGAGGGGGTTCAATTTTATTGTTATTGTGTCAGGTCTTCTTCTTGCATTGCCCTTGTCTTGTGGGTGGTACTATGCAAGTCCTTGTCTTTTTTTGGTTCATAACTATTATATGAGTAGTTGTCCAATTGTCACTTCTTAGTCTATTTTTGTTGAAGGTTGGAGATAATAATGATGTGGTACTTTCTTGTGGTGCATTGACCCACATTGAACATATCTTAGAAGCCCCATAGAGTGGCACATGTCAGATCTTTCTGTCTTATCTTTAGATCGGCAAGTTCTGAGCCCCACCATTTTTTTGTTAGAAAATTATTCTATTATATTATCCTTTTAGAAATTCCTTGTGTACCTACTCCGAAAAAGCATTTTAGCCTAAGACCTCATCATGGTATGCAATGGTGGGTGATGAGGCCAATCTTGGCCTGATGGCTATACTGGGCTGATCTTAAAAGGGTTTGAGGCGAAAATTTGGATGTCGGGTTGCTTCTACTTTGCTGAAGGAGGGAATGAGCATAGTCTATTGAGAACAACCTGACTTGTAAAATATTCAATGTAGAAAGGTGTTCTCGGGTTGACTCTTTGATGGTCAAATTAGTCTGGTTTGATGTCAACTAAATTCTCCAACGTGGATGGTGAGAGATCCTTATGTAAAATCCTTGAACATGCATTTAATTGAGTCACCAATGCATAGAGGCCTAAGCCAAATCAAATGAGATGACCAGATATCAATGGGGCGTTCAACTCATGTCTGTCAAATACTTCTAAAGATTTCATTGTTTCTCTCTTATGAGTTCATTAGCTGTTAATCTAATTATATGTTAATGGTGGTAAATTTATCTTAATGTCTTAATATGTTAATACATCGGCATTGAGTTAATTCTATGTTATTTAATTCATCAATACATGTTTGAAGTTTTTTATTTAAATATTATTTAAATTATGTGTTGTTCTGTTTGATGTATGCATGCATATTAATAAGTAGATTTTTTAATATGATTTTATTTCATTACTTAAGATGTTCTATATGAGCTGAGGTGAGTGGGTGCAACCTAACACTACACGCATCTCAGGAGAGCGTGTTAAGCCTGTGTCAATGAACCTTCCCATTCAAGACTTTGGGATTGATGTGCACGTTCTCATTTTGAATGATGAAAATATGTATATCTAATTCAAAGTCTTGAATTGTCCCATTCGAACAATCTGTGAATGTTTGATCGCACTTAGGTGGTTATTTACTATATGTGTTTGTACTATTTGTTGAAAATTTTAGTTGCATCTACTCACTTCTCTCTGACATATCTTTATTAATTTTGAATATTTTCTTAACCACTTATTAATAAGTGTTTAATAAAATATCTTAATCAATAAATATTTTTGGTATATCGGAGAGGTGTGGGGAGATACTGTTGAAATTTTAGCATATTGTACAACACATATAGTAATTGATCGTACGATTAAGCCTTCACAGATGGGTTAAAAAGTGATAATTTAAATAATATTCCCTTCCTATACATGTTGTCTATGTTAAACAATGTTGGGGTGGGTTGTTTTTTTTTATTTTCAGAATTTGTGAATTTCTAAATCACTTGTGAGTTAACATTTAATGGGTGCAGAAAAATGTCTCAACATCGTTCATGGATGTACTATAGAATAGTTAATCGGATGGTGTCAGAGGAGTTTAAAGATAGAGGTGACAGTTTTATTCAGTTTGCATTGATGAATCTAATTGTAGCAGTAGACCAACAGGGTAACATTCAATGCCCCTATTCAGGTTGCAAAAACTTAAAGTGGATTTCACCGTGGGATGTCCAACATCATTTGTACATGAAAGGATTTGTTCCAAATTATGAGTTTTGGACATGTCATGGTGAGCATGTTTAGTATGAGCTCACCAATGTTGCAAGCACAAGTACGTAGGTGGATATTGTTATAGATGTTGGTGGTTCGATTTTGATGTTCACGGAGACCAATACAACGAAGAGGCATCGAATAATACATTTGAAAGATTTTATCAATTACTTTGAGATGCTGATGAGCTGTTATGAGATGGTTGTGAAAACCACACTATGTTATCAGCGGTCTCCTAGCTATTGAATTTGAAATATGAATTTCAGATTAGTTAGAGTTGTTTTGACTGGCTTCTCCTACTCATCAAGAGTATGTTGCCTCGTTCTGAGAGGTTGCTTGAAAATTTTTACCGTGCAATAAGATAGTAAATGATCTAGGGATTGGATTCTTAGAAATCGGTGCATGCCCTAATCATTGTATGCTATATTACAAAGATGATGAAGATAAGAAATCATGTTCTATTTTCCAGCATAACAGATTCAAGCCTAAGAGATGGGACAATTCAAAGCAAAAGGATGTACCTTATAAGTCTTTGCGATAGTTTCCTCTAATGCCCAGATTGCAGTAGATGTATATATCCCCAAAGATAGCTCGACATATGACATGACATGCAGAAAGAGTCCATTGTGATGATGATGAAATCAGTCATCCTGCCGATGGCAAAGCTTGAACTCATTTTAGCCGTGCTCATTCTTTTTCTCAAGGGAGGCAAGTAATGTTAGACTGGGTCTATGCACTGATGGCTTCAATCCATTAGAAGGTTCTGTGGCATCTTACTCTTGTTGGCCAGTATTCTTAACACCTTACAATCTTCCGCCGGGCATGTGCATGAAGCGAGAAAATTTATTTTTATCCTTGCTAATTCTTGGTCCAAAAAGTCTGGGAAAAAAATTAGATATATATCTCAGACCCTTAATTGATGAGCTGAAATTATTATGGTCAAATGGAGTTGTTACTTACGATGCATCTAGAAAATAGAATTTCACTATGAAGGTTGCCCTAATGTAGACAATAAGTGACTTCCCTGTATATGACATGCTATCTGGCTGGAGCACACATTGGGAAGTTGGCTTGTCCTTACTGTATGGACGATTTCAAATCATTTGTGCTGAAATCTGGTGGAAAATCATGTTTGTTCGATAGCCATCGGTGGTTTGTACAGGAACGAGAGAAGTCTTTTCCCAATTGGTTAAGATATTGAGTAAGTGTCTAAGACTTTATGCATAAGTGCGCAGGTTACTTATCTTGATAACCTTATGCCTAATTTTTATATAGGTTGAAGAAATGTTTTATTAATGATCAAAGAGTTCAAGAGATAAGTTATGGGCCCTCTAAAATTGCACATGTCTATCTAGACTTCATTGTCAATGGATACCGATTCACATGAGGGATTATGGATGGAATAAGTCTACGATGAACAACGACGTATGTGTGAAGTGAAGTACCTACAACGAAAATGAATTAGACTACTATGGTATTCTTGAAGAAGTCTTAGAATTGCAATATTTGGGAAAAGACAACCACATTTATATTTAAGTGTCATTGGTTTGATCCTACTTTTGTTCGAAATGACACAACATATGGGATTGTCGATGTCAAACATAGTCTAAATTGAGTACATATGAGCCATTCATTTAGGCCGCACAAGCCAGCAAGTATATTATTCAAATTGTTCATCACCCAGGTTGAAAGATTGGTGGCCAATTTGTAGGGTGAAAATAAGACTATTGTCCAACTACGAGTTTGATTCAGCTGAAATTGAAGTTGAGAATGCTAATGACAATTTTTTTCAATCAGACTGGAGTGACGCAATATAGTTGGCTACTTCTACCCATTTTTGTTTGGATGATATAGATAAGACACTTTCGTTATATAAGGAGAATGAAGTGGAAGAAGTTGACTCAACTGATCTACATAAGGATGTCTAGGGGGGGGGGGGGGGGGGGGAGTCTTCTGTAGAGGAACTACTGATGAGGATGACCAAGATAAGGCTGAGTTAGACATATCTTAGCATTTGATGAGGAAATTGATAATGTTTAAAAAAAAATTAAAAATTTTAGTTGCTCAAAGATTTTATAAGATTATTGTGAGTCTTATATGTTTAGATAGCTAATTGATATTTGTGTACTAATATCGTTTAATTTTATTATTCTCATAAAGATATGATTCGTGGATCACGTGGTTGTAGCGAGAGGAGAGACAGTATTGGGAGAGGCTCTACTTCCTCCAGTGCGCCTTCTATTCTGGGTATACATTGACTAAAATCTTTGTCCATATGTGTATATTAATTATATATCTACTATTGTGATGTATTTCTTATAGGATATGTTAATGTGAGGGAAGCAGGCACTCAGAGAGGCTCTACTTCCTCCTCTACAGTGTTTTGTTCGTGTACATATATATTCACTCAAATCTCTGCCTACATGTGTATATTAATTATATATCTGTTAATGACGCTTGATTTTTATAGGCTCGAGTGCCCCTCTACTAGTTGCAGAGGGCACACCGTCAGCATCAGGATCACTGCCCTCGACACCATTGACTGGTATATGCATGTTGTGATTCTTTCTACATTTTTATCTTTAGATATTGAAATAATAGTTTATAAATTATGAAAAGATTGATGATCTACTATGATTTTATTTGCAACAGATGTCGCCAGTAATCACGAGGGCGATGAGGGAGAGGTCGGTCTAGGATGCTTGCCGTGTTGGATTTCTAAGAAACATAGTTATTCATTAATTATATTTGTTATCACTCCATAAAGTATGTAATACAAACTATTTTAACATGTGCATTTGTAGAGAAAAAATAGAGCTTGGCGGGACTTCCTGTTATATTACATCTCTCTTTCAGGCGCATGTTCCTAGGCTTGTATTCTCCACTCGACAATTTTCGATGGGTGTCCAGAATTTTTTGTTCGACATGTTCACAATATAAAATTTAATGGTTGTAAGTCATGTATTTCTCATCTCTGTCATTCATTATACCAACTTGGGTAATTTAATTTCCCTACATCATCGATAGGAGTTCACGAGGGAAGCAGATGTCCCATGAGCACAACATGTATGGAAAGCTACTGCCCATACCAATTATAGAAAGATAGTGTGGGAGGACCGAAATAAGGCGACAAAATTTTCTAGTAGTCAGGATCCAAATATGTGGAAGGAGTACAACCCGGGGTGGATGAGGAGGGAGTATTGGTAGCAACTCTATGCTAGATGGGTCAATTCTCAATGGAAAGAGAAGTCCCAGGTAGCCAAAGCCAATCGGGCCGAGCAACTAGAAAAAAATTTACATACGAGTGGGTCGTTGTCTTACGCGACCCCCAACGACAAAATGGTAAGAAACATTCTGATTGATTATTGTCTTATTAATATATATCCTAATTTTTATTAATTTAAAATAGATTCAGGAGCTCCACCATCCCCCCTCATTTCGCGTGATATTTGAAAGGACTCATAAGAGGAGCAGGACTGATGTATTTGTTAGCGGGAGTGCTCGCGTGATTGCAATAAGCTTCCATATATAATTTTTATTTTAAATTTAAATATGAAAAATTAATATAAGATTTATATTCTTTTCAATTTATTTTGCAGGTGTCATATGACAGACAAATGACGGAGAAGTATGGGGATGACACGTCACATCCAGAGTTAGATCATGATGCATGGGTGGTGGCGGCGAGCCAACCAAGAAAGAGTCGTTCGTATGGATTTGGAGATAGTTTGGACACTGCTCCAGTGATATCACCATGTGAGCGTTCACGCACTCCTCCGACTTGTCTGAGTGCATTCACGATGCCCTCTACTGGAGATAGAGGGATTAGGGACATAGTCCGCGAGGAGATATCTCAATTTCATACTGATCTTCAGCAGTAGTTGACGAGCAGGGAGCTACGCATCACACAGGCGGTGGCCGCCCTCCTCTCTCAGGCTGGCATTTTGTCAAAGAGAGGAGCATCCACCTCAGCGCCATCAAGTCAGGTGAGTGTTTCTTATCATTTTTTTCATTTCACATAATTTATAGTTATTAATATTTAATTTCATGTAATTCAGAAAGAAAAAAAAACAATATTAGGGTCTAAGATTTGAAACATCGATCCGATTGGCTTGTCGATCGGTCCTATACGATCGAGTTGATGAAAGGGACATACGAGAGTTGACAGAATCCAAATCAGATGTTCGGTTTGAACTCGACGCTCGAAGAACTATTCTCCAAATTGACTTAGTGTAAAGAAAGGGAGAAAACCAAGATTAAGGTCCAAAATGTGAAATATCGGTCCGATCAACTCACCGATAGATCCTACATGACCGAGATAATGAAAGTGACATGTGAAAATTGAGGGAATTCAAATTGGATTCTCGATTTGAGCTCGACGCTCAATGAACTGTTGTCCGAATTGACTTATTATAAAGAACGAAAAATACCAAGTCAGGAGTACAAAATGTAAAATATCGATCTGATTGGAGTGTCGATTGGTCCTACACGACTAGGTTGATGAAAGGGACATGCAAGAGTTGACATAATCTAAATCAGATGTCTGGTGTAAACTCGTGCGCTCGAAGAACCATTCTCCGAATTGACTTAGTGTAAAGAATGGGAGAAAATCAAGATTATGGTCCAAAATGTGAAATACTGGTTTGATCAATGTGCCATTCTATCTTACACGACTGAGGTGATGATAGTGACATGTGAGAATTGAGGGAATTCAAAGCAGATTCTCGGTTTGAGCTCAACGCTCAAAAAACTGTTGTCCAAATTGACTTATTATAAAGAACGAAAAATACCAAGTCGGAGGTCCAAAATGTGAAATATCGATTCGATTGACGTGCCGATCGGTCCTAAACGATCGGGGTGATGAAAAGGGACATGTGAGAGTTAACGGAATCCAAATCGGATATCCGGTTTGAACTTGATGCTTAAAGATCTATTCTCTAAATTGACTTAGTGAATATTCATATATTCTTTATTTAAATTTATAAAAATAAATAAATTATATTATTTTATTTTATTTATATTTTTAATGTGAGTTTTTGTAATATAAGATCCTCCGACACATGATGAGCATGAAGCAGACTGAGAGGACGATGTGATAGATCTGCCTTGATTTTTATTATTTATTATATTATTGTTGTGGATGTTTTATGAATATTTATTGATGTGGATAATTTTATAGATATTATTATTGTGGATGTATTATATTTTTTAACAGATTTAAAAATCATGTTTGCTGTTGTTAAAATAAAATAAAATAAACTACATTTCCGATGAAATTGCTACTGATGGAATTGTTCAGTCAGAATTTCTGACGAAATTAATTTTCAACAGATAAATTATCCATCGAAATTTTCTGACAATTTTTTTTTTTTTTACCGGTAAATGGTTTCGGACGGGTTTTCTGGGAAAGCCATGAAGAAATAGATTTTCCAACGGATTTTCGATAGAAAATATCCGTTGGCCATTTTTTATGGTGGAAGAAAACGCACAGAGCCTTGTTATCAAACTCATCATTACTTCCTTTTATATGTTTTATCTCATTTTATATTTTGATGTACAGAACAAAGATATACATACACCCATTTTCACCATGTTTAATGATCAATGGAAAGAGTCGTTTTCCATCTCGTTAAGAGGATGGGGAGTTGGCCGCTGGCCTTGCCCTCATTTTGCAGCTGTAATTATATTTGTCTAAAGAGATGATAATGTAGGAGAAGAGGATGAGCCATCTCCACAATTCTTTTTCTCTCTTTGTGATCGTGTCAAAATCTTAATTATATTTGGTATCGAGATAGATAGAATAAAAATATTCTCAAAATTTTAAAAATATATTTAACTTAATTATTTTCAATCTATCTGGACCTCCTTTGCAACTCCGCTGCCCCACAATCAACGACATGTCACTTTGATCTCTATTCCAACCTGTTGATTAGCCAACACAATCAACTATTCAAGCGTTGCTATAAGGTTTTTATAATTAAATCCAACCAATATTATATTTATGGGGTCCCAAGACCGATATATGCCCCTTTTCATCTGGACCCAACTGTAGCTTGGACCATCCTTTAATTCTCATCAAAAGTGCAACGATGTTTCCTAATGATCTAATAACCAATATTATATTTTATATCTATTGATCACTTTTTCATAATGTCATGTAATGGTGCACATGTAGTCTATATTTCTTCTTTCATCATGTAATTTTCATATAATAAAATATCTGATAAACATTCCCAATATTAATTTTTGGACTTGGTCGTCCAAAATGAATGCTGAGGGAAAGTTTCCCCAGCCTGGCATTCAAGGATGGCCGGCTGATGCCGCATCATGTTTATGTTCCTATATAAATATAAGCCTTAAATTATGTGCAAATAAAAGATTATTTATGGATTCATAAAGCCCTAGAAAAGCCATATTGATCTAAAGGGATATGGCAAAAGGCATCAATATTCAAAGATGAACTTCTCCTAATGTTCAACTCAATCATCTTTAAATTTTGAAAAAAAAAACAAAAACAAAACAAACCACACACACATATAGCATACCATGGCCCTGGGCCAACATATATATTAAATAAAAGGAACCAGATGTTGCATCATTCCATTAGACCAAATCTTAAGCTTGCGGTTTCCTTCTTCACCACCTCTTATAAATTTCAACGTACTAATTCTCCATATATCTACAGAGAGCCCTAATCTGTCCAAAAAATTCTTATACCCAAAAAATACTTAATAATGCCCAAAGATCCAAGGTAGGCTTTCTAGATTAACAACGCAGCCATCTGATCAGCTCACACGCATCTTTTGGGAATTAATGTTATCCAATCTAGCGTTAATTCTTCCTCCAACTTAGCTGGCAACAAAGTTAATTGGTAAACCAGCATATAAAATTTAGAACAGGATGTTTGTATTCCTGGACAACATCGCATCGCATCAGAGGAGAACTCTTGTTTCAGTCGGTCATCTGAACTTAAATGCAGTGAACTGAAGCCCGTGATCACGTGAGTGAGAACAACGATAGATGAACTAGGATAAAAAAGTTAGATAGCAAAATTCCAACATCTTTACTACTTCTTTATCTTGGCACAAATTAAGCTTCTTATTCTAATATATATATAGGATATTAATATAGTTAAACCCGTAGATACTTATATAATGGAATATACTATCGAAAATTTGTGTTTGACAGAGCAAGTTATAACACGGGTAAACTTGGCATCTGGGGACCCATCCCCAGAACAATACCTGCCTCTGCAGGCTTTGCAACTCAGGTGATTCGAAAAGCCAGCCATGATCGGATGGAGTTGGTATGAGTCTCAAGACTTTTCAGTTCTTACGTACGAGTCGAAGGAGGGATCTTTCCATTTCGTCCCGTTGTTTAAGAGACGCGCGCCCATTGCAGATGCGCCACGTAAAACATGACATCTTTTGTTCATCGAAGTGAAACAATCAATTATTGAGTGGGAGTCTCCTAACTAGTTTAACTATAGAGTTTGACCCTTTTAGTCCCATACCTGGATATTTAGAATTTATTTAATTTTAAAAGAAAATATCTTTTTGAAAAATAATAATCGCGGAGCTCGGTAGCTAGCGTGGGCTTGTAACTTGGATGGTTGAACAATTGGGCCGCACATCGACGAGTGGGCCGTAGTGGGCTAAAGTAGCCTCCCCCCCCCCCCTCCCCGGCGCCCATTCCAAGACGATGGTCGATGGTGTTGGGCTGTGTGCTTTGGGCTTTGAAGGCCCGGTGCCACGAGGGCTCGGCTGGTTCACAGGGCAGCGAACGTAAACGGGCAGGTGTCCACTGCGGCCCAATAAATAAGCTCGAGGGTTGCGATCAATTGGAAAACCATCACTATTCCCCTTCCTTTTTGAATCCTATTTACCGACTGCTTCATCCTGGTACAATCTGGCTAATAAATAGATCAGATAGTTCAAAAAATGAAAAACATATAACCCTAAAGTTTGATTTATAGTCTACAAAATGAAAAATAATATACAATTATTGCAGGTTAGGAGTTGTTCCGAGAACAACGTCTATATATAATTCGAGCTCGAAGCCCACTTACTCGATCGGGAATGAGTTTAATTTTCAGCAATATATATATATATATATACTCTTATTTTTCACATATTTTGTAATCAACATTTTCTTATGTTACATGACACAAGTATGCGGTCAACAAAGCCAAGTACAGCTTGTGTTGTAGTTGAGAAGAAGCACCGATGCTCTCGTTTCCTCTTTCTTCTTCTTTCTTGGTTTCACTGATGAAAATTTCCAAAAAGGGCACACATTAGTAACCAGGTAGAAGTGCAAATCCGCGTCTTATTTTCTAAAATAAGATAAAGACCGCTTTGATAAGTCGGATAGGAAAATCATTGTAGCAATCTCGATATTATTAATGAACAAATAATTTTTTAAAAAAATAAATTGAGGTCCTATTCATTCCAGCCCTAGCTTTTGCTAGGGCTTCAAACAGTTCCTTCTCTAGCAAATCATTGTCACGGAGGTCATCTTCGTGGTGGTCGCGTCGCCGTCTTCCACGGCATCCACCCCCGCTGAGGTTTTCGTTCCCTTTTTCCATTTCCCTCTCCCCCTTTCTTAGTCCTGTCCCATGCGCAATGGCCCTCTTTTCCTTTATTTTTCTTCGTCCAGGCTTGTTGAGATCTGCCTCATCCCCCTCTTCGTTCGCTTCCCACCATCGTCCTCCCTTCTTCTCATGGCCCTTCGCCTTACAGGCTCCTCCGGGTGGTCCGCCATCTTCGTCCTCCCCCATCCTTCTCCTCTGTGTTTCCCGATGATCCCATTCTCTCCTTCTCCCTTTCATACTCCGATATGTAGCCCAACTCACAAATTCGCTCCATTCTTTGTTGTTTCTCTAATTTTTTTTGTTAGGTTTGCTACCCCATTTTGTGGCTAATCACTTGTGTTCTATCCTCATCACATCCTTAGTCACCCCTGCCCTCCACTATGCCCATCTCAAATTTTGGAAGCCTCCGATCTCAAATCCCTCTGCAGATCGCAGTTAAGGCATTCTATTGGTGTGTTTTTGTGTTGTGCTTGTGGTGTGAGCAAGTCTAAATCATCGACTTCAATTTGGAATTTGCCTCTCCAATCAAGTTTCTCTTCTGTCCAAAAGACTCTAGATCTCTCCAATTTGAGATTATGGAGTATTTAGGTGAGCTCATATACCAGAGTATATCCATACATTAAATGTTGGTGTGCGTCTTGTGAGCTCTATCTCCTCAGCAATTGCTTGATGGTGTTTATCCTATGTCTCTCATAGTAGGATCAGTTATTTTTGTGGATGGGGCATCTTCCTCCTTTTGTTGGTCGATTTTCATTCTTGCCTGTATCGTAATGACTGTTGTTGTTGTTTCCTTCTCATTTCCACTATCATATACTATGTAATGTTTCTTGATTAGTATAATAGAAGTATATTTTCCTTGTAAAAAAAAGAATAAATTGAGAACAAATAAATAAAAGATTAAAACTCAAAGTGTAAATGAGCTTAGACATGCATACATAGGCCTTAGAGAGGGAAGATGATATTTAAATTTGGAATACTCACAAACCCATTAACAAATTTGGGTCTAATGAGTTTAAACATAGGATTAATGGGTCATAAAATAAACTTAAATGCTAACCCAATAAGGGAAGCTCGTTTTCCATCGTAATCCTAATCAAATTAGGGTTTTGAGGCTCTAATTTGGGAAGGAGATAGTAAAACCTGCAACCCTTGGAATTTGATACCACTTTTGGCTCTTAACCCTAATGCCTTTAAATAGACCCCTTAAACCTCTCTTGTCGACCCTAATCCTTGCTGGTGGCAACTGGATGAGGGTTAGGTTGGTTGGAAGCGTAGGGCACAAAGGATTGGAGGAAACCCTAGTTGTTCTTCAAGTTCATCAACTTGTCCACGTGAACCGATCAAAAGATAGATATTCTATCTAGCTTAAACTAATTAATAGCTCATGTAGGTTCAACTTCATGCCCAGATCATGTGGACCATATTTTCTCCAATTTATCTTGTCTACATTGCATGTATTTCCCTGCTCATACATGTTTTATGTAATCCATCCAAATCATGCAAACCCTTGATTTTCTTGATTAATCATTGTTCTAGGTTTAAAATCATGTATTTTAGTGTTTTCATGCATTTACCCTCTTTTTAAACCCAATACATCAAGTATTTTGAGTTTTAGATTGTAAAACATCAGAAAATTCTTAGTACCATGAAATGCAGTGGGTTTCCAGATCATGTTCTTAAGTGTGCCTGTGCAATACGACGTGTTTAAGGCCCACCTTAGGAGACCAACACATTCACTTAACCAAAATGTGCCGAGGGTCTTCATCGCAATTGAACGTGCTTGTACCCTATGCTGTGTTTAGACTGTTGGTTAAAATTTGCAATTTTTCATGAAAATAGTACCATGTATTAAAAGAATATGTTGTTTAAAATTTCTTCCTAATTATACATAACAGTAATAAAAATAGGATAAGAATATGATTTTAACCAAGCATGCTTGATCTCTGATATATTTATCCTCTTGAATCCCTCATATATGCTTGAACCATGATCATTCCCTGGTTATCGTCAATTAGAATATTCATGTCCATCTAATTATGATAATCTCCATGTACCCATACATATGTTGTTGTTTATTTACATGGAAGCCTTGATTTAAATATTATTGTTGAATGATGTATGTGGATATGGATCATAGTTACTGATGTTATTATGAACCATGTCGCCTTGTGCAGCATGTTTCTACTGTTGTTGTAACGGCCCCAGCACCCGGACCTCCAACTCCAGTCGAGAACCCGACCACCGATGCTGCCGCCCACGGGCTCGGAGACCCGGAAGAGCTAACAGACAAGTCTAATAAAACATGTAAGGGAAGTAAATGACGACAACAAATACTAAAAATATACTAACAAGTGAAGAAAAGCATCCACCACAAAGTACGAGTCTAGTATAGTCCTAAGTAACAAGGTACAAGTGCTGAAAAGAGGGGATAACAGATCCCTTAGGGGCATAACCTGAGGGTGACGAGCCAAGTAGTACTAGGGGAGTACTGCTCAAGGAAGACACCATCTACTATGGCCCATTCTCCTCTGTCCACCGCGAAAGTTGTTGTTATGAAGTATCACCTGAAAAGAAGAGAATAAGCTTCATGAAGAAGCCCAATAAGGACTAGCAATCTCACACTGGTTCTAACAAGCAGAATAGATATATGTTTTAAAGGAAAGTAAGTAAGATAATCTATTATACTAACAAAGTAAGTGCAGAAACAAAACGTAAACTACACGACCATCGGTTTAAACACGTCGGGACTAGAAAGTCATTTAACCACAGTAGTAGGACGAATCCGAGGATGCAAACACAGATAGAGAGAACTGCCTGGACAAAGACACTAGCCACAAAGAACATCTACCACTAGTCAAATGGTCAGGAGCGCTATGCGCCTTACCCTCGACCACCAGTCTAGGTCTGCTACCTCCCGTCAGAGTTAGACCACGGAACTAAAAGTAACCAAACAACTGTCGTAGTCTGGCCGGACTACGGTCCCATGTCTGGTCCCTATAAATGGTACCGAAACCACGTAGAGTGAGGCAGTGAGGAGGACTAATTGATCCACGCTGGAAGAATGACCAAACCACCTCGGCGTCCCAGACCAACCAAGAGAGCTCTGCAAATGTCTTAACATTGTCGTCCACCATCGTTTTCTACTCAGCTACCAGTGTCGATGACCAGAGCATGCCCGCCACCTGGAGAACTCCCTCAACCGGCGCACGGGGATGGGGCTCCTAGGTAACGGTAAAAACCTTTAACGAGACAAGCCCTCCAGTGCCAAGCACCGGATGAAGACTAGTGTAGGACCATGCTAGGAACAACACAGGTGCCAAGCAACTCAGAGACACAATGGAATGGACTCCGAACAGGGCGCATGTCACTCTCTATCGATCTGAGAAGGCGACAGGGTCACTGTCACTTTCTCAGAGGAGGCGACGCAGTCGTAGTCGCAACCAGAATGCGACACCCTACTTGACACAACTTGGGTCAGAAGGTGACACACCCCCTGTCGCAACTAGAATGCGACAGGGAGGGTGTCGCGACTAGAATCCAGAAGGCAACAGGGGAAGCGTTGCGTTTTGGGTCACAACAAGGACCTTGTCGTTGTTGTACTCTGTAGATTTTGATGATCACAAAAACACTAAGTTTAACTCATGTTTAGAAAATCACAAAAATACTAAGTATAATTCATGTTCATGACCCAGGTTTGATCTATTCATATTTAATTTGAGGGTCCAATTTGTGTGTTAAGTGTGCAGCCATTTTGTCCAAAAGTCACACTTGAAGTGGTCAATACAAAGTCCAAGACTTGGACAAAACAGTAAAGCCAAGACTGAAAGGTCAGCTGCAAAACTAACAAGGAGATGACTGACTTGCATAAATCGATTGACCGATAATGAGAGCCCAATCGACTGCAGAATAAGGCCAATCGATGTAAGAGCGATTGCTCAATCAATTGATGACCAAGAAAGAAGTTGGACGACCAATTTTGAATTTTGGTTGACCGACCTAGCTAGTGTTGGTGTGGGATAGTCAGAAAGTCAGACGACCTATTCTCCATAATTGGATGACCGATTGTCCAACCGAATGTCCAGTCGATTTGTCAACCAAAGCCCAGTCGAAGCAAGGCAGAAATTAGACGATCGATCTGAAGAATTCGGTCGACCAATTTCGACAATTCCATATTTGGACATTTCAAACAGAGTCCTGTGGAGATCCAATTCTTTCCAAACATAGAGGGACTGTAACGACCCCCTTCCACCCGGTACGGTTACACCAACCCACATCGGATGAGAGCAAGCCGCTACAGGAAGAAAACCCCAACGATATTCATATGAGCTGAGATATACACGAATAGAAGGGAATATTGCAACGGAATTTAATAAATCTTATTCTATCAACATTTTAATCCACATACCACAGTCTATATAGTCCAAGAAGAAATAACATAATCACAATGTCCACTAAACATATAACCAATTCCAAGTACATAAACCAATGTTCAAATTAAATGTATTACATACTAGGAATAAATTACAAGTCTTCAATTCACTCTTCCAACTCCGCCTCGGATCTTTCTAGTTCCTCGGCTTCTAAATCTCCTGAAATGTTTAGCAAGGGTGAGTCTACATAATAGACTCAGCAAGTAACTTAAACTTCAAACCACATACTTATCACACATGCTTTCTAACAATTTAAATCAACACATGCTCATTCTAAAATGTGGATAATAGACATTGAATCAATTAAGCAACACATGTAAAATGAGAATTCTAAACATGGATAATAATAACATGGTATCATTTACATGAGGGCAATCATACAATCACATGTTTTCATATATTACTTTCACATAACACTAACTCATGGCTTATGTTCAATTTATAACATGATATTAAACACATACTCATCATGTAGTTACTAACTCATGGATATAATAACATACAACTATACATGATCTCAAAATTAAGAGAATTCACATTAACACATGCAACATCATTCTCATGACATGCACACATGCACTTTTACTTTGTCTTTCACATACATTTACTCTCAGATTATCACACATTCATTTACACACATTTTCACATGGTTTTCACTTTGCATATTCACATATCACTTATCACTTCACTTGCACATACCACGTGCCACGTTCACATGTCACTTTATACGTTATACACATGTTCATTTTACACGTTGCCAAGACACAGCCCAAACCACCACTAGAAAGATAATGTAACACTTACACATGCACATACACGTACTTAATCACCAGGCAAAATGATCAAGTCTTGGTCACTGCAGAACCGGGGGAAGCCCTCCTCACCATTACCAGTGGAACTTGTCCACCTCCAGGATTTCACAAGACCCTTTGCCTCAGGTATCACGTAGCACGATTGAGCTTTCTCATAGGGGCACTGCTACAGTACAGCTCCAAGCAATCTAGGGTGGCAGTGTCTTATGGGCATAATTTATTTATCTTGTCACATTAACATGTCTTTACACATACATGCCATATGTTCTCTCACTTACATGCACATGCACACACATATACAACAAGAAATATATATAGACTAATCACTTTTGGATACTCAACTTAAAAAAAAACAATAAGAAGCAAAACCTATTCAGGAAGCTAATCACATCTTTAATCAAAATTGGGACTTGATAAATAAACATGTTATAAAAGCTTCAGAAAATAACAACCAACTATATAGTATTCAGAATAACATCAAATTTTAACCACATGGTAGATTTAGTACTTGGGACACATCTATATTTTTTTAGAATTTTAGGAACAGTGTAACTATTTTTCGTATTTACCAAAAATGTTATGCTATTTTAACAAGATATTTCAATGAAACATGATTGACAGTGAACCATCTGTTCTAACAGTTCTAACACATGCACACAGTAGTACTGAGTTCATGGAAATTTTATAAGATCATAACATGCATCAATTCTAATTACTCTGAATAAACTCTATCAAATCATGTATATTTTATGATAATAGAAATTTTATAAATAACAAATATCATTGGAAAATTATCAATATTTCATGGTACGATCTAAGGAACATATCAGACAAGACCACAATGTCTAAACACATGCATGTATTCACAAGTTTCCCAAAAAATCACATCACATGCAGTCAAACACTTATTCTGGAAAATCAGAGGAACTTGACGTCCAGGATCTGGATGCCAACAGAGGTTAACGACATGATCGACTGCCGTTTACCCAAGATCTTGATGGCAACAATATGGTCCTCAACTCCTGTCTGCACACAGTGCAGACCAAACCACATAAAACATAGAATCTTGGGGTCCATGCATGAAATAAAAATCCTCAAAAATATAGAAACCCTAAAGGATGAGTCTATGAATTGAACCATTAAGTCACTTGCCTGTGAAAAATTTTATAATGGGACTATTTTGTCGAAGAATCTCTCCTGGCAAGCCAAGAAGACACCAAAATCCACTCAGATTCGGTCCTCCTGTCGATGTAGGCCGCACACCGGAGTCGGGGATGATTCCTCTATCCAAGGTGCAGCTCCCAGTCGAAGAAGATCGCCGGTAGGAACTCCAATCGCCAGATCAAAGCTCACCAAAGTTGGGTTTTCTCATAGATGATCTTAGGGTTTCTCCAAAGTCTAAAAAGACCTCATCTAAACGAAAGATGGGTATTTTATAGGCTAAAGGGGTCGGGTACGCATTAGGTTAAGTGATCCTGCAGTTGGGCAGGTTTCCTAATCAAGAACCCGGGAGAAATGCTTCCGTTTTCACATCTGAAATCCATAACGCATCCAGAGAAGTAAACGGCCAACATACTGCCGTTGACAAGAAGTCAACGTCCATCGATGTTGACTCCAGGAGACAGTAAATGACACAACTGTGGCCGTCTACTCACTCTTAACGTCAAGAGATATTGACGTTAAAAAGAATTTCGGCTAGAACACAGAATGATTAAATAAACACACATACACAATATAAATACATACTATATGCATTACATTATTTAAATACACTATGCACAAAAATAAATAAATATAATATACACACAAGAATAACATATATTATACGCATGCACATAAGTAAGTAAATACTTATAATATACACAAAATTTGGGGGCCTCCCAGGGACTCTTTGGAGTTATAAATAGAACATGTTCCCATGTTTTGGAAGAGTACAACACGCCTCCCAAAGGTCATATCGTTCCATATAGTTCAGAGGAGGATCGTGAAGCCCTTGGAAAAGCCAACATATGCTCTGATCTTGTAAAAGCTTGAAGAATGAGTCTTCATCGTCCAAAAGCTTTCTAGACATATCTGAAAGGTGTTCTTCATCAGAAAGGCATGGACTGGTGCTGCTCCTTGCAGGGCTCCGTTCTCAAGAGATCTACATCGGCCAATTCTTCAACTGAGTCATAATCGTGCAAGGACGACCACAAAGGCCGAATTTCTGAGACAGGAGAACTCTATATCATATTGTTTAGATTGTTGTCTCTCCTGTCTATACTTTATTTGTAACGTCGCATGTTTTTTGGATCTTGTGGATCTGTTAGCAGGTTTGGTGGCCAATGTGTGGCCCATTAGCTTGTGTTTCAGGTGTCTGCGTGGGTTGTGAGGCTTTGTGGGCCGGCAGATTGGGCCCAAAGCGCTCACAGGTTCTCTGCTTGTGAATGAGACAGCGGTATGCGTCGCGTTCTGAACGCGACGGCCCTGGTGGTCGCGTTCATATTGCCCCTGTTGGCAGTCTTCGTCTGCATGGCTGCCGTGTGTCGTGCGCTGGGATCAGCTGACGTCAGCCTTGGGAAGGCGACGACCTCCTACGTCGCGTTGAGGTTGCGACGTAGGGCTACGTCGCGTTCCCAACTACTGTGTGTTTTTAAAGAAGTTTTGGCCGAATAGAGCTGGGGCAAGCTCTGCTCGGCCAGAGGAGGAGTTGCTACAGTTTCTTCGGGCGATTCGGCGTTCTAGCGTGGTTTTCGGCGCGCTCTCGCCGCGAGGACGTCGCATGGAGCGAGGGAGACGTCGTATCGTGATTGGATTACGTGTTCTTCGCAAAGGTAGGGAGATTCCACCTAGTTTTGTTGCGTGGATCGTGTATGATGCATGTTTAGACTGTTTATTACTTTATAAACAGTAGATATCATGCTAGGGCATTCATTAAAGCATGAAAAATGAGAATTAAGCATGTTTTGCATGGCTTGTGGGGGTGATGCGGGGAGAGGATCCCGGATTAGGGTTTCCACCTATGAAGGCGACGGAACCCCCTGTCGCGTTCAGAACGCGACAGGCCTACCCGTCACATTTAGTTTGTGAATGCGACCTATCGGGGTGTCGCGTTCAGAAGGCGACACTACCCCACGTTGCGACCTCAGCCGAGAGGCCCTTTTGTGTATATTTTGTGTGGTACAATTATCCGAATATCGGTGTGGTTTTGTGTGCATGGTGCATTGGCATCCGCAGTGCTTGTGGAGCGTGACGTTCATATGGTTGGATGTATTGTTTACGAGGTTGGCTTGCGAATTATGTGGTTGAGAGGTGTGTATTGGGGGTTGAGTGTGAATTTAATACATTTCCCCTCATAATTTTGATGATGACAAGTTGTGATTTTAATGCACAATAAATGGAACATGTTAAATACATCACACATGTAATAACAATATTCAAAAAGTATGTTTCCAAAAACATTTTATCATATATATTCATGATAATACATTGAACTAATGATTTATGTGTTTATTTCTCAGGGACATACATTTCTTGCAAGGGTAGTGTCGACACACCCACTACTGGTGTCGACACAGGGTATCAAACCCTAAGGCAAAGTCATGAAGAAATGGTCAAGTGTGTCGACACAGTCCCAGGCAGTGTCGACACTAGAGCCAGTCTCCAGAAGACCCTTTTGCCAGACTGGGACAGTGTGTCGACACAGTCCCAGGCAGTGTCGACACTAGTGACCTCTCCCAGAAGACCTGTTTTGTGGAATTGGGACAGTGTGTCGACACACCCAGTGACTGTGTCGACACACTCCGGCTGATTTTCATCTTAAGTACACCTGGACACGTGGCTTCTAGGGATCACTTGGATCGGCCTTGGATCATGTGCCCACGTACCCCAAGGGTTCTTTTGGCCATGATGGGTATAAATACTATCTAATCGGCCCAAGAAGCGAACTCCTAAGAGCCTTCCAGAAAGCACCCTTTGGCGGCAAGACAGAGCTCTCCTCCGTTCTTGCTCTCCTTGTGCTGCTTCAAGCCAATTCCCATCCTTGCAAGCACAAGAAGTGAAGATTGATCCATGAAGATGAAGTGAGATCACTTCCAAGGGAGCAGATCAAGTAGAAGCAGCCAATTGAGAAGAGTTCAAGGAAGATCCAGAGGCACAAATTGCAGAGCATCGCCCAGGGACTTCAAGAGTTCAAGCATCTTCTCAATTCAGCCTTCTACAAGGGAGTTCATCTGAAGAACAAGGATTCTACATACAACTCCTCAATTCCCCTTAGTTCTTCTGAGTCATTCTTGAGATTGTGCATGATTTGTTGCACTAGTCTCCTTGAATGAACTCTTTATGGATCAGATCATTGCTAGAGGATCTGGATCTTGTTGTTTTTGATCTAGCAAGTTGGTTGTGAGCCTTTGTGCTCAATTGTGTTGAGTCGTCGCACTCAGGTTGTGGTTGAGCAGTTGTGCTCAAGTTTCTAGAGTAGTCTTGCTCTAGAGGTTGTGTGTGAGTTGTTGAACTCAGTGTGTTGGAGTTGTCAAGCTCCAGTGTGTGGTGTATTCAAGTTGAATAGTGGAGCCTCACTGTGTGAGGGGTGGATGTAGGAATCACATGGTGTGATTTTCGAACCACCTAAAAATCTCTGTGCAGTGGTTTGATCTGTGATTTAACTTCACTTTGCGCTAGATGTATGCATAGGATTTTATTACACTTCTAATCAACTTGATCACACACTTTAATCACTTAATTCACACAATCACTCATCAGATCTGTGAATTCTTTTCTAAGTTGACTCTGATTCAAAGCATCTTTAAATTGGCTAAGCTTCCGCAGTTTTGGCCTAGATCTATTCAAACCCCCCCCCTTCTAGATCTGGTCCATCCATTTTTCGATCCTACAATTGGTATCAGAGCGGGTTCATATCTGATCTGATCTGAGTGTTTGTTTGTTCTGTGTGTTTCACTTGCTTGTTTGTTAAGTGTTTCCTTCACTGCACCTTATTTTGATTCAATGGATTCTAGAGGTTTCATTGCTGAAGGCCATTCCATCAATAGGCCACCATTCTTCAATGGACTGACTATTCCTATTGGAAGAATAGAATGCAAGTCTTCCTTAGAGCCCAGAACTATGAGATTTGGAGGGTAGTTGAGGTAGGTCCCTATGAAAACCAGGGAGAAGAGGAAACCTGGACCAGGGAGCAAATTAGGAGGGCCACCCTGAACTACAGTGCCATGAACATGGTTCAATGTGCAGTCCACCCAAAGGAGTACTCAAGAATCTCCATGTGCAAATCTGCCAAGGAGATGTGGGATAAGCTTGAGTTACTCTATGAGGGAACATCCCAAGTAAAAGAAACCAAAGCAAATATTCTTGTTTCTGAGTATGAATTATTCATGATGAAATCTGATGAAACAATTTCTGAAATGTTTGCTAGGTTCATGATCATTGTGAATGGACTGAAGGCTCTAGGTAAGGACTACACAGATGCTGATTTGGTAAGAAAAATCTTGCGCTCTCTTTCTTCAATTTGGCACACTAAGGCCACAGTATTGAAGATTCTAAAGATTTATCCAAAATCTCTTTGGATGAACTCATAGGATCTTTGATGACTTATGAAATAACTTGAAGAGAAATGAAGAGCACATAATCAAAACCAAACCAGTAGCACTTAAAGCTTCATCTAGTAACAAGGATAAAAATCAAGAGAAAACAAGTTCTGATGAGTCTGAGTCCAATGAGGATGAGATTGCCCTCATGACTAGACAATTCAGAAAATTCTAAAATCTAGAAAAGGAAAATTCACTGGGAAAAGAAATTCTCATCTGGGAAAAGAAATACTTCCTTTTCAAATGCCAATTCAAATAGAAATCAGAAAACTGATGAAGTTGTTATTTGTTACAGGTGCAACAAACCAGGACACATGAAAGGAGAATGTCCTGAGAACAAGAAGGAAAAATACAAGAAGATCAATAAATTCAAGAAGCCTAAAGCAATGGTTGCCACTTGGTCAGATGAAGATCCAAGTGAAATGAAGAAGAAAGGTCCTCAAGTTCTGAAAGTGAGGAAATCTGCTTTATGGCAAACAGTTCTGATGGAAAGGTAAGTACATCTTTGAAGATTATACAATTGATGATTGGCAAGATGCTTATGCTGAATTAGTTGAAAACTATTCTGAAACAAGAAAAGAAAATAAGCATCTAAAGAAGAAAATTGAAAACATCTGCATAACCAATCAACAAACAAAAGAATCTCTGAATTGGAAAATGAAGTGGCTGAGCTCAATGAAGAAAAAGAAAATCTTCTAAATGTAATTGATGAGCTCAAGCTTGCATCCCAAAAGGCCAACAATGACTTTAAGAAACTGTCTAAAAAACTGGAATTGCAACAAAAAGAAAAACAACAAAGTGATGATGAAATCAAAACTTTAGAAACCAGTTGAAAAAAAAAGAACAAGTCATTGAAACCTTTACAAAAGGAAAAGATAATCTGGATGCCTTGTTAGGAACAAGAATGAAATCTGTAACACATGGACTAGGATTTTTCACACAAAACTCCAAGAAAGACAAATCTGGTGAAATGAGGGAAAAAGCACCTTTAATAAAATTTGTCAAAAGTCCTAGTCCTGAGAAAAACAAAAACAAGCAAGTGTCAAACAATACAACAATTGGTATCACAACAAAAAATTTGAAAAACCAGAACAAAGAGAAACCAAACAGGTCGACACACTCACCTGACAGGTCGACACCAGTCAACAAAAAGATGAAATCTGTGACTGTTGAGTCGACACCAATCAAAGACAGGTCGACCTGCTCAACCTCAAAAACCACCAACCAGTCAACCAAAAAATCAAATAAAAACTTGAAAAATAAGAAAAACACAAAAGAAACATTCATGATAAACCTTGGACTTCCAAGACAGCACATCAAGCTGATTGGACCAATTCTTGGAACCAATGGTATTACAATCCTTTTTGGTACCATCCTCAATACTTCTATCCAAACTTTTCAATGTACCAACAAAACCTTGGTTTGGACCTCCACAAATGAACAATCATGTCCAAATGCAAAACTCCCATCCTAATGAGAAAAAGAACACTGGTGTTTTTATTCCAAAAGGAAGGATAAATGAAAAAGGCAAAAAAACACCACTGAAATAAAACAAAAGCAAAAAACAAGTCAGATTTGGATTAGAAAAGATTTGCTGTCATGTTCAAACAATCTGATGGTCCCAACAATGTTTGGGTACCAAAATCTTCTCTCCACTGATTAATTTTGCAGGAAGGTCGTGCACCCAACTCAAATGTGTGGTTTCTTGATAGTGGGTGCTCACGACACATGACAGGAGATAAAGCAAAATTTTCATTCCTGATTGAAAAGGAGGGAGGTTCTGTCACTTTTGGAGGTAAAAATAAAGGAAAAATCATTGGATCTGAAAAGGTTGGTCAATCTTCCTCAAACTCAGTTGATAATGTTTTTTTAGTTGATGGTCTGAATTATAATTTGCTGAGCATTAGCCAACTATGTGACAAAGGTCACAGAGTTGTGTTTGAATCAGATTTTTGCAGAATAATTGACTCTTCAACTGATGAAATAAAATTCTTTGGAAAAAGAGAAAACAATGTTTACATGATCAACCTTGATAAAAACTTTTCTGAAAACATTTGTCTTGTTGCAAATAAAAATGAAATTGCATGGACTTGGCACAAAAGACTTGGTCATGCAAGTTTCAGAACAATAAATAAACTGTTAAGGCTAAACTTGGTCAAAGGTCTTCCTGAATCTTTTTCAAATGTAGAGAATCAATTTGTGGGATTTGTGCCCAAGGAAAACAAACCAGAAAATCTTTTAAAACCTTCAATGATGTACTCACATCTAAGCCACTAGAATTGCTTCATATGGACCTCTTTGGCCCAACAAGAATTCTAAGTCTGAGTGGCAAAAGATATGGTTTGTCATTATTGATGATTTACTAGATTTACATGGGTTATCTTTTATCCACAAAAGTGATGCTTGCCCTGAATTCAGGAATTTCTGTACCTTGCCTTAACAAGTTTTCCTTATAAAATCAAAAATATTTTGACTGATCATGGGGGTGAATTTGAAAACAAATCTTTCTCTGATTTATGTGCTGAACTTCACATTTTTCACAAGTTTTCTTCACCAAGAACTCCAGAACAAAATGGGGTTGTGGAAAGAAAGAATAGAACACTTGTGGAAATGGCAAGATCCATGCTCTTGGAAAGCAAATTGCCCAAATCCTTCTGGGCTGAAGCTGTAAATACAGCAAATCATATTCTCAATAGAGCATTGGTCAGACCAAAAATCAGAAAAACCCCTTATGAATTGTTGAAAAACAAAAAGCCAACCTTGTCTTATTTCAAAGTCTTGGGTGTAAATGTTTTGTGCATAACAACAATAAAGAAAATCTTGATAAATTCGATGCTAAAAGTCAGGAAGCCATCTTTCTTGGCTATTCTGAAATTTCAAGAGCATTTAGAGTTTATTCTCTCAAAAACAAAACTGTTGAAGAGTCTCCACATGTAGTTTTTGATGAAAATTCCTTTTCAACTCATTATTCTAAATCTTGCAGGGACTGTCCAGATAATGAAGAGGATGACTTTATCGTTGATTCTTCACCAACTGTTGAGGAGAATGAAGACCTTGATGAAAATTTGAACAATCACTCACCTACTCCAAGTGGATCAGGTAATGTTGTTCCAAATTTAAATGCACCTCAACAGGTAATTCCTGAACACAGATTTTTGAGAGATCACCCAATAGAAAATGTTGTTGGCAATGTACATGATAGGGTAAGAACTAGATCATCATTCTTGAATGCAATTCATGAAGACCCACTAGCACTAATTTCCCAAATTGAACCAAAGTCAATTGATGAAGCTCTAATGAATTCAGACTGGATAAATGCAATGCATGATGAACTTCATCAATTTGAAAGAAATCAAGTGTGGGAATTAGTACCTAGACCTAGTGACCAATCTGTCATTGGCACTAGATGGGTATTCAGAAATAAATTGAATGAAAATGGTCAAGTCATAAGGAATAAAGCTAGACTAGTTGCAAAGGGGTACAACCAAGAATTTGGAATTGATTTTGAAGAGTCATATGCCCTGTAGCTAGACTAGAAGCTGTAAGAATTTTCCTTGCTTTTGCATCTTCATTGAAGTTTAAAGTTTATCAAATGGATGTCAAGAGTGCATTTTTGAATGGATACATAAAAGAAAATGTTTTGTTGAACAACCTCCAGGCTTTGAAAATAAAATATCATAATCATGTTTTTAAGCTTCATAAGGCTCTCTATGGTCTTAAGCAAGCTCCAAGAGCTTGGTATGACCGTTTGAGCTCTTTTCTGCTTGAAAAAGGATACTCTAGAGGTAATGTTGATCAAACTTTGTTCACAAAATTGTAAATAAACAAATAATTGCAGTCCAAATTTATGTTGATGACATAATTTTTGGATCCACCAATAAGAGCCTGTGCACTAAATTTGCAAATCAAATGAAAACTGAATTTGAAATGAGCTTGATGGGAGACTTACAATTTTTCTTGGGATTGCAGGTTAACCAAACCAATGAGGGAATCTTCATAAGCCAAACCAAATATGTCAAAGAACTTCTGAAAAGGTTTGACTTCCAGAACCTCAAGCACTCAAGCACACCCATTGCAATTAATGTGAAACTAGAAGAAGATTCACTTGGTAAGTCAGTAGACCCAAAGACATACAGAGGTATGATTGGTTCTCTACTCTATCTCACCACTTCTAGACCTGATATTCAATTCAGTGTATGCTTGTGTGCTAGATTTCAAGCAAATCCTAAAGAAAGTCACATGTTAGCTGTTAAAAGAATTTTCAAATATCTTGTTGGAACATGTGATCTTGGTATTTGGTATCCTGCTGGTTGTAAATTAGATTTGATTGCCTATTGTGATGCTGATTATGCTGGGTGTAAACTTGATAGAAAAAGCACAAGTGGCTTGTGTTTGTACTTAGGTGGATGCCTAATCTCTTGGGCTTCCAAAAAGCAACACTCAGTTGCTCTATCAACTGCAGAGGCTGAGTATTTGCAGCTGGTCGATGTGGCACTCAAATTCTTTGGGTGAAACATCAACTTCTGATTATAACCAAGAGTTAGGTTGTGTTCCCATTCTTTGTGATAACACAAGTGCCATAAATCTGTCTAAAAACCCAATTCAGCACTCTAGAACAAAACACATTGAAATTAGGCATCATTTCTTGAGAGATGAGGTAGCAAAGAAATCTTTTGAACTCCTCTTTATTGAAACTGAAAAACAAATTGCTGATATCTTCACTAAACCTCTTCCTGACAGCAGATTTTCATCCTTGAGGAGAGAGCTTGGTGTTGCAAATGTCCATCTTCTTGATATCTCTCATTGGGTTGAGTGTTTAGGCATGTTCTGAGGGGGAGTCACTGTTCATCATTCTCTTTGCTTCCTTGATTCATGTTGTTCACATCTCTCTCAAATCAACTTCCATTTCTTTGTTAATAAATTCTTCAACTCACATTGTGTTGAAATTCTTGGTATATCAAATGGTGATTTGAAGAAGGACAAGTTCTGCTTGTCTGGACACTTTCACTATGCGAGAGTATATGTCTCCGCCAAGTATCAAGAATTAAATATGCAATTGTTGAGGGGGAGTTTTGTTCTTCAAAAAGAAACATTTCAGTTTTCCCAATTCTTGCTTATCTTTATCCTGATGAAAAATTTTGGAATCATCATTTCAGGGGGAGCTAATGAATTCACTACTCATTCTTTTACAAAATTCAAGATTCCTCTTGAGTTATATCAACTTCCACTCATGATGTGCTCATTAAGTTTGTCTAGAACCTCAAAATGACTTTTTGATTGATCTACTATATTTTGCAGTCAACTCTCAACTATACTCTTCAAGACTACAGAAATTTAAATCTCTTTCAAAGACTGAAAAATCATGTGTGCTTTGAATTTAAACACCTTCTTTGCAACTGATGTGAGATATAAATGATCTCAATTTTATAAAATTCTCCTTCCATTTATTATTCAACAGAGCAATGGCACAAATGCTGAGAAACTACAAACCTTCACAATGAATGAAGTGCTATGTATGTCATGAGGTATTATTGCTATCTCTGTTCAAAGGGGTTCAAAAAAATTAAAAAAAAAATGATCTATACATTTTGATGATGACTGAGTAACTGGAAATATTGGCGTCTGATAAACGTATATTTTCATGTCAAAAGGTTGTCATTTACCCCTTGAAACTGGATAATGGGTAAATCTTTAGTAACCAGGGACTATGGTGTGTAAAAAGCATTAGTTCTTGAGTGAAAAAGATTTACTACATTTGATAGTTGATTAAGATTAAAAAAAATGTGTCCAAGGAGAATTACTTAAAATCAACATCTTGTCTTCCATCAGTGTGCTCAAAGTTGTTTAACTTCATCACAAGTGATTTCAATCTAAAAGACATTTCTATTTCTTGGATTTGGAGAATATGGTAGTTTGTCATGGCTATTGAATGTTCTATATCACTCAAACTATCATTTTAATGGCTCAAGTCAATTAATGAAAATATCCTGTAGGTTGTTGTGTAAAACTTGAAGTTTGTTGGATTTTTGTAAAAATATGACAAATGAATTTTTTTTATCTCTTAAAAATCCTTGTCACGTTGATTCCATCCATATTTCATCATGTTAAAGATTTCCCAAAATTTAAAAATTTTCCTCATGCTCAAAACTTCAAAATTCTTCAGGCCAGGTCGACACATCCACACTTGTGTCGACACAGTCCAAGCCCAGGTCGACAACCCATGTCTTGTGTCGACACATAGGCAATCCAGGCGGTTTATCTATTGGGGGCGTTTAGGACTTGGTGTTCCTGCGGACTATTCTACCCCAAAACCCTTTTTCTTCCAAGTCGACCCCATGGCCGTCCTTTACCTTTGAAAACGGCAACAGTTTCATCTTCTTCCCTCTTTCCACCAATCTCTGTCTCCATCCTCTTCACACCATCTCCACCATCCCCTGTTCTTCTTCTTCTCCTGCAACCATGCCTCGCAAGCAAATGCCTCGCCGTGGTGCTCGTTCTAGGGCAACTGCCAGGCCCATTGCCGTTGAAGTACCACCAACTGAGAGGAGAAGCAAGCGTAGGCATGACCCTGCAGAGCAGCCAGGTGCTTCATCTGCATCTCCTACACCATCCAAGAGAGGTAGGGTACCCTCTTCCAGTCGTGGTCCTTCCCAAAGGACATCTGCACACCCTAGGAGGAAGATATTGGTCTCCTCTCCTGAAGTCTCTGAGGAATCTTCCTCAAATTCATCTGGTTCATCTCATCCCTCTGAGGCAAACCCTTCTAAACTGGCTAGTGAAGGGAAATCATCCTGAAACCTAGAGTTGTTGACCTTGAAGACACTGACCTTGCAACTACCTTCCCAGAAGTGCGTCAGATCTTCAATTTTCAATCTTTGTTGCCCTTCATATTTGAGTTCAGAACCATATATCCAAGGTTAGTCCAAGAGTTCTATCTGAACTTAGAGTGCACACCTGAAGGCTACCAGTCAGAAGGTCAGGGCGTTTTGATTGACTGTTACTGAGTGGCTACAACCTTGTTTAAAGTTCCTGATGAAGGTGAGGATTATCATGATTTTGAATTTGGCTTGCATGAAGCCTATTCAATGCTTACTGGACTCCCAGTTGATGAGTCAGACCCAAGCAGACTTATGTCACCAGGTTTAACACCAACACCTTCCCACCTGTTTTGAGACTGATCCATCACATTCTCACCACTATAATCACTCCTCAAGTGGTGGAAGGGATAGGTTAACTGACATTCAGAGGTTCATCATATACTGCATGAAGAAAGAGATAAAGATCAATTTGCATGTCATCATGTATCAGATTATGTCAGAAACCACAAGGAAGGATCTACACAGATCTCTACCTTATGCTGCTCATCTCACACCAGTTTTTGAGCATTTTGGAGTATCTTTTGAGAATGAGCAAGCCCAGTCAATCCCAAAGTCCAATATTTATTGCTTCAAGCATTTGCAAAAGTTCATGGGATTCAGACTTGAAGGTGATCAAGTAAGAAGAGGTCATGTAGTTGTTGAGGCCCCAGTGGCTCCTGAGGTTGTAGAACCACCTTCTGAGGTTGCCCAATCTCCTCCACATGATCAAGAGGACCAGCCTCCCAATGAAATTGGAGAACCTATACCTCAGGATGTTCCTCACACACCTCCATTTCAAGCCTCTTCACCACATCTCCCTGATGTGGAAATTCCTTCTTTCACTCCACCTTACCAGGCATCTGCCTCTACTTCCACTGGTGGACCTTCTGTTCCACCAGAGCTATATTCTTTTTTGAATGACAAGTTTGATACCATCACCTCTTCCATCCTCCAGATGTCAGAGAGTTTTGAGCTCAGAATTCAAAGGTTGGAGAATTCTGTGAATGCTCAGTTCATTAAGCAGAAAGAAGCAGCTGATAATGCCACCCAAAGGTTTAACAGACTAATTGGTACTTTGGGTGATGCCTCCCTTCAGTTAAAGGAACATCAGGACACGCTGGAAAAGGTCCTTGAAGGGATATTAGTAAATTCTCAGAAGAATTTATTCAACAGTCAGGACGCAGTGACTCAAATTTCGAAGACTAGACTTTCATTTGCACACATGGTTGATGATTTGGAAGGCATGAAGAACCTATAGCTCACATAGACAATGAGATGTCTACCCTAAGAAGGAGCTCAGAGATATCAACAGACATGGATTGCAAGCTCTTCTTCAGGTTCACAACCCATTTCAGCTGATTTATCTGCTTCCAGTCCAACATGTATGACAACAGTCAAAGGTTGGAAGAACTGCTGCATACCAGACTTTCTACCATGCAAACTCAGTTGAGATCCAACTTTCAAGCAATGGAGTCAAGATTGAAGACCATAGAGTCTCTCCTTCTTCCTATTCCTCCTCCACCTCTATCCTCTTGATGGATCTTATCTTTTGATGATGTCAAAGGGGGAGAAGGAATATCCTTGTAATGAATACTTTTGTTGAATGAGAAAGAACTTGTTTTGGAATGTAATTGAATATCTATGTAATGAATATCTTTGTTGAATGAGAAGGAGTACTTATTTGAATGTGATTGAAAATCTTTGTAATGAATGGATGACATGTCAAAGAATGGATGATTGTAAATGTCAAACCCTGTGTACTTCATTGTGCAAAATTGTCAAATGTTGCTAAATTGTGCTGAAGCCTTTGATGAATGTGAATGAAAATATTGAAACATGGGTTCATTGTCATTCAGTGTGTATGTGATTGAATGTTGTGTGAATAAATGGCTTAAAATCACATTTCATTGTAAATTCAAATCTTCATGTGGACTTAATGTTGCCATCATCAAAAAGGGAGAGATTGTTGGTTGAGTGTGAATTTAATACATTTCCCCTCATAATTTTGATGATGACAAGTTGTGATTTTAATGCACAATAAATGGAACATGTTAAATACATCACACATGTAATAACAATATTCAAAAATATGTTTCCAAACATTTTATCATATATATTCATGATAATACATTGAACTAATGATTTATGTGTTTATTTCTCAGGGATATACATTTCTTGCAAGGGTAGTGTCGACACACCCACTACTGGTGTCGACACAGGGTATCAAACCCTAAGGCAAAGTCATGAAGAAATGGTCAAGTGTGTCGACACAGTCCCAGGCAGTGTCGACACTAGACCCAGTCTCTAGAGAACCCTTTTGACAACTGGGACAGTGTGTCGACACAGTCCCAGGCAGTGTCGACACTAGTGACCTCTCCCAGAAGACCTGTTTTGTGGAATTGGGACAGTGTGTCGACACACCCAGTGACTGTGTCGACACACTCCGGCAATTTTTCACTTAAGTCCCACCTGGACACGTGGCCTCTAGGGATCACTTGGATCGGCCTTGGATCATGTGCCCACGTACCCCAAGGGTTCTTTTGGCCATGATGGGGTATAAATACCTATCTAATCGGCCCCCAAGAAGCAGAACTCCTGAGAGCCTTCCAGAAAGCCCCTTTGGCGGCAAGACAGAGCTCTCCTCTTATTCTTGCTCTCCTTGTGCTGCTTCAAGCCAATTCCCATCCTTGCAAGCACAAGAAGTGAAGATTGATCCATGAAGATGAAGTGAGATCACTTCCAAGGGAGCAGATCAAGTAGCAGCCAATTGAGAAGAGTTCAAGGAAGATCCAGAGGCACAAATTGCAGAGCATCGCCCAGGGACTTCAAGAGTTCAAGCATCTTCTCAATTCAGCCTTCTACAAGGGAGTTCATCTGAAGAACAAGGATTCTACATACACTCCTCAATTCCCCTTAGTTCTTCTGAGTCATTCTTGAGATTGTGCATGATTTGTTGCACTAGTCTCCTTGAATGAACTCTTTATGGATCAGATCATTGCTAGAGGATCTGGATCTTGTTGTTTTTGATCTAGCAAGTTGGTTGTGAGCCTTTGTGCTCAATTGTGTTGAGTCGTCGCACTCAGGTTGTGGTTGAGCAGTTGTGCTCAGGTTTCTAGAGTAGTCTTGCTCTAGAGGTTGTGTGTGAGTTGTTGAACTCAGTGTGTTGGAGTTGTCAAGCTCCAGTGTGTGGTGTATTCAAGTTGAATAGTGGAGCCTCACTGTGTGAGGGGTGGATGTAGGAATCACATGGTGTGATTTCCGAACCACCTAAAAATCTCCTGTGCAGTGGTTTGATCTGTGATTTCATTTCACTTTGCGCTAGATGTATGCATAGGATTTTTCACTTACACTTCTAATCAACTTGATCACACACTTTAATCACTTAATTCACACAATCACTCATCAGATCTGTGAATTGCTTTTCTAAGTTGACTCTGATTCAAACATCTGTTTAAATTGGCTAAGCTTCCGCAGTTTTGGCCTAGATCTATTCAACCCCCCCCCCCCTTCTAGATCTGGTCCATCCCATATTCGATCCTACATGTATAAGGTTGGTTGGTTTGTGGTGACTGGGCAGTGAGGTTCCCGGTGTGAACTTAACCTTAGTCCTTTAAAGTCTGTTATAAATTGTATATCTTAAATGATTATCATGTATTGAGTTTGGTGCAGCTGTGGAGGTCACTTCGTGACCAATGACAGGCCAGAATATCATTGGTTAAGGGAGTGTATGTGTGTGTCAGTATAGGTTAGCTTGTAGGTCATAGGGTGACCGAGACAAGCTACCTCTTATATATATATCGGGGTTTGTAATAAAGATAATATATGTGTGCAATATGGTTTGTGCATTGCCGAGTGTGGTGGTCCGGCGCCTATTCCGGAATGCCTCTTCAGTTGGGTGCCCTAGCTTCTATGTGAGCCAGGCTTGTGCTCGGGGCTTGTCCCGATACTTGTGTTGTACCATCGAGGTCTGTGTCGTCTGTCCTGGACACCCTCACTCCTGTGTTTGAGTTGTACGTCCGGCTGAGGGAAAGATGATAGAGGGAAGCGACTTGTGAGAGTTTATGTTTAGTCACTTGTAGCACGCTCGTAGTTGGGGGTACGGACACCAGTAGTCGACACTTGTCCCCAGCTAGTCCTGTTTTCTAGTGCCTCACTTTAGAGAGCTTAGGCCAGAGTCACTAAAGGTGCCAGGCATGGGCCTGCAGTTGTGTGTGGTCTGCAGGTATGGTGTTGGTTGGTCTCCACTGTTCTTTAGCTTGTGCTTGTGGAGCGGCAGTTGGACCTTTCGTCCTTGACTGAAAGATTGAGAGGTAGTTGTTGTATTGTATTGTCCGGGTTGGATACTAGCATCATGAACCAGTAGTCCATTCCCGTGTGGTGGCGTCGTTCCTTCCGACTCGTGCTTTGCCTGTGGTGTAGGCTTGTGAGTGTTGACTCACCATTGTGGTTTGACTGGTTGTGGTGTGCCCTGGTGGTGGCACAGTTGTGTTTGTGGTTCTGTGGTGGTACCTCATGGAGGTAGATGCCTGTACCCTAAACCCTAAACCCTAAACCCTAAACTTTCGATTATGGTTTCAGTGCATGATGGACTGGCATCGTTGTAGCCCGTCCTGCTACCTTGTGTGTGGCTCCCGACATATTGTGGTTTGGGGGTATAATGGACTAGCTCTTGGTCAGCGGTTCTGCTACCCATGTGTTTGGGGTTCACCTGTGAAGCTTGTAGCCTAGCCAATGGTTTGCCTGTGTGGCCTGTAGCTTAGGCAACCATTCGTTGAAATAATGTGCTTGTGAGGCTTGCGGCCTAGGCATTTCAGCTGTTGAGTGGACTAGTAGTGTTGTGCTAGTCCTATGGTTCCTCTTTCTTTCCGAGGAATATGTATTTGTTTATGATTTACTGTTTAAGCTATTATTTATTATAAATGTTGTGAGCATGATATGGCTTGGCTATTTGAGTTGCCAGTGAGACCCTCTGGGGTTGAGGTTCTTCAGTGTTGTGTGTTGTTTTGGGTGGTCCCCTACTGAGCCTGTGACTTGTTGAGGCTCACTCCCCTACAATTCTTTTCAGGGCTTGCCATTTGTGTGACTTGTGAAGACGTTGTGGCAGACTTGTACCACCAGTAGTTGAGTTGTATTCGTGTTGTGTGAGCTTGTGCTCTCTCGGGGTATGCCCAAGTAGTTGTACTTTTAATTGGACATGTAATAATGTATTGGGACAATTGTACAATGTGGTTTACAGATATGAGCACATGTACTTTCTTGTGTCTTATACAGTAGTTGTTGTCTTTTATATTCTTACTGGACACTTGTGTGAGATATCCCTTGCGAGACTTCGGTCCGTTCGCGGGAGGCGGATCTGGATATGGAGCCTTATTGGGCATAATTATCTAGGGCCGTCACATTATTGTTCTTTCTAGAACCCTGAACATATTGTGTGTGTGCTCGGCTGTGAGCACGTTGTTTGTTGGTGTGTAGTGCATGTGCGCATACACGTTGGGTTGCCTCATCCCTGGGAAACGAGGTGGGGCTTGTGTTGTCCCCGTAAACAACTGTGTGTGTGGGTTTTTGCTTGTACCTGGGAAACAAGCTAGTGGAAATCCTTAAGGAGTGTGGGGTAGTGGACGTAGGTGCACATAGGAGTGTGTTTGCCGAACCACTCTAAATCCTGCATGCACTTGTGGTTTGATCCATATCTCCTATCTTCATTTTACGCACGTTAGGATAGTTGGTTTTGTTATTTTAATTGTTATTTCGCTGTGCATCTCACACAATAAGTTTGTTTATTTGAGTTTGATCTATTATGTGTAAAAAAAAATTAAATTAAGCGATAACCAATTCACCCCTCCCCTCTTGGTTGTTCGTCGCACGTACCCCCGCACTTTAGTTGAAACCACAGATAGAGACCTGGGTGTCTACCCGAGACCTCCAAAAACACCCCAAAATGGCAAGTCTAATGTGAACAGAGGGAGGGGAGCATGGAGAACAACAAGTACACATGCAAGGAGTACAAGCCACCCGCATCCACACCCATGCGTGACAATGTGAAGGATCTACACTCATGAAACCTCACATGTACATACATGAGATCACTCAAACCCCCACCCCATTCAAGATCAAGGAATCCAAACATGCATTCAAACACCTAGCATGGATTCAACAAGGCTTGGAGAAGGGGGAAGGAGATCCTAGCATGCAAGAACTAGGGGAAGGTTGAGAATCCCTATCTCAAAGTGAAGAGCCAACCCATTTTGGTCTTCTCGTATGCATGGCTGTCTCCTCCTCACTCCAAGCTTCACGCTCACGTCGTCCATGAGCAATGCTTGGCCTCCTACACATCAGAGAAGAGGTTACACGTCGAAGAGGAAGGTCGCCATGCCAAAGGGAGCACCACGCTAGAGGAGGAACAATGAGCCGGAGACACCACACCCACCAAGAACTCCCCACAGTGAGGTTTCACACAGAGGGATCGGAGGAAGGAAGGGGAGACGGAGAAAATGGGAAGAAGAATTCTATTCTAATGGCCTAGCTTATATAAAATTCGATTTTTAGAACACGATGACAAAGTCGTCGCGACCTCCCTGAAGACGACAGCCTTGCTGTCGCAACCTCAAAGGCCTGGTCAGACCCGACAGTTGGACCCTTCACGTGTCACCCTGCATGTCTGCCACCCTGAATGCAACGACAGTTGGCATGTTGCCTTCAGGTTACATGCGGCCCGACACGTGTCCCAACTGTCCCGACAGACGAAAGGAAGAAAGGCATGCAACGGCCAGAAATTTTCAGAAGGTGAACGCGACGACGTGCGTTCCTAACCAGAATGCGACAGCCATGTCGTCATCTTCAAGGTGATAGCTCGACTCATCGCTACCTTCAACAGAGGGTGGCCGGCCAAGGAAAATACGATGTTACAAATCTAAACACAAAAAATAATTTTTCCTCAAAATTAAGGGAAAACTCAGTGGACAAAGGCAAGCAAACATACCAATCACTTAAACAAGTACGAAAAATGCTCTCACATCTCGTCCTCGCGTTCCCACATGGCCTCGCCACTGACGCTATTCTCCCAAATGACCTTGACGAGCGGGATCTACCTCCTGTGCAACTACTGCACTCTACGGTCCACCACATTGACCGGGTACTCTGGCACTAACAGGTCTAGAGCAACCTCTAACTGCGAGTAGTCAAGCATGTGTGACGGATCTGACATATACCTCCTCAGCTATGAGACGTGGAAGACGTCGTGAACTCTTGCCAACTTAAGCGAAAGACCCAACTTGTACACGATCTCGCCAACCCGCTCTAGGATGGGAAAGGGACCAACGAACCTCAGACTAAGTTTTCCCCTCTTCCCGAACCTGAGAACGCCCTTGGTTGGCGAGATCCGTAAGAACACACTGTCACCTCCCTCAAACTGTAGGTGTCTCAGCGAACATCTGCGTAACTCTTCTATTTGCTCTGCGCCATCTACAATCTCTACCTGATCAGTCTCACTGTATCTGCACACTATTGTACAAGCTCTAGTCCCAACAATTGCCTCTCACCAACTCGTGCTAATTCAAAGGTGTCTGGCACGGTCTGCCATACAAAGGCTCGTAGGGCGCCATCCCAATGTTGGAGTGAAAGCTATTATTATAAGAGAACTCCACCATGGAAATGTGCGACTCCGACGTACCGCCTCAGTCCAAGCAGCACGGTCGCAACATGTCCTCGAGGGTCTCTATGGTCCTCTCTGATTGACCGTCTATCTGTGGGTGGTAAGATGAACTCAGCCTCAACTCTGTGCCTAGTGCTATCTAAACATTGTGCCAAAAGTGTGAAGTATGTTGTGGATCTCTATCTGAGACAATAGTGATCGGGGTCCCGTGCAACGGAACCACTCTGTCTACTAACAATTTAGAAAGTCTGTCCACTGACCAAGCTGATCTGACTGGTAAGAATCGCGTTGACTACGTCAGACGGTCGACGACACCCAGACACTATCGTGACCCTGAGAGGTATAAGGTAAACTGACAACAAAGTCCATGGTGATGTGTTCCCACTTCCACACAGGAATGGGTAACGACTGAAGCTCACCACCAAGACACTAGTGCTCTGTCTTCACCTACTGACAGGTAAGACAACGAGTGACAACCTCAGCTATATCTCTTTCATCTCGGGTCACCAAAAGAGTCCCCTCAAGTCATGGTACATCTTGGTGGAGTCAGGATGAATAGAGTACCTCGACTGGTGTGCCTCAGATAACAGCTCCTGCCTGACGTCTGCTGGAACATACAGCCTGCCTCTGAATATGACCTCGATGTTCTAATCCAACTCCACCTTTGGCATCTGCAAGATCTCTGCTAAGTCTAAATCTGCATTCTGAACCTCTATCACTTGCTGGTACAAGGCTGGTCGAACGGTCAAACTGGTCTGCACTACTCTACCTCTGAGTCTCGATGGAAGGAAAACTCTCTGAACAGCGTCATCCAGCAACCTCCAGTGCCTAACCAACAAAGAACTCAAGTGGGCTCTCCTGCTGAAAGCGTCAGCTATAACATTAGCCTTTTCCGGGTGATAGGAAAGAGTAAAGTCGTAGTCCTTCAGGTACTCGACCCACCTGCGCTACCTCAGATTCAGATCTCTTAGAGTGAAGACATACTGTGTAACGACCTCGAGAACCCGACCCTCAGCCACAGTCGAGGACCCAATTTTCGCGGTCACCGCCAATGGATCTGGGGACCCAGAAGGGCTATAACACAAGTCTAATAGAATATGTAAAGGAAATAAACGTCAACCATAGAACTAGGAGCACACGCTCGGAAATAGAAAGAAGAGCGAAACCGCGACGTAACGCTCTAGGTACATTCCCAACACACACACACACACAATCGGTACAAGTAAAAAGGGGGGGGACAAAGCCCTTAGGGGCATACCCCGAGGGTGAAGTACAACTAAAGGGGGAAACCCACTGCTAGCCACGGGGATGTCGACTACCACCCCGTCTCCTCCGCCCTATGTGCACCCTGCCGCTGCTGAGAAGTCTCACCTGGAAAAAGAAGGGATGAGCTTCACAACAGAAGCTCAGTAGGGACTACCAATCTCCTACTGGCTCTAACAGGCAGAAAGAATATATAAACAAGTAAATGACAGCAATTATATATATTCTACTCTACTCAAGAAAGCGTAGAAGTAAAGCTAACTAACTAGTGACAGTACGGAAAGATACCACGGTCAAAAACTCCATACGACCTGCACGTCGTGACCACCACACGGCTGCACACACAGGCAGGGGGAACCCCGCCTGGACAAGCGACACTAGTTATGGAAACCACTACCACTAGTCAACCGGTCAGGAACATCCACTGATGTCTTACCCTCGACCCAAGTCCAAACCTCCACGTCTCGTCAGAGTGGGGGCAAAAACACGAAGTAACACAATAGTAACCGCTGTAGTCTGGCCGGACTACGGTCCCACGCCTGTCATCTCTAGGTGGTTCTGGGGCCACAAAGAGTGAGGCAGTGAGAAAAAGGACTGGCTGGCTTGCACCGGGTAGAACTCCGGCCGTCCTCGATGTCCCAGACCAACCAAGAGAGCTCTACAAATGACTCGACGCTGCTGTCCTAACCACCGTTTTCCCCTCTACTCCAGAGTCCATGACTCGAGTACACTCGTCGCCCCGAACACTCACTCTAAGGCGCACGAGGATGGGAGTCCGAGGTAAACGGTAACAACCTCTCTCACGGGACAAGCCCTCAGGTGTCGAGCATCGGGCGAATGACTAGTGTAGGACCGTATTAGGAACTAGCACTGGTGCCACGGGTAAAGAAAGAACCGGAAACGGCAAAGACTCTACGAGAAATAAAACTCCGCAAGTACTTACCTGAATCTGATATTGTCGTGACGCCCCAGGCTATCGCGACACTGTCGCGACACCATGGCCAGCCGCGACCATGTCATGTCTGGGCGGCCGTGCCGGTCGCGACATCATCGTGACCCCTATGCCGATCGTGACCTCAGTCGAGAGGGGTCCCGGGACAATCCTTTCGAGGACCACCCCAAAACCATACAAAAACACATCCATAGGAGGAGGGGAGCATGGGAAACTAAAGAAACTTCTAATCAAGGCAAACCACCATCAAACCCCATAAAACATGCATTACAAGGAAATCTACACTCGAAGGAAACCTCACTCACCACGAGCATGGACCTCATACCCCACAATCCCCAGAACCACGGACAAACAAGGATCTAAAGGGGAAAGGGAGCATGCTAGAACAAGAAGCAAAGAGGGGTCCCTACCTCAAGGAGTAGAGCCAACCGTTGGGGCCTTCATGTCAGAATGGTCACCTCCTCCTCGCTCCTAGCACCACACGGATGCCGCTTACATGAACGGAGCATCACCTCCTCTCCAAGAATGCCCAAGAATCACCGGAGAAGCAAAGGGGCTCGGAGGGTGAAGAAGAAGGGAGAAGAAGAAGAAAGGAAGGGGAGAGAGGGAAAAGGCTCGCATGCCTCGGTTTTGAACCGACGGCCCAGAGATACGATGGGTCGGGACGGCGCAACAACAACCTTGTCGCGACCAGCCTGCATGTCGCGACCATGTCGTGACCGCCTACCCCGTCGTGACACTAAAAGCGGTCAAACCTCGAAGACCAGGAAAACCATAATGCGATGGCCTGCCAGGTCACGTCAACGCTGTACACGCCTGACACCCGAGAAGGCCGTTTTGACAGAAGGGACAGCGGTCAGAACCAGAGTCACGTCGCCTTCAGACACTGTGACAAGAACGCGACGCTCACCCCCGTCGTGACCAGAACGCGACGGCTAGGTGTGTCGTGACCGAAAGCATGTCGTGACTGGCTCCTCTGGCGCGATAATGTCGCAACAAGGGGTCTGTTGCGACCAAGAGGACAGGGCTAAGGGCCCAAGAGGGCCGGTTCTTACATACTGTAAACTCCTATGGTCTGCGAACACCTCGAACACTCTCTGTACAAGTAATGTCTATACAACCTCAAGGCAAACATGACTGCTGTAAGCTCCAAGTCATAAGTCGGATAGTTCTGCTCATGCTTCTTCTACTGTCTAGAAGCATAAGCGACTACCCTCCTATGCTGCATCAACACGACACCAAGACCAGTACCTAAAGTGTCTGTGTAGACGACAAAGCTACCACTACCAGATGACAAAACAAGGATCAGGGGCTAAAGTCAACCTGCTCTTCAGGTCCTGGAAACTCTGCTCACACTTTGCCGTCCACACAAACCTGGTCTCATCCCTAGTCAACCTCGTCAGTAGCTCTGCAACTTTTGCAAAGTCTTGAACGAACCTCCTGTAATATCCTGCCAACCCTAGAAAACTACGTTAACCTTTGCAACTGTAGTGGGCTGGCCTCAAGAAACCATGGCCTCGACCTTGGAAGGATCCACTTCCACCCCTGCATTTGAGACCACGTGTCCAAGAAAGTGCACCTCCTTTAGCCAAAATTCACATTTTCTGAATTTGGCATAAAGGCGGTGACTCCACAGTGCCTCCAACACAAGTCTCAAGTGCACCTCGTGCTCCTCCGCTGTCGTTGAGTACACCAGGATGTCGTCCACGAACACTACTACAAACCCATCTAGGTACTCTCGGAACAGATGTGCATCATCTCCATAAAAGCTATTGGTGCATTCGTGAGCCAAAAAGGCATTACGACAAACTTGAAGTGGTCATAGCGGGTACGGAAGGCTGATCTGGCGATGTCTGACTCCCTAATCCTCAGCTGGTAGTAACTTGACCTCAAGTTGATCTTCAAGAATATTGATACACACTGCAACTGGTTGAACAAATAGTCGATCTTGGACAACGAATACTTATTCTTCACTGTAACCTGATTCAACTGTCGATAAACGATGCACAACTTAAGATTGTCATCCTTCTTCCTCACAAACAAGACTGACGCACCCCCAAGGTGAATGACTTGGACGAATGAAGCCCTTCTCGAGTAGCTCCTCGAGTTGGCACTTCATCTCCCACAGTTCTCTGCCGGTGCCATCCGGTACGGTGTCTTGGACATAGGCATCGTCCCAGGAAATAAGTCAATGGAGAGATCTACCTCCCGCTCCAACGGCAAACTAGGTAGATCCTTCGGAAACACATCAGCATAAGCACAAACAACTGGCACATCCGAAACGCACAACTCGCCAGACTCAGAGAAACTTACAGAAGTAAAATAGGCCACGCAACCATCTCAGATCAGGGGCCGAGCTCTATAGAAAGAAACAAAGGGTCGATGGGTAGATTAGGTACCTCGAAAGCAAAACACAGGTGCTCCAGGTATCTCGAACTACACGATCTTCCACTGAGAATCCACCATCGTAGAGTGTGCCTCCAATCAACTCATGCCAAGAATGACATCAAAGTCATGGATCTATAAGGCAACCAGTTTGGATGGCAGAAGATGGCCCTGCACCTCAACGATGACGCCCTCTAGGTAACCCCGAGTACGCACGTAGTCACCCGTCAGAAGCTCAACCGCTAGGTCATAGGTCTGCTCTAGAGAAAACTTGATAAGGGAACCAAAGAACTCCTCTGAAACAAAGTAATGTGTAGCACCGAGATCAATCAAAACATGGGCAGCTCTATCAAGTATAGGAACCGTATCGACGACCACATTCGAGGCCTCCGCCTCTTCTCTGATGATGTTCATCACACGACCGCGACCACGACCACGACTAGGGGTGTTCATAATATGGTCCAACTCAAAAACAGAACTGAACCGACCGGTTCGGTCAGTTCGGTTCGGGTTGATAGGTCTCGCGGTTCAGTTCGGTTCCTTGTTGGAAAACTGATTGAACCAAATATATATTAAATATATTTAATAAATACATTATTTCATAAGAGAAAGTGTGGCCCAGTTGGCTTAGTGCGCTTCACTCCTCATGAGAATCCTCGAGTTCGAACTCAGGACTGCCATTAAATCCTCTGGTGTTTTTTTTTCCGATTCAAATCGAACCGAACCAGTTCAGTTCGGTATGCTTGTAAGTTCAGTTCGGTTCAATTTTTGAAAAAAATGGTCCAAACCGGACCGAACCGAACCGTTAACACCCCTAACCACGTCCTCGTTGTGGTGGTTGCTGGGGTGGTGGCTACTGGTATTGTTGGCACTACTGAGGTGGCTAGAATTGTCCTTGGTGCTGTTGCTGACGCTGCGCCTGTTTGGGTAGAGGGTATTGCATCTGTGGTGCCTGTTGCGAGTACTAGGATGGGCTAACTGCTGCTAACCCTGCCTCATTAGGCACTCTTGCCTGAAGTGACTTGGCTACCCATAGTGGTAACAAACCGCATCATGTTGACCCTGCTTTGCCCCCTGCTGCACTAACTGCTCCACAAGCTTTGGATGACACTTGTAATGCGACTGATGGGAACGCCGAACATCTTCTTAAACTACGCGCGTAGTCCAGTGCTGCTTGTGCCCGTAGAAGAAGAAGAAGATACACTCTCTCGACTGCCCGAAGTGAGCTGGTGTGGGGTAGACCTCGCGAACCTTCTCCCTACTATGGCTGAAAATGGGACTCCATCTCCAAGGTGGTAGCCCTTGCTATTACTAATGCCAAGGACTCATGCAGGTGGCTAGCCATGGCCCACCTCAACTCTGATCGTAACCCACTAATGAAAGGCTCAGAGCGAGCCTGCTCACTAGTGGCTACATGAGAGACGTGCCGCAAAAGCTAAACAAACCTGTGGTGATACTGTGCCATGGTCTAGTCTCCTTACGTTAACTCGTGGAACTGGTCCCTCCTCTTACGGCGAGCGTAGTCAGATAAGTACTCATTATGGAAAACTTCCAAAAGCTGCTCCCAAATGATCTGGTCTACCCTCCTGCCCTGAAACTGAGTCTACCTCTGAGTCCTCCACCACTCATGGGATGACCACTTCAGCTGATAGACTGCAAGTCTGACCTAATCCTACTCCGCGCAGTCCATGGCCTCGAAGGTATGCTCGATCTCATGACACAACTTTTTTTTAATGAATATCTGATAGGGAAGGTAGGAGAGCGCTCACCCCTTCAGAGAAGGGATAAGTTGGTCACTCCACTACCACTCACCTATCAGGAAATTTATTGAATCGCATAAAATAGTACATAAGATACTCAGGGCCTAATGGAAGGAAACCCATGTTATCAAGACGATAAGGTCCCTTTACAGTAAGAGGAAGATCAACCCAAGATGACCATACATGCAGAACAAGAAATCGTACAGCCATGTCCGGCAAGGCAGTCAGCCACCTGATTTGCCTCCCGGTAGATGTGACATAAGGAAATCTGCAAATCCTGGCATCGCTGAAGAATGTCTTGAATGGTGATTGAGACGCCAAGGGCATGAGAAACGACCCTTCATAACTTGCACCAAAACCAGGAATCGCTCTCAATCAGAAAATTTGTGACTCCCCTTTCAATACACAACAAAACTCCATCCCGTAGGGCAAGCGCCTTAGCCTCAAGGCTCAAATGAACATTAGGATAGCTAGCAGCAAATGCAAAAATATATCACCAATACCATTCCTAAGAATCCCTCCGCCAGCAGCAGTACCTGATGATATTTTGTAAGCACCGTCAACATTAAGTTTCAGTCTACCAAGTGGGGGAAGGTACCATCTGACAATCCGTGGAGATATAGACACAGGCACCTGAAGATCAATGCCCCATAGCCGAAGGATACGCCTATGAGGAGTAGATAAATCCATAATTCGTAGAGGAAGGAGTGCAAGGGAATCAGAAACAGCCATCATGACTCTATATAAGATTTGACGGGTAGACATGGGCTGAGAGTCAAATCTTGCTCTGTTCCGGCTACACCAAAGTTCCCATATCACAGCCAGAAACATATATCTAGCCAAACGTCCCCATGAGGTAGAGCAATGAAGACCAGAAATATAATGAGGACACCATGTGAAGCATTAGTAATTGACCTGTTGCAGAAATTGAGAATCCATACAAATTTGACCATACTTCTGTCGCCACTCTTCCATGAAAGAAAAGGTGAACACAATACTCATTTTGTGGGCTATGGCAGCACGAACACATGAGCATAGAGGAATACCACATTTAGAGATGACATCATCAGTTGGTACACAACCATGTACCATTCGCCAGGTGAAGACCGACCCTTTAATCGGAACATGGGAGTTCCACAACTTAGACCAACCAGGCATTGGGGCATCTTGAAGAAGCTGACAGACAGATTTAGTAGAAAACTCACCATTTGAGGTAGGGCACCAAATCCATTTATCCACCACCATTAGCAAGAAAAATGTGACCGAGAACCAAGGGAGGGCAAAACCGCTGAGCAATATTAAGATGATGGCGAGTAGGGTCGCATATCACTTTGTTGATAGACCAAAATTTGCCAGACAATTAATCCAAACTTGATCTGGATGAAGTACCGAAGAGTTTGAACTAGTCCAAACATCCAACCAAAAGCTAGCCTCAAAATTTAAACCCATCACCATACCCGATGATTGGCTGCAATCGAACGAGAAGCATATTGCCACAACCTCGTCCGCGGCAGCCAACAGGGAACGAAGCAACAGTGAAATAAGATTTATGTAGATGCTTTGCCTGAAAAAAATCACCCCATAAAGAAGTACCAGGAAATCGTCCTCCACAGCATTTTGGTCCTCAAAGCAATTTGCATTTGAAAAAGATTAAGAACCCCCAGCCCACCACACTCCTTGGGCTGGGAAATAGTATCCCACGAAGTCCAGTGCTTTTTAGGCGAACCCTCATAGCAACCCCAAAAGAAATTGGCCAGCAGCCTATGGAAGGACTTCATGATAGTAACTGGAATAGCCTGAGATGACATCGTGTAAATAGGCAAAGCTGATAACACATGTCTAATAAGAATGAGTCTCCCACCTGATGAAAGAAACCCCGACTTCCAGGTTTGCAATTTTGCTGCTGTTTTAGCCAGAATATGTGAGAAATAGGAGGGCCTCCTCCTACCAGCAAAAAGCGAAACACCCAGGTATTTAATGGGCAACTTTGCCTGAACAAAACCTGTGACATCTGCAATAGATCGACTGAGAGATATAGGTGCTTTATCAGCTACAATGAAGGAACTCTTCACCACATTAATGAGTTGACCTGAGGAACCCTCATAGGCCCTTAAGAAATCCATAGGACGCCTGATATGTCTTGCAGAACCATTGGAAAAAATTAAAGTGTCATCTGCAAAAAGCAAATGTGACACCAGAGGACATCTATGAAGTGTTTGGTACGCCCCACCATTGCTGAGATAGAATAATGATTTAAGCCCTCTACTTAAAACTTCCTCTGCCAGAATGAATAATGCTGGTGCAAGTGGATCTCCCTGGCGGAGACCTCTCGAAGACTTGAAGTAGCCATGGATATCACCGTTCAATAACATAGAAACCAGCAATTAGAAAGAAGGGGCTCAATAAAGATATGAAACTGATGGAAAACCCAAACCTACGAAGTACAACATACAAGAAATCCCACTCCAGACGATCATAGGCCTTAGCCATATCCAGTTTGAAAATAACATTTCCACCTCTACACCGTTTGTTCAGATGTTGCACCATCTCCCCAGCCAAAGCCACATTTTCGTAAATATTACGGCCTTTAACAAAAGCACCCTGATGCTCCGAAACCAAGAGGGGCAAAACTTGTGCTAGCTTGTCATTGATGATGCGAGATATAATTTTGTAGGAAAAATTACATAGACTAATCGGCCTGAAATCATCACAAGTTTTGGGAACATCAACTTTAGGAATCAATGCAATTAAGGATGAAGTGTAGCCTCTAGGCAAGGAATGTCCACAAAAGTATCCTTGTACAGCAAACATATATCATTCTGAATAAAATCCCAGCACGTTTGGAAAAATGTCCAGTAAAACCATCTGGCCCAGGAGCACTATCATGACACATGGACATGACAACTCCCTTGATTCCTCCGGAGTAGGAACTACACAAAGCAAATCATTCCGCCTATCATCCACCAATTTTGGAATAACCTCCAGCATATGATGATCAACATAATGAGTGGTAGATGCAAAAGAAGTAGAAAATTGAGATACAAACAAATTGACCATATCATCTTTATCAGTCACAACAAGACCATCATCATTATAATTTTGTTTAATAGTGATCACTTCTACAAGAAGCAGCATAAGCATGGAAGAACTTGGTGTTTCCATTGCCCTCCTTAAGCCACTTAATCTAGATTTCTGCCTCCAGAACATTCTTCCTGAACATGGACACGGGCTAGATCATCCCTTGCAACAGAGAGCTGAACACGGTTTTCTGGTGAATAGTCACCATTAAAAATTGTTTGAGCAATAGTATGAGCCTCTTCAGCAAGCATGACATTATCAATAACATTCTTAAAAGCACTCTTGTTCCACTCCCTAAAGAAAAATTTCATATGCTTTAGCTTCAACGCCATATTCAGAAGAGGGAAAGAGGAGCAAGGAGCGGCCTCCCAGGCAGCTCTGGTATCATCTAAAACCCGCTCATGAGAAATCCACATTTGTTGAAAGCAAGATCTAGATGGACCAGCAGGTACACTGGACATAGAGGATATAAGCAAAGGGCTATGGTCACTACATGCACGTGACAAATGCTGAACCTATAGATCAGAACAGGAAACCAACCAATCACCATTAACTAGCACCCTGTCAAGTCTGGCCCAAATACCATTAGTCGGCTGGCCATTGTACCAGGTGTATCTACTCCCAAAAAACCTTGCATCCTCTAAACCCACAGCAAATACACAGGCTTGGAAATCTGTAACGGAACGCTCAAAAGCCCGTCGACCACCCCTTTTTTCCATGGGATCAAGAATACTGTTGAAGTCACCACCAATAAGCCAAGGCTTATCACAAGACGCTGAAAAGTCAACGATATTATCCCACAAATCTCTACGCTCTGTCAAGAGACAACTAGCATGAACAATGGTAACAAAAAGTTCCGGATGTGAAGGGGAGCTAATCCGCACTGTTAAAAACTGATCAGTGATCGACACAAAGTGAACAGTAACATCATGTTTCCAGAATAACCAAATACGACCCTTGTCATTGGAGTTGACATGACACAACTCTCTGCTCAGTTAGGATCATAGTCTCCATAGAAGGTCGGAGGCCGAAGATGAAGGAACCTCTCCAGAAGTGTCGTCCAATCATCGGGTGCTGCTGCCACTACTGGAGTCTGTTGTTGTACTGCTGGTGGTGCCTCTGGCTATATTGGTGCTGCCTGTAGAGTCACTGGTGGCTGCTCCTCTACTGCCATCTCTGCAAATTGTTGTCCTCCTGCCAACATCTTCTGTTACTGCGAAGGAACCTGGAACATAGCTCTACACCACTGCTCCATCATCTCTAGCGGGACGCAGGGGTGGGTACCACTACTACTGCAGTGCTATATGCTGTAATGGAACACCCTACTGGTCATCGTATTAAGGCTGAGCATCTCCCGATGCATGATCTGATGTGACCGACTCGTCTGGCACGTCGTCTTGATGCTCCATCAGCTCTCTGACCTACCTACGTCTATGCAGAGTCATGTCCTATAACATAACTATTAAAAAAGATAGCAGATTAACCTGGCGGCTAGCAATGTTACTTGTACTTCCTATGAGACTTTGTGTTGTCACTTAGCTCCGTTACAAGTCTTGATAGACCCCTTGCTCTGATACCACTGTAACAGCCCCGCGCCCGAACCCCCAATTCCAGCCGAGAACCCGACCACCAATGCAAGTGCTAAAAAGAGGGGATAATAGATCCCCTAGCGGCATAACCCGAGGGTGATGAGCCAAGTAGTACTAGGGGAACATTGTTCAAGGAAGACACCTTCTACTATGACCCAGTCTTCTCTTCCTGTCGTGGAAGATGCTACTGTGAAATCTCACTTGAAAAGGAGAGAATGAGCTTCACGAAGAAGCCCAGAAGGGACTACCAATCTATCACTAGTTCTAACAAGCAGAATAAATATATGTTTTAAAGGAAAGTAAGTAAGATAATCTATTCTACTAACATAGTAAGTGCTGAAGCAGAAAGTAAACTACACGACCATCAGTCTAAACACGTCGAGACTGGAAACTCGTGTAACCACGGCACTAGGATGAACTCCAAGACTGCAAACAAAGACAGAGGGAATTGTCTGGACAAAGACACTAGCCATGGAGAATAACTACCACTAGTCAACTGGTCAGGAGCACCATGCACCTTACCCTTGACCACCAGTCCGAGTCTGCCACCTCCCGTCGGAGTGAGATCGCGGAACTAAAAGTAACCACGCAATTATCGTAGTCTGGCCAGACTATGCTCCCATGCCTGGCCCCTCTAAATGGTACCAGAACCACATAAATTAAGGCAGTGGGGAAGACTAGTTGATCTGCGCCGAAAGAATGACCAAACCACCTTGGCGTCCCAGACTAACCACTTGAGCTTTGTAAACAACTCAGTGTCACCGTCCACCACCGTTTTCCCCTCAACTAGTCGGTGACTCAAGCACACCCGCCACCTGGAGAACTCCCTCAACCGGCGTGTGGGGACAAGGGTCCTAGGTAACGGTAACAACCTCTAACGGGACAAGCCCTCCAGTGCCAAGCGTAGGGCGAATGACTAGTGTAGGACCATGCTAGGAACAGCACAGGTGCCAAGAAATGCAAAGACGCAGCGGAATGGACTCCGAACAGGGCGCATGTAACTCTATGTCTGAGAAGGTGACAGGGTCACTGTCACTTTCTCAAAGGAGGCGACGCAGTGGTAGTCGCAACCAAGAATGCGACACCCTGTCTGACATGACCTGGGTCAGAAGGCAACGCACCCCCTATCTTAATGAGAATGCGACAAGGACGGTGTCTAGAAGGAAACGGGGGAAGCATCGTGTTCTGGGTCACGACAAGGACCTTTTCGCGACCATAGACGGAGACTTGGGTGCCTACCCGAGACCTCCAAAAACACCCCAAAATGGGAAATCTAGTGTGCACAGAGGGAGGGGAGCATGGAGAACAACAAGTAACATGCTAGGAGTACAAACCACCCTCATCCACATCCATGCATGACAAAGAATCTACACTCATGAAACCTCACATGTACATACATGAGATCACTCAAACCCCCTACCCATTCAAGATCAAGGAATCCAAGCATGCATTCAAACACTAGCATGGATTCTACAAGGCTTGGCGAAGGGGGAAGGAGATCCTAGAATGCAAGAACTAGGGGAAAGTTGAGAATCCCTACCTCAAAGTGAAGTGCCAACCCGTTGGGGTTTTCTCGTGTGTAGGGCCGTCTCCTCCTCGCTTCAAGCTCCACGCTCACGCCATCCACGAGCAATGCCCGACCTCCTACACATTGGAGAAGAGGTCACACGTCAAAGAGGAAGGCCGCCATGCTAAAGGGAGCACCACACCGGAGGAGGAAGAATGAGCCGGAGACGCCACACCCACCAAGAATGTCCCCAAGAACTCTCCTATAGTGAGGTTTTATATAGAGGGGTCGGAGGAAGGAAGGGGAGAAGGAGAAAAGAAGAAGAAGTGTTGAACCACTCCTATATTTTCTCTTTATTTTGGTTATAACAAAATCTCATGATTATCATAAATAACATGAAAATATTGATTACCATTCTTCAAGAATATTTATACATAAGAAATAACATGTTTTATTCGAAGTTGGTAGTCGAAGTTTCATTTCGACTCCTTCCCAATCGAAGTTTCATATCGATTACTGACCAGTTCATATCGATTGTTGTTTAAGTCTTCAATCGAAGTGGTAGTCGAAGTTAGCAATCGAAGTTTCACTTCGACTCCTTCCCAGTCGAAGTTTCACATCGATTGTTGACCAGTTCACATCAATTGTTATTTAACTTAAACATCGATTGATGTTATATTTTGTAGCAACCTGATTTTTTCGAAAAATAAAAATTTAATAATATAAAAAAAATTAGTCAATTGGAAAATCAAAGAAAAGTGAATTAATTCAAACCCACTAAATGAAAAGAAGTCACGGGCTTTATTAGATGGATCACATAAAAATTATTGGGCCAAAATAGGATTTTAAAAGAGGAATAAATGAAAAATACCCTAAATTCGTATCTTAAAATATTGTCTAAATAGAAAAGGACTAATAAATCATTAAAATAGATAGTTTGGGTGGGAATTAGATTCCTAACACTACCCAAATTAGTTGGGCACGAAATTGCATCCCAACCTAACCTAATTAGGAGTTGGCAAGCTTGGAAGGGTGAGAGGAATTAGAAAATCTCGTATTTAAAGGGTAATTAGAGTCATGTTAGGAAAGGGAAACCAAGGGAGCTTAAATACTCCTCAATCTCTCCATGACCGGCTCTAACTCGTTGCTGGGGCTTGCTGGTCGAGGAGAGAAGGCCAAGAAGAGGAGAAACTCGTGGAGAAGAGGATTGCTCAAGCTTCAACCCTCGTTCTTCAAGTTCTAAAACCCTAGGAGATCAAACGAGTCAAAGGTAGGCACTCTCATGAGCAAAACCTAATTAATTTCGACTGTAGATTGTTCCATCCACCAGGAACAAAACCTCTCTTCTTCCATAATTTTTCATCAAGCCAATCTTTTATTCCTGATTTTTGAAGTTCTGCAATCATCATGACCCCGAACCCTCATATAAATTCTAGATCTCCATGTATACTCAACACCATGCCATGAAATTTTAACTGGAGATACTGATGGATGTTAGGAGTCGTTTGCCCCTGAAAGTCCTAATTTTCATCCATTTTACTTCGCAAATTAATTCTTTAATCTCTACTATACACTGTACCATGTTCTTTGTGAATAAACTTGTTTGAAGCATGCCGAGATCATGTCCACTTTCAAATTCCTATTTACTGGAAGTACTCTTGCATGACTAGATCTGTTTAAAACTAGTTTCATGAATTTTCATCGCCTGTGCAATTAGTTATGAATTTTTGAACAACCCTGTGTCAAAACAAGGAAGGTTTGGACCGCAATCGAAGGCCTGTCCTTTTCTCGCTCGGGCTCAGGCGCAGGACCTGAGAACGCGACGGCCCGATGCGTCGCATTCTCAGGGCTGATTATGATAGAGCCACCCGTCACTTCTGAACACGTCAGGCGTTGGCATCGCGTTCTGGCAGCCTGCTTTGACCGACCCGTCACGTTCCTTGCATGACCCTGTCACGTTCTGATCAAACCCTGTCGCGACCCTTACAAGGGTACGTCGCGATCTGGGGTTTTTGCATGAAAACTCATGCTTTGTTATGCTCTAACTCTCTACAGTGTTTATATCCCTTGTTAACAGTCATACACAGTAAATACACCTGTTATAAAATGAATGTATATTGAATGATTTAAAATACTTGCACATGACCTCTTTCTATCAATGATTTCTTTTACACATGCACACACTTGAACCATCCAATATGGCGTAACTTGGCATGAAAATCTGTCATAATATATCTAGTAATTATTTCAATTATATAATTAGATTTGCCCTATTTTAAATGGACGTGTTATCGTTTCTCGCGATGCTTTGGGAATACCGCTACCGACGCTCCAGTGTTCTAGAATTCCTCTAGAACATCGGGCACTTGTTTCTATATACACACTTTCTCTTGACTTGGACGAACTCTCCGTCGGATATTCCTTTTGCCGGACTAGTGAATCCTTGTTCAAGGCCTCCATAAGACTCCTCTATCCATGGATCCCACATGGTCAACGAGCTGGTTGTACCCTAACACCTATAATACCCTTTAGGATCAGTAAGATCCAAACGGCTTTAGATTGCTCTCGCTCTTATCTTGAATCACGCCGGACCTCTGGACCTGTGCAAACATGGCCAGTGGAAGGTAGTGAATTCCACCTGACTGCCAACACCAACCGCGCATGTTGTGCAACTGTTACTATTGTCGTTACTCGACGTTTCATGTGTATTGACCCTTAGTTCTCATCTATACTCTTCTCGCTCATCTATTCACACTCTCTCTACTATCTCGTCTATTCATCTAGTACTCTCATCTATTTCTTGGTACTCTCTATTGTCCATTGACTGATTGTCTAAAGATAAACTATAACCAATGCCTGGCAATATATAAAGGGTCCCTCTGGTCCTGGGATGTGCGCCCAAAAGTGCTATTTGCCCGCGGGAGTTAAATGACTAGAGTGTTTGGTATTACACTCGAGTGCTATCTATCTCGACTATCTAATGACAATCAAAAAGTGCTATATTCTCTCGTTGTCTATTGACAACAAAGTGCTATACTATACATGTTGTGCTATTATTATACTTTGTGCTATTGTGCTATGGCCTCTTTCTATTTGTGCTATACTCGACGCTTGTACTATATTTGGAAACTTGTGCTATTTCAATCACATGCTATCGTGCTATCTCTTACATTACTTGACTCTCTCGCTCTATCATTTTTCACTCTGCCTTTTTAATACATTAATCATTTAAGCATGCTTGATCCTGAGATTTAAGTCTACTAGGCGTTATCGCTCACCCTACGTTATTGGTTATGTGTTCTCAGGTGAGACCGAGGACGATGCTTACACTCAAGAGGAGGGAATGACCAAGAGTGAAGTCAAGAGTACCCTAGCGTCATAGTATTATGTTAGAGTTGAAGTTTAGTCTTTTGCTTTATTCAATGTAATTGGGCCCTATAGAATGGCTCTATTTAGTGGTTGTAACTAGACATTTGAGGAATTATTAATGAATAAATTTGCTTTTGAATTATTGTTTTTGTCTAATATTTTGATGTCTAGTACTCGCTCTGTACCTGTTTACTTGCAACTGCCTCACGTTCCGATATTCCGCGTCGGGGCGTGACAGTTTTGTGGTATTAGAGCCTAGGTTGTTCTTAAGTATAGGATGATCTAGGTTGACCAACCTCGACTAGAGTCAGTTATCCTACCTATGTAGATGTGGTTAGAACCATGGGTAACTAGCTAGAAATAAACACACACACGCGCAAATTAAATTCCACATCAATATCATAACAACAAGTTATTTTTGTAGGAACTTAAGCTAGCTAAGATGACTGCTGAACGTGCTCAGATGAGGGACATGCAACAAACCATCAAAGAACTCACTCGTGTGCTTCTACAAGCGGCACAATGTGGAGGAAGCCCCGGCAGTGCAGGCGAGCTACATCGTAACTTTAGGAGCTTGAACCCGCCTAGGTTCAGTGGTTCCACATATCCGGATGAGGCCGAGCACTGGCTAAAGGAGACAGAAAGAATGTTCCGTGTTATGCAATGTGCAGCGGGGGATAAGCTGCTACTAGCTACTTTCCAATTAGAGAAAGACACCCACGCTTGGTGGGAGTCAGTAGAAGCGACCAGAGCTAATGGTCAATTTACTTGGGCCGAATTCAAGGAAGCCTTTAACTCTAAGTATTTCGGAGAGTGTCAAGAGAAGAAGGTTGCAGAATTTGCTGCTCTTAAACAGAGGAGCTTGACTGTGGCCGAGTATGAAACCCAGTTTTCAAGACTGGCACGTTATGCTGAACATTGGTAAACACTGAAAGGATGAAGGCTAAGCGCTTCTCAACGGCCTTAGGCCACAATACAACACTCAACTGGCCCCTCTCGACATCCAGACCTATGCCGAGATGGTAAAGAAAGCTCAACTACTAGAAGATGCTACGGACTTCACTGACCGTATCAAAGGGAAGTTCATGAAGAAGGAAATGTCATCTGGTCCATCATCTGTTAAGTCGACCAACGGCAAGAAGCATCCCTTCAACATCACGGAGGGACCCAGCTAGAAAGGAACCCAAAGCTATTGTCCCCAACACTCCAGCAAAAAGCAACTTCAAGCATTGTGACAAACCAGGTCACACAGCAGATGAATGCTGGAGAAAAGTCGGCGCATGTCTGCATTGTGGAAGCAGCGAGCACCGCATCCCCGAGTTCCCGCTACTGAAGGAAATGAAAGGCGCCCTAATGTGCCTAAGAAACAGGGCAGACTGCAAGCCCTGCATGATGAAGAGCCCACTGAGGAAGGTGGCGTGGTAGAAGGTACCTTACAAGTTTTCTCCTTATCAGCATTTGTTTTATTTGATACTGGAGAAATCATTCATATCTCAAAACTTTGTTGATACTCTTAATGCTAAACCTATATCCATGGGATGTGATTTCTCTGTCACAACACCACTAGGAGAAGGGAGAAATGAACAATACTTTCCATCTGCCGATGTAATGATCGAAGACCATACCTAAAAGCCGACCTGGTGTGTATGCCCATGGAAGGCTATGATGTCATTTTGGGAGCCGACTGGTTGTCCACTTATGGGGAAAGTGTCGATTGTAAGAAAGGAAAAGTTACTTTTAGTGATTTCTCTAAATTGTCAATCACTGGGATTAGACATAAGAGATGGATGTCTCTAGTCTCTGCCATAAAGGCCCACAATATGATAAGGAAAGGTTGCATTACTTTCCTTGCGGTCGTAGTAGTTGAAAAGAAGGGCTCTAAAATAGAAGACATACATATAGTCCAGGAATTCCCAGATGTGTTCCCCGAAGATCTGTCAGGGATTCCCCGGAACGAGATGTCAACTTCGCCATAAAGTGATCCCTGGAGCTCCCCCGGTATCACGACAACCATACCGGATGTCACCTGCTGAGCTAAAGGAATTGAAGGCGCAACTGATGGAGCTATTAGAGAGGGGTTCATAAGACCAAGTACTTCCCCATGGGGAGCACTGTGCTATTCGTTAAGAAGAAAGATGGATCAATGAGACTATGCATCGACTATCGTCAACTCAATCAGCTAACCATCAAGAATAAGTATCCATTCCCTCGGGTCGATGAACTTTTCGACCAAATATCTGGAGCTCAATATTTCTCCAAGATCGACTTCGATCTGGCTATCACCAAATGAGGATCAGGATGACGATATCTTCAAAACGGCTTTCAGGAGCTGGTATGGACACTATGAATTCGTTGTTATACCTTTTGGTCTAACCAATGCTCCTGCAGCCTTTATGCGACTCATGAACAACATATATCGGCCATACCTTGACAAGTTCGTGGTCGTCTTCATCGACGATATTTTTATATTCAAAGACCAAAGAAGAATATGAAGAACATCTAAAGGTAGCACTGCAAGTCTTGCGAGACAACAAACTATATGCAAAGCTGAGCAAGTGCGAATTCTGGCTTGAAGAAGTGTCCTTCTTGGGCCATGTCATCTCAAAGGACGACATCTCTGTTGATCCCTCCAAAGTTGAAGCTGTACTCAATTGGGAGAGACCAACCAACGTCACAGAAATCAGAAGCTTCTTAGGACTGGCTGGCTACTACAGGAGATTCATAAGGACTTCTCAAAGATCATTGTTCCTCTCACGCATCTGACACGAAAGGAGAATCCCTACTCCTGGAGTAAAGAGTGTGCGAAGAGTTTCAGACTCTAAAAGATTGTCTTACCTCAGCACCTATTCTCGCTCTTCCAATAGAGGGAGAAGGTTTCTCTGTCTATACCGATGCCTCAGGAATTTGGCTAGGTTGTGTATTGATGCAAAAGGAGAAGGTCATTACCTATTCTTCAAGACAACTGAAGACGCATGAGGTCAACTACCCTGTGCATGATTTAAAGTTGGATATCGTGGTCTTCGCCTTAAAAATCTGGAGACATTATTTGTATGGAGAGCAATTCACTGTCTACTCAGACCACAAGAGCTTGAAGTATTTATTCTCCCAGAAGGAACTCAACATGAGATAGAGAAGATGGTTAGAATACCTAAAGGATTTCGACTTCAACATCCAATACCATCCAGGCAAGGGAAATGTTGTGGCTGATGCTCTTAGTAGAAAGCCGATGGCATCTGTTTCGAGTGTAGTTCTTGGCGAGATGCAACTACTAGAACAATTCGCAAGGTTAGACTTGAACATTGAACATAGGGATGATCGAGTCTTGGTTGCCAATATCAAGATTCAATCTGACATGCTGGGAGAGATCAAGGCACAACAAGATAGTGATCATTCTTGGTTCGCATCAAGGAAACCTTAGCCAAAAGACCTGACTTTTCTATGACTGAGGATGGCAGGCTGGTGGTTCCAAGGGAGGGCATGCGTCCCCGACAATGAAGAACTGAAGAGGAAGTTAATGGATGAAGCTCACAAGACGAAGTACGCCATTCATTCTGGAGTACCAAAATGTATCAAGACATGAAAAGAACGTTTTGGTGGCCGAACATGAAGAGAGAGGTAGCTGAACATGCCGCTCATTGCCTACTTGTCAACAGATAATGGCGGACACATGCGCCCTGCTGGCGTACTTAGACCACTAGATATCCGGAGTGGAAATGGGAAAGCATTGGCATGGACTTTGAAGAGTTATGCGGAATAACACAATATGGTAATCTAGAAGGGGGGGTTGAATAGATTACGGCAATTTCTATTACTGATGGCTTCTTTTCGGTGCTACAGCGATCTTAAGAAACTTGATTAGAATTCGATTGAGTATAAGAAAGCTTGAGTTGATTTAAATGAAAAAGGGTATCAAACGTGCGTATGAACAACGTGCCTACCAATCATCTATCGCAGAACGCGAACAAACCACGGGACACGATGATTTAAGGTGGTTCGGAGTACACAACTCGTGTATCCTACATCCACCGTCCACACACACGCAGCAGAAACGACTGCTTATGAGCGAGTTCAACACAACAACTCACACACACACACGTTGTCTGATGAACCACGATCAGAACAACCACAAACTCGTGAATCAAGCACAAGGGATGCTTGAAACACAACCACACACACACAATGGAATGGAAATTGTGAAATGGAGAAGAATTTAGAGTTGGGGAACAAATCCAGTTGGAATTCTTCTCGTGGATCGTCCAGACGCTCTTCAAACTTCGATTGGATGTAGACTGATGATGTAGAAGGTTGAATTGACGACGATCCGGCTTCAGCTCCGCATAGATGGTGATTCCATGACGATCTGGGCAGAAGATTGAAGCAGAGCAGCAAATTGGGGCTTTTCCTCTTGGTCCCTTGAGGCTCTTGGTTGGGAGGCTGCTCTCTGCAAATTGGCTCCAAAAGGATGCTTATATAGTGTTAGGTAAAGGTGGGGGTCGTGGAGGAAGGAAACACCCAAAGGGGCCGGAGTTGGAATCTCTAAATCTCATGTTTCCGTCGTCTGTCGACAGGTGCACTTGCATCTGTCGACAGATGCACTCAGGCTGAGAACTGGGTTTCAGAAATCTGAATTTCTGAGTGTATCTGTCGACAGGTAATTTGCATCTGTCGACAGATGCACTCAGAGATGCAAAACTGAGTTCTGTCTTGGATTGACTGTGTGTATCTGTCGACACATGCCCTGGGCCTGTCGACAGATACACTTCTTTGACAATTTCTTGTGCTATTTGCTCATCTCTTCAATGCTCCATCTTTCATGCTTGTGCACCTACATGCAAGTACATTGTTAGTGATATACATTGTATGATTTAGCAATGTTTAACATAATCACTTTCATGGTGTTTTTCATGTTAATTAATACATCAATTTTGCATTAAATCAATGTTCTAGGATATTAATGTGATCATCAAAAACATGATATATTGAAAACCCAACAATCTCCCCCTTTTTGATGATGACAAAAACATTCAATTGATGCATAACATTGATGTTCTCCCCCTTTTTGACAACATACAAAAAGTCAAGTCATGCACATTATGAGACAAATAAACATGAACTGTGAGTTTCATTGATTGATCATTCAAATTTCACAGTACAAGAGACAATCATTACATGACTCATAAAATTCAAAAGGAAGGGAAATAACATGAACAAGCAAAAAGACAACAGGACTAGTGAGACTAACTCCCAGCTAAGACTCTTAACGACCTCTAAGGACCCTGAGACCCTCTATTCATCTTCATGTCCAGTAGGTGGAGGATGACGGGATCCAGCTCTCTCGGAGTAGAGGTAATCAAGCCGGTCTGGATACGCTGTTGAGACGCATCCACTTGATCAAATCTAGTGTTCATTTGAGCAAATCCTGAGATCATTTGTTGATGCATTTGTGCCAAAATCACGAAGAGATTGTTCTTGAGGCACAGGGACATCAGCAAATTCTTGAGGTTGATCAGGCATTTGCTCATCCTGAGAGTCTTCATCAGCGCTTCATTATCGTCATGGTCTTCATTGTCTTCTTCATCATCTTCTTCATCATCACCTTGTTGTTCTTGCCCTTTGAGATTTCTTGTCACTACACCGTCTACAAACTTGTAGCCCATTCGGTGAGCGGCAGTGAGGTCAAATGCACTGCGGGATTTTAAGGAGATGAGCTCACTTGAAGGGATAGGAATGCCAATGAAAATGAGAAGAGAGGTGATGGGGCAAGCATATGGCATTGATCTCTTGGTGTTAGAGAAAACACGACGGATGAGGCTTAGCATGAGTTCAGGCAGATTGATTTGTTGACACTTGAGGAAGAATATGAACAAAGACTTATGGACCTCAGTGACTAATTCTCGGCTTCCATCCTTGGGACGATCAAGGTAGTGAAGATGTGATGGATCATCCGGATCAAAGGAGGAAAGGAGTTGGCATTCAAGCATGCAATTTCTTAGTGGAGTCATAAGGTTGCAACGTGAGAAGTTCATAGTACTCAGTAGCGGAAGGAGTATAGTTGAAGATTTCAACTCCTGAGTTTGGGATTTGAAGGGCTGTCAAGAGAAGATTTGCGGTGAGGCGAAAACGAGTGCCTTTCACCGAAGAAAAAAGGTCTCCCTGATCGGAAAGCCCTAGGTTATTGAAAAACTCTGTGACGGCATTTGGAGAGTATTGCAAGTGTGAGTACAGAAAGGATGTCCACCCTTGAGTGTCAAAGTAGGGTAGGAGTGAGGGGAACATCGATCCTAAGGACTCAAAGTCCACATACCGGGATTGGACGAGTTTCTTGAAGGTGCCTTGTACCCGGATGAGATGGAGACCCTGAGGAACAATGAGTTCCGGCAAACGATCTTCGCGATGCTTGCTACGATGTTCTGAAGGAGCCCTGGAACTCTCTCCGGCGTCCGTCGAAGCGCGACGACGGCGAGTGAGAATCTTGGTCTTGGGTGCCATCTCAGGAAAGAGGGTGAGAATGGCGTTTGGGAAGGGAGAGTGGAGGGATCTCAGACGAGGAGCAGCGAGATCGTCGGAGACGGATCGGATCTTGAGCCCTGGAGGGGAAAGAGAGGGGTTTGGAGAAGATGAGGAGGAGATGAGAGGGGAAATGGTGGGAAATGGTCGTGGGAGGCCTTTAGAATAGGTTTAGAAGGGTTTTAGAAAAGAGGCCCCACACAAAAGACTTGAACCGGCGCGAGTGTTGGGTGCAAAAACGAATCTGGGTCGCCGGCTGTCGACAGATGACCAGCTGTCTGTCGACAGATAACCACTTTTTGGGAGAAACATGATTTTTTGTAAGATTTTTCAACAGGTCAAGTGTTCATTTGGCATTTTAGGGTAAAATAGGTGTATGTACAAGATAAACAACCATATCCATTATGATGAAGACATGACACAATTCTACAATGATTTTGAATTAAAACCGATGAGTTCTTTAATTAGATCATGAAGAACACATTTCACAAAAGCCAGTGAAAATTAAATAACTCTTTTGATTAAGGCCATTGAAGAAAAACATGCATCTAAATAGAGATGATAGTCAGATGACATTTGAATTAGATGGCCACAAGAACATCTTACCATAAAAAGCACATTGGACTTGACAAAAAAAAATTTCGAAGGCTTCACTCTATTTCTAGTATGATTTTAGGATCTTTAAACAGCGAAGATGGGAAAGAGTGGCAATGAGGAGCACTTTCACTTTTTCATGTGAAGGTAGACATTTGTGATGCCAATACCCCAGTTACTCAATGTGAGTGTCCATCAAGCCATTGTATAGAGATAATGAAACAACCTTTTGACGCGAAGACCGACATTGGTGATGCCCATGTCCCCGGTTACTTAGTGATTTTCATCATTGCTCTACCTCCATCCCATAAATGAAGGATAATTTTTTTGATTGAAACGTAGAAATAGGTAGCTTTTCTCCCTTTTATTTTGTTTTTACTTTTCGTCAAGTACATGAGATTTCTTTAGGCAAGAGATAATGTAGAACATTAAATTCAAGGACCTTCTGATTTTTCAAATCATTTTAGATTCATGTTTAATGACAAGGGAGTTATTCAAAGGAGATGTTTAAAAATCATTTGGTTTGCTCATTGTGTTCAAAATGATCTAAATAGTCCTCAATCAAGTGTTGCATCAAACATCATTTAGATTTGGTTCACGACTTTGACATGAGTGGATATGAAAGGTATATTGCACAAAACAATCCAATGTTTACCTTTAAATCAAGTAATGAACACTTCTTGAAAAGTATGAAGAAGGAATGAGAAAATAGTGAGATTGTGTTTATCTGTCGACAGCAGGAATCTGTCTGTCGACAGATGCACACAGACTGATGAATTGAAGTTTCAGTCAGAGCAGATCTGAGTGTACCTGTCGACAGATGGAATGTGTCTGTCGACAGATATGAACAGAGTGGATTTTTCTGGTTTCAGTTTGAGTGCACATGAAGTTCAAGGAAGAGAAGGAAGAGTTTCCTCATGAAAATACTCATCTACCCTGAACTTACTCCCCATAGTGTGTGCACGTGTTGACACAACATCTAAGCAAGGATTCACACAAGCATTTGATACAAGGCAAACATGTTCATTTCAAGAATATCATACACAAGCACATGGTCACAGAAAAAGCATTGTTTCATGGAGTTAACATGATAAAATGTAAGGAAACTAAAAATCCTATGTGAAGTACAGGACCTTTATATGCAATGGGACTATGGATACTTGGCGGAGAATGTTTCCTCACGCATGATGATAGTTTCCAAACAAGCCGAACTTGTTCTTCCACAGTTCACCATTTGATATACCACATAGTCATTCACACATAAAGAACATGTACTCCAATATGGAGATTAGTTTCATTGCATTTTACACAAACACTTCTCTTCTTAAGGATGTGAATTATCTTCAGAAGCAAGGGTTTGGTGAAATGTCAGCCAATTGTTTTTTGTGGGAATGAAATTAAGTTCCAAGGTTTTTGGCCACTTCATCTCAAGAAATGATGATGGATTTCAATGTGTTTAGTCCTTGAGTGTTGGACAGGGTTTTTTGAAAGGTTGATAGCACTTGTGTTGTCACATAGTATAGGTGTGCATCCAATTTCTATATAATCATTTCAATCTGACTTTGATGCACACAACTTAGCTGCACAACTTCTGCAGCGACATGTCTGCCTCTGCAGTGGAGAGTGCAGTGTTGTTTCTTCTTGGATGCCCACGAAACCAGCAAACGCCAGGAAGGCAATATCCAAGTGCTCCACTATCTTTTTCATCAATTTTAATCAGCATCAGAATAGGATATCAAATCAAAACTACTGCCTGCTGGATACCAAAAACCCAAATTGCATGTACCTGAGAGATATCGAAAAATTCTCTTGACTGCAATTAAATGGCTTTCCTTTGGACTAGATTGATATCTAGCACAAAGGCAAACACTGAATTGTATATCCGGTCTACTTGCAGTAAGATAAAGGAGTGAGCCAATCATACCTCGGAAGTGCTTTGCATCTACGGTTACCTTTCTCATCATTTTCCAATTTGATGATGTGCTCATTGGGGTGGGAGGCCGGTTTAGCTTGCTCAAATTGAAATCGTTTGAGAAGCTCTTTGACATATTTTTCTTGATTTATGAAGAAGCCTCTTCATGTTGTTTCACCTGCAAACCAAGAAAGAATTGAAGCTCCCCCATTAGACTCATCTCAAATTCACTGTGCATGTGTTTAGAAAATTCTTCACACAGTGAAGGGTTAGTAGAACCAAATATATATCGTCCACATAAACTTGAACAACAATTATGTGATTGCGAACTTTCTTAGTGAAGAGTGTTGGTCTACTTTACCTCTTGAGTAGTTTTGCTTACCAGAAAATTGCTTAGTCTATCATACCAAGCTCGAGGTGCCTGTTTCAAACCATAAAGAGCTTTGTGCAATTTATACACATGGTTAGGCATTTCAGAATTTCAAAACCTGGTGGTTGAGAGACATAGACTTCTTCTTTGATATAGCCATTTAAGAAAGCAGTTTTAACATCCATTTGATAAAGTTTGAACTTATGGGAGCATGCATATGCCAATAAAATTCTGACTGCTTCTAATCTGGCTACAGGAGCAAAGGATTCTTCAAAATCTACACCAAATTCTTGATTATATCCTTTTGCAACGAGTCTAGCTTTATTCTGACCACTTTTCCTTCTTCATTAAGTTATTCCTAAACACCCATCTAGTTCCTATGATAGAAATTTCAGGGGTTCTAGGAACTAAACTCCATACATTTTTCTTTGAAATTGACCAAGTTCCTCATGCATAGCATCAATCCATGAGTTATTTTAAGGCTTCTTCAACATTTTTGGGTTCCACTTGAGAGACAAAAGCAAAAGATCATGTTCAATTATTGTCTAACTTGAGACCTTGTTTGAACAGAATCATTTAAACTACCTATCACATCATCAAGTGGGTGATCTTTGGAATACCTCACATTTGTGATTGTTGAAGGGCCGGGAGCATCTTGTCCTTGAGGAATTTGATCTTGTGAATGTTGTTCTTCAGGAGGTTCACCTTCTAGTGGATTTTCTTCATGTGTTTCATCTTGTTTTCTGAAAGCTTTTTCATCATCTTCATCATAGTCCTTGTGAAGATATCCACCTTTGGTCTTGGAACTTTCTTCAGATTTGTCTTTTGCTTTGACTTGTAGGTCCTCAAGTGATGTTCCTTCATCTTCTTTTCAGTTCTATTAACAGTCAAACTGTTAGTTTTGGCATAAGTCTCATAAAAAATAACATGTGGAGTTTCTTCCACAGTGCGTGATTTATTGTTAAACACTATATGCCCTAGATGTTCTGAGTAGCCTAGAAAAAACCTTGATCACTTTTGGCTTCAAATTTATCTAAATCAGATTTATCATTGTTATGGATAAATACCTTTGAGCCAAATACTCGAAAGTACCCAAGGTTGGGTTTTTACCTTTCAACAAATGGTAGGGGGTTTCTTTATCACAGGTCTTACCATGGCTCTGTTTAGAATGTAGCAGGAAGTGTTCACTGCTTCTGCCCAAAAGCTTCTCGAGAGTTGGCCTTCAACCAGAAGAGTGCGAGCCATTTCCACAATGTTCTGTTTTTCTCTCCACTACTCCATTTTGTTCTGGAGTCCTTGGGGAGGAGAACAGATGATCGATCCCTTGGTGCCTGCAAAAATCAGAAAACATTGTTATCAAATTCTCCCCCGTGATCGGTGCGGATTGAGCATATTTTATTCACATTGCCATGCTCAATCTTGTTAAAGAATTCTTGGAAGATTGTAAGTGTTTCACTTTTGTGTGCCAAGAATTTGACCCATGTGAACCTAGAAAATCATCTACAATGACAAAACCAAAACGTTTGCCATTGAGACTTAGAGTTCTAGTTGGTCCAAAAAGGTCCATGTGCAGCAGTTCATATGGTTTAGATGTGCTTACCGGTGCTTTGGATTTGAAAGACTTCGGGTTGTTTTCCTTGTGCACATGCATCACAAAAACTTTCATTGTTGTTAAAAGAAATGTCAGGAAGTCCACTTACTAATTTGAGCTTCATGATCTTGTGCAACACGTTGTAGCTCGCATGGCCAAGCCTACGATGCCACAATGTCAATTCATCTGTCTATTTGCACAAGACACAAGTTGTCATTTTCTGGATCATCTAAGTCAACTAAGTAAATGTTATTCACTCTTTTTCCAGAAAATTTTACACTTCCTGTTTCTTTATCAACAATTTGACATGAATTTGATTCAAAGATGACGTTGTGACCTTTATCACATAATTGACTTATGCTAAGCAAATTGTGATTAAGGCCATCAACTAACAGTACATTTTCAATTGAATTGGAGGGACACTTACCAACATTACCTGTGCCAATGATTGGCCTTTGTTGTTACCTCCAAAAATGACTTGTCCTCCGTCTTTCTCCACTAGGAAACAGAATTTAGCTTTGTCGCCGTCATGTGCCTCGAACAGCCGCTATCCAAGTACCATTTGTTTTGATGTTGGGCTGCTAGGCATTCCTGCATATGTGGATCAGACAAGAGGTTTTGGTACCCAAATTACTTTGGGTCCCAAAATTTCATTCATGCAACAAAGTAAATGCTTAGGAATCCAAACTTGTTTAATTTCTGTTTCTTTGGATTATTCCAACATTGTTTTTCATCATGACCAATCTTACACACATTGCATGAAGGAATTTTCTTTTCAATTTTTTGTTGCTTGATAGACTGTTTATTAGTTGAAGTTGTTCTTGCCTGTCGACAGGCACCATTCCATCTGTCGACAGGTGGCTTTTTCTTTTGTTTGTTGGGAACATTTTGTTTGGGTTGCAATACTTTGGTCTGAGATGACTTGTGTTATGCTTTGTGGGAACATGCTTGCTTGTGTGGGCTAGGATCAACAAAGGAAGTGATCAATGACTCTCCTATTTTCTTTTGTTTGACAGGTTGATATCCTAACCCATGCTTGGTTACATGTATTTTAGCACCCAAAACCGCATCTAGATTTTGCTTTCCTTTTACAAATTTCATCAAGTCTTCAGATTTTCTTTCAATTCTGTTTCAGTTTGTTCCAACTTTTTCTTGTTTCTAGATGTTCTTCTTGAAGGAATTCAAGAGAATGGCTTAAACAGTCTTTTTCCTTTTGTGTTTCTTGTAATTTCATTTTCAAGCAATCCATCTCTTCACTATGAGTCTTTTCATCAATTTCATCATTTCTATTTCTTTTGTCAGGAATGCAATTCGTTCATCGTGATTTTTATCATGCACAAGGGAGTTGCATTTCTTTTTCAATGCCTTATTTTCAGATCTATATTCACAAAATTTTTCAAATAGAGTAGTGTATGCTTCCTCCCATTCACTTGCAGTGTAATTATCAAATGAGAAGTTTACCTCGGTGGAGTCATCACTCCTTGCCATTAAGCATTTAACTTCTTCATCATCGGATGTTTCTTGTGCATCTTCATCACTCCAGGTTGCCAACATTGCTTTGGCTTTCTTGAAGATGAATTTTCTTTCTTCAGCTTCTTCTTGAGTTCGGGCATTCCCTCTCATGTGCCCTGTTTCTTGCATTCATAACAAACAATGTCAGATTTTTGTTGGACTCATATTTCTGTGAAAATTTTTCTTTTGAAAAGGTTTGGAGTTACCTATATCTCTCTTTTGAACTTCAGAAATTTCTGAATTGTCTAGTGAGCATTGCCATTTCATCATTATCACTCTCACTAGATGCTTCTTGCTCATCACTATCTTGTTGAATGGATTTCTTGGAGCTTGTTGATGTTTTGTTGGATGCTTTTAAAGCAATTGACTTCCTAGGATTTTCTTCCAATTCTTTCTTTTGATGTTGATTTCATATGTCATTAAGGAGCCAATTAGTTCATCCAATTTCATTTTAGAAAGGTTTTGGAATCCTCAATGACAGTGGCCTTAGTATTCCAAGATGAAGTAAGAGATCGAAGTATCTTTCTTACTAAGTCACTTTCAGAGTATTCCTTTTAAGACCTTTTAGCCCGTTAATTATTAGCATGAATCTTGCAAACATGTCTGATATGCTTTCATCAGTTTTCATCTTGAACATTTCATATTCAGACACTAACATGCTAACTTTGGTTTCCCTTACCTCGGACGTACTTTCGTAGATGAGTTCAAGTTTGTCCCACATCTCTTTTGCTGTTGAGCATGTGGAGACTCTTGAGAACCTTTGGATGCACCGCACATTGCATCATGTTTAGTGCGCTCCAGTTGAGAGTTCCTTTAGCTATTTGGTCTTTCGTCCAGGTGTCTTCGTCCTCGGGCAACACATATGGTCCCTTGCTGACTATCTTCCACAGCTCGTAATTTTGAGCTCTCAAAAATACCTGCATACGATTTTTCCAATAAGGATAGTCAGTGCCATCAAAATAGGGTGGCCTGGTTACTGAATGTCCTCGGCCATATACCCTTTGCTAGAATCCATAAGATCGAAAATCTCCTGATCGCTAGATCAAATTACGAAAACTGTAAATCGGAGAAACCTCGCTCTGATACCAATTGAAGAGTTATGCGGAATAACACAATATGGTAATCTGAAGGGGGGGTTGAATAGATTACGGCAATTTCTATTACTGATGGCTTCTTTTCGGTGCTACAACGATCTTAAAGAAACTTGATTAGAATTCGATTGAGTATAAGAAAGCTTGAGTTGATTTAAATGAAAAAACTGGTATCAAACGTGCGTATGAACAACGTGCCTACCAATCATCTATCGCAGAACACGAACAAACCACGGGACACGATGATTTAAGGTGGTTTGGAGTACACAACTTGTGTATCCTACACACCGTCCACACACACACGCAGAAACGACTGCTTATGAGCGAGTTCAACACAACAACTCACACACACACACGTTGTCTGATGAACCACGATCAGAACAACCACAAACTCGTGAATCAAGCACAAGGGATGCTTGAAACACAACCACACACACACAATGGAATGAAAAATGTGAAATGGAGAAGAATTTAGAGTTGGGGAACAAATCCAGTTGGAATTCTTCTCGTGGATCGTCCAGACGCTCTTCAAACTTCGATGGATGTAGACTGATTGATGTAGTAGAAGGTTGAATTGACGACGATCTGGCTTCAGCTCCGCATAGATGGTGATTCCATGACGATCTGGGCGGAAGATTGAAGCAGAGCAGCAAATTGGGGCTTTTCCTCTTGGTCCCTTGGAGGCTCTGGTTGGGAGGCTGCTCTCTGCGAATTTGGCTCCAAAAGGATGCTTATATAGTGTTAGGTAAAGGTGGGGGTCGTGGAGGAAGGAACACCAAAAGGGGCCGGAGTGGAATCTCTAAATCTCATGTTTCCGTCTCTGTCGACAGGTGCACTTGCATCTGTCGACAGATGCACTCAGGCTGAGAACTGGGTTTCAGAAATCTGAATTTCTGAGTGTATCTGTCGACAGGTAATTTGCATCTGTCGACAGATGCACTCAGAGATGCAAAACTGAGTTCTGTCTTGGATTGACTGTGTGTATCTGTCGACACTGCCCTGGGCCTGTCGACAGATACACTTCTTTGACAATTTCTTGTGCTATTTGCTCATCTCTTCAATGCTCATCTTTCATGCTTGTGCACCTACATGCAAGTACATTGTTAGTGATATACATGTATGATTTAGTAATGTTTAACATAATCACTTTCATGGTGTTTTCATGTTAATTAATACATCAATTTGCATTAAATCAATGTTCTAGGATATTAATGTGATCATCAAAAACATGATATATTGAAAAACCAACAGACTTCATCATGGGTTTACCCGGAACTCGTGGTGGACTCGACGCCATATGGGTCACTTGTCGACGATTGACTAAATCCGCTCACTCCTCCCCTATAAAGAGTAAGTGGTCGGTAGAGTACTAGCTGCCTTATATGTCAAGGAGATAGTGATATTGCATAGAGTTTATCATCTATTGTTTCGGATCGGGATCCGAGATTTAGTCTTATTCTGGGAAGGGACTGCAAAGTGCACTTGGTACTAAGCTCAACTTAGTACCGCATTCCACCCGCAAACTGATGGACAGACCGAGAGACCACCAAATTGTTGAAGACATGTTGAGAGCATGCACTATAGACTTCCAAGGTTATTGGAATGAGCACTATCTCTATTGAGTTCGCCTATAAAACAGTTACTAGGCGAGTATTAAGATGGCACTGTTCGAAGCACTATATGGCAGAAACTGTAGATCTCCTGCATGCTAGAATGAGGTTGGAGAACAGCAGTGGCTAGGCCCAGATATAGTGCAAAATACAACAAGGGACATTCAGATAATTAGAGACCGACTCAGATTGCTCAGTCTAGATAGAAGAGCTATCCTGACAAGAGAAGGCGATATTTAGAATTTCAACTTGGCGATCATGTACTCTTAAAGGTGTCACCTACTCGTGGCATCCAAAGATTTGGTGTTAAAGGGAAGCTCAGTCCTAGATTCATCGGCCCTTTTGAAGTACTCGAAAGGGTTGGCGAGGTTGCATATCGACTGGCATTGCCACCGAATTTGGCAAGTGTGCACAATGTGTTCCATGTCTTCATGCTTAGGAAATATGTATATGATCCTATGCATATCATTCGCCATGAGAAGTTGGTGCTGAACAAGGATATGACATATGAAGAGAAGCCAGTCAAGATATTGGAACGGAAGGTGCAACAACTCAGGAACCGTCCCATCCATGTGGTTAAAGTCCTATGGAATAATCGTGGAGTGGAAGAAGCCACATGGGAACCTGAAAGAATCATCAGACGAAACTACTCCGATCTTTTCGGTAAGACATTCTCTCCATTGTGATCATATGAATTTGGGGACCAAATTCTTTTAAGAGGGGGAGGATGTAGCAACCTGAAATTTTCAAAAATAAAAATTTAATAATATTAAAAAAATTAGTCAATTGGAAAATCAAAGAAAAGAGAATTAATTCAAACTCACTAAATGAAAAGAAGTCATGGGCTTTATTAGATGGATCACATAAAAGTTATTGGGCCAAAATAAGGATTTTTAAAAGAGGAATAAATGAAATATATCCTAAATTCGTATCTTAAAATATTGCTTAAATAGAAAAGGACTAATAAATCATTAAAATAGATAGTTTGGGTGGGAATTAGATTCCTAACACTACCCAAATTAATTGGGCACAAAATTTCATCCCAACCTGACCCAATTAGGAGTTGGCAAGCTTGGAAGGGTGAGAGGAATTAGGAAATCTCGTATTTAAAGGGTAATTAGAGTCATGTTAGAAAAAGGAAACCAAGGGAGCTTAAATACTCCCCAATCTCTCCATGACCGACCCTAACTCGTTGCTGGGGCTTGCTGGTCGAGGAGAGAAGGCCAAGAAGAGGAGAAACTCATGGAGAAGAGGATTGCTCAAGCTTCAACCCTCATTCTTCAAGTTCTAAAACCCTAGGAGATCAAACGAGTCAAAGGTAGGAATTCTCACGAGCAAAACCTAATTAATTTCGACTGTAGATTGTTCCATCCAGTAGGAACAAAACCCATCTTGTTCCATAATTTTTCATCGAGCTAATCTTTATTCATGATTTTTGAAGTTCTGCAATCATCATGACCCCGAACTCTCATATAAATTCTAGATCTCCATGTATACTCGACACCATGCCATGAAATTTTAACTGGAGATACTGATGGATGTTAGGAGTCATTTGCCCCTGAAAGCTCTAATTTTCATCCATCCTACTTCGTGAATTAATTCTTTTATCTCTATTGTACATTGTACCATATTCTTCGTGTAGCACCCCAGAAATTTTTAATACAAAAAACTCAAATAAATGGAAATAAATAATTTCCATAATATCAGAGTATTTAAATATAGGTATCATTATCGTATGTGCTAAAAACATCGAACAAATTCGTAAAAATTATAAATCGACCCAAAAAATTATTACTAAATGTTTCACAAGGAAATTTGTGCCAAGAAAAATCAGATTAGCCAAGTTTAAAGTGTTTCACAACTTATTATCGTAATTTATGATCAATAAGTCGAAAAATTATTATCACACGTACTTGGATGAGTCAAAAAATTAAATAAAAATTATATACGGACTTCAAATAATATCCTCTAATGACCCATCAAGAAATTTGGGTCAATAAAAATTATTTAGACTAGGTTTAAGAGTTATTGTGACCGATTATCCAAATTAGAAAACAAGTCGGAAAACCGTTAACACGGAAATACGACGCAACCATAAATTAAATAAAAGTGGGGAGACTTCCAACTATATATTAATGACCCAATATCTTAATTGGGCCAATGGACCACATTGGCCCAAAAATCAAATGAAGCAAGAAAATACATAGAAATTCGCAACTTAATAAGTTGAAATTAGGAAGAGATAATTAGAGTTGAATTGGGAAGAGATCTTGCAATCTTGGCAACCAAATTCGTGCTAACTAAATGGGGGGAGGGTTCCTAAAGCCTCACACACTCAAATGGAGGAAGAAGAAATCCTCAAAATAGGAAACTAATATGTCAAAACCGCAACTTAGCTTTCCTTGTCACAATATAACTCTAAACACCTTGGTTGCTTAAATACTCCTCACCAAACCTACAGACGAGTTTTAGAACTTGCTGGGGTTGTGTGGAGGGGCTCTTGTTGGCTGGGGAGCTGTGGATCGACCACAAGAAGCTCATCTTCTTCCCCCTTTTCGTCTGCTTCAGCCTGTGCAAATCATTCTCTTGGAGTTGACCAAAGGTGAGTCAAACCATAACCAAATTTTGCAAGGCTTATACCCCTGGAAAGAGGGTCAAGTCTACTTCCTAACCCAACTAGAATGCCCAATTTTCGTGCAGTATACACGGAGTATTAAGCGTTCTTCAAACAGTGATCTGAATAATGGATTTCTGAAGAACGAGACTTCATCAACCCAGAAGGTAGGTTTTCTCGGGCCAAACCTTAACAAATCTTATACCAATGTGTAGAGCATCAAGTCTAGTTCATGTCTAATTGGTTACATCGAATTCCAATGAGTAGATTTTGAATTATAAGCATTTTGTCGAAGTCGCGCATGTTAGGGTCTTTTCCTGTTTATGTCAATTTATCATGTATCTCGAGGCCGTTTAAAATTATTTAAAAATCATAGTTCTCTCCTTTATCATGTTCCCAACAACTTTCATGTTGAGACTTTTACCGAAGAGCCCTAGTTTAGGAGATATAAGTGTTGCATGATTGAACCCCTCCTGAGTGCAGTTTTCTGCATTTTCGTTCTTACCCTAAACCGTGTCCAGGCAGGTGGACGCGATTCAAGGGCGCCCTGAAAGCCATTCGTGCACCCGGACGCGATTTGGCCGTTGACCAGTCCACGCCCCACGTGGGTCTGCGTGCCGCCTGGGAGTCCGGGCTGCTCTGAAACGCGGCGTCCGACTCCGACGCATTTCAGAGGCTTTTCCCACCCAACGATTTGTTTAATACTTTTCTTGAACGCGTCCCTTTCCACGACGCGATTCAAGCATGAACGCGGCCAGGCTTTTGGATGCGATTCACCCTCTTTACAGTTTCGCCTGTTTTTCACTGTGCACTGCGTTTTAAAGTGCGTCCACTGTGTTGGACGCATATTCAAAGGTCTACCTGAGGTCTGTTTAACATGGTATCCAGTGTATCATTTGCATGTCTTGGGTCTGATCATTACATGAGATTTGTTTAATGGCTTAAAAGTGTTTAACCCATTTAAAAGCTTTAATTACACGAACATTATCCTAATTGCTTTCTTAATGACGTGACCATTCATGTAACTTTTGATTCACTCTTTGTACTGTTCTAGCTTATTAAAATGATAATCTGTTATCTTAAAATCTTGCAATCCATGTTTAGTTAAAGCACATAGTTTCATGTCATGTCATGTTATCATGCTAAGTGCTTTCCGCGAGTTTGAAACTGATGGATTTTGGATTGAGACGCGTACATCACTACACACTTGCACATCTAGGCAGCCCTTCTTGGGATTTGGAAGCTCTCTACCAGTCTTCTAAATCGGTAGACTAGCAACCTTTTTCTCCAAGGCCTCTGAAATCTCCTCTGACCATGGATTCCCACATGGCCGACGAGTTGGTTGTACCATTGAAGTTCCCTAGAGATAGCGTGCACTTCCTCTCTCATCTTGTCTCATGAGTGTGATGTACAATCTAGACTAAAGCTATTAATGTAAGATCGAATTAAAATATAAATCATGTCGTTATGCTGCCAAATTATCTCTCGACCATTGTTCTCATGAAATCATGTTCAATTTACTTAGTACTCGTTCTCATCATCATCCTGAACATACATTACACGTGCTTACTTATTGAAACTCTCATTGGCCATTATTAATGATGTATCTACATTTAAACTTAAGTGAGATGCTGACTGGGCATGGCGAGTGTCCAAGGGCTCCAGTCTAGACCCAATGACGGAGAGTCATAAATATACTGTTAACCATAGGGTATAATGATTACTGGCGTTGCATCTGCGCTGGGAGTCGTGCGTGTCGCTTGAATGATAGATACAATAACCACATACACGTGTCCTGGTGTACATTCTTGATGGATCTTTTCTTGGTGTACATTAGTGTCTATGTGCCTGATTAGTGTTACATTATCGTGCTCGTGCGTGCTTGCTTGCTTGTGTGATATGGTCGTCCTGCATTTAATGCAATTAGTGATATCTTGCATTCTTGAAAGTTGTTGACATCAAGTGAAATCTTGCGTGCTTGTACAAAGTGAAATATTGCTAGTTATATCTTGTTATATCCTTCTAAAATCTTGTTCTATCATGATCACTTTATCTAGCTTGTTCACGTATCATATTTTAATGAGTTTTATTTGTACATGCATATCATGACATTCATCGTGTTTATCTAGTTCTAAATGGTTAATCACTTATATCATTGCCCGCACATTGAGATATAAATCCTACTGGGCTAGTTGCTCATTCCCTACTTTTAACCATTCTAGGTGACTATGACATTCAAGAGGAAAAGCAAGTCAAGGATGAGAATGCGTCCGAGTGATGAGCATTCCAAATATGAGTCTATCTATAGTTAGTTTATTTTGAATGTTAAAACGTGTAGTAGGAAGTGAGGAATAAAATTACTTTTCTTTTTATTAAGTCTTAGTCCTGTAATAGTTCCATTTGAATACAATGAGTTGAGATTTGAATACAAGATTAGTTGAGTTCAATATTTGGACCCTATGATGATGTATGTTGTTATACATTTAGTGCGTGCTAGCTAGAGGCTTATTTGCCGACTATTCACGTATGGGGATATCGACTCGAATTATTCCGCACTATTAACATTGCTGCGTAATTCTCGGACGTGACACTTTGTGAATAAACTTGTTTGAAGCATGCCGAGATCAAGTCCACTTTCAAAATCCTATTTACTGGAAGTACTCTTGCATGTCTAGATCCGTTTAGAACTGGTTTCATGAATTTTCACCATCTGTGCAATTAGTTATGAATTTTTAAACAACCCTGTGTCAAAACAAGGAAGGTTTGGACCACAATCCAAGGCCTGTCCTTTTCTCGCTTGGACTCAGGCGTAGGACCTGAGAACGCGATGGCCCGATAGGTCGCGTTCTCAGGGCTGATCGCGACAGAGCCACCCGTCGTGTTTTGAACGTGACAGGTGCTGGCGTCGCGTTCTGGCAGCCTGCTCTGACCGACCCTATCGCGGTCCTTGCATGACCTTGTCGCGTTCTGATCAGACCCTGTCGTGACCCTTACAAGGGTATGTCGCAATCTGGGGTTTTTGCATGAAAACTCATGCTTTGTTATGCTCTAACTCTATACAGTGTTTATATCCCTTGTTAACAGTCATACACACAGTAAATACACCTGTTATAAAATGAATGTATATTGAATGATTTAAAATACTTGCACATGACCCCTTTCTATCTATGATTTCTTTTACACATGCATACACTTGAACCATCCAATATGGCGTAACTTGGCATGAAAATCTCTAATATATATCTGGTAAATTATTTCAATTATATATTAGATTTGCCCTATTTTAAATGGACGTGTCTTCGTTTCTCGCGATGCTTTGGGAATACCGTTACCGACGCTCCACTGTTCTAGAATTTCTCTAGAACGTCGGACACTTGTTTCTATATACACACTTTCTCTTGACTTGGACAAACTCTCCGTCGGATATTCCTTCTGCCGAACTAGTGAATCCTTGTTCAAGGCCTCCGTAAGACTCCTCTGTCCATGGATTCCCACATGGTGAACGAGCTGGTTGTACCCTAACACGTATGATACCCTTTAGGGATCAGTAAGATCCAAATGGCTTTAGATTGCTCTCGCTCTTATCTTGAATCACGCCGGACTCTGGACCTGTGCATACCAGGGCCTGGAAGGTAGTGAATTCCACCTGACTGCCAACACCAACCGTGCGTGTTGTGCAACTTTACTATTGCCGTTACTCTACGTTTCATGTGCATTGACCCTTAGTTCTCATCTTACTCTACTCGCTCATCTATTCACACTCTCTCTACTATCTCGTCTATTCATCTAGTACTCTCATCTATTTCTTAGTACTCTCTTTGGCCATTGACTGATTGTCTAAAGATAAACTATAACCAATGTCTGGCAATATATAAAGGGCCCGGTCTGGTCCTGGGATGTGCGACCAAAGTGCTATTTGCCCGCTGGAGTTAAATGACTAGAGTGTTTGGCATTACACTCGAGTGCTATCTATCTCGACTATCTAAATGACAATAAAAAAATACTATTTTCTCGTTGTCTATTGACAACAAGTGCTATATTATACACATTGTGCTATTGTTATACTTTGTGTTATTTGTGCTATGGTCATCCTGCTATTTATGCTATACTCGACGCTTGTACTATATTTGGAAACTTGTGCTACATCAATCACATGCTATCGGACTATCTCTTACATTATTTGACTCTCTCGCTCTATCATTTTGTACTCTGCCATTTTAATACATTAATCATTTAAAGCATGCTTGATCCTGAGATTTAGTCCTACTGGGCGTTATTGCTCACCCTGCGTTATTGGTTATGTGTTCTCAGGTGAGACCAAGGATGATGCTTACACTCAAGAGGACGGGAATGACCAAGAGTGAAGTCAAGAGTACCCTAGCGTCATAGCATTATGTTAGAGTTGAAGTTTAGTCTTTTGCTTTATTCAATGTAATTGGGCCTTATAGAATGGCTCTGATATTAGTGGTTGTAACTAGGCATTTGAGGAATTATTAATGAAATGAATTTGGCTTTTGCATTATTCTTTGTCCAATGATTTGATGTCTAGTACTCGCTCTGTACCTGTTTACTTGCAACTGCCTCACGTTCCGATATTTCGCGTCGGGGCGTGGCATATTTAAACATCGATTACTGTTATGCATAAACATTGATTGCTGTTGTATTTAAACATCGATTGCCTTAAAAACACGGATTGCTCTTCATTATCATATTGATTGCTGACCACTTCTATATCGATTGTCTTGATCATATCGATTGTTTTATCGATTGTCGTTTATTTCATATCGATTGTTGTTATAATATAACGATTGATGAACAAATAACATATATCATATCAATTGTCGTTCATTTCATTTCAATTAGTGATATAATATTCTGATTGATGCTATTTATATACTAATTGATGCTTACTTGATTTCAAACATCTGTGGTGCCAAAAGAAAATTCAAATAGTCTTCAAATCCTTAAGATATTCATGTTGCATGCTTTCTATCTTATCAGGGTAGCTAAGAAAAGGAGTCAATAGAAAATGAGGACTAAAAGAACTCCTTCCTGCTAGACAAAAAGACACTTACCTAACATATCTGGATGTCAGTAGAAATCATGGACCTCTGCACAAAAGAGGTATGGGATATCTGACAACAACTTCTTTCATCTAATAGATCCTCTACATGTGCAAATCAACAATACTCTAAGAAGGGAACACTTGCTACCCATGGCTTTGGAAACATGCACCATTTGGAAGAATATCTTTTGTTCCAAGTAGCCAGTAGACTCAAGAAGACATCTGTTAGATAGAAGGAGAAGAAGAGCAGAAGATGATGAGTCTCAATGGATTCAAGAGCTCCAATGGCTATCCTGCAACAAATCTATGTTTCTGGCTCTATAAAGCATGAAGACCTTGAAGTAGAAGAGTAAGATAGCAAACCTGAAAATCTTTCAAGGAGTGTACATCCAGTGAGTGTCCAAATGTCACACACTTCAAAGAGAGAAAGAGCTCTTTCCCATTCAAGAAGAAGTGCCCACAAGCATCTGAAGTCTTCTCAACATTTAAGCTTCTTCTCTCTCTTCCCTCTCTCTGCACAACATTGTAACTCAAGGGGAGAGTCTATTAGTTGAGAGTTTGAGTTTCTTAGTGATTATCTTATGTAGCTCTCAACCTGTTCTTTCATTTCTAAGAAAGGCTTGTGTCTAGTTGTAGGACTATATACAATGTTCCTCTTCCTATGTGAAGGGAGGACCAGCAAGTTAGCTGGGGGTTGTGACCATCTGGGGTCTGTACCAGTGTTCTCCTTGTGTTAAGGGAAGAACCGAGTTGAAGTTTGCACCAACAGAACCGCACTAGGTTTTGTTCCAGGAGGGTGGCTTCTTGACCTATAACAGAAGTGAGTTTCCTTCCTACTCGGAAAGGAGGACTAGCTTGGGAGCTGGGGTTGTATATCCTTGGGGGGATTATACATCAGTTAGTGAAATGCCAAGAGTTTGTTTGGGGACTGGACGTAGGACTTCTATTTGGAAGGCCCGAACCAGGATAAATTTATGTGTCTTGTGTGTGTTTCCTTCTGCACCTTTAATTTCCATTGCACACGTTTATTTATACTAACCAAATATTTATTGTCCCACTTTATATGACAGTAAGACTAGTCTAGGGGGGGTGAATAGGTAATCTGAAAACTGAAACAAAAATCACTACTTGAAAAATATTTGGTTAGTATAAATAAGCTATGCAATAGAAATTAAAGACGCGGAAGCAAAACAAACATAAGACATATAGATTTATCCTAGTTCGGCCCTTACAAATAGAAGTCCTATGTCCAGTCACCAACCAAACTCTTGAGATTTCACTAATCAAGGGTACAATCTCCCTTAAGGACATACAACACACAGCCCCTACTGGTCTTCTTCTCTTTCCAGGCAAGAAGACAACTCACTGTTTCACCTCAGTCATGTGCTTCTTTTGCGAGCTCAGAAGAAACTTACTGGTATAGACCTTCAGCTGGTAAAAATACCAGACACAAGTTGATCTTCTTCTCTTTCCAGATAAGAAGGCAACCCACTTCTCTTACAGGTCAAGAAGCCAACCTCCTAGTACAAACCCCAGTGTGATTATGTAACGTCGCGCATTTTTCGGATCCCCGTGGATCCAAGTTTAGCGGGTTTGGTGGCCAATGTGTGGCCCATTAGTTCGTGTTTCAGGTGTTTGCGCGTGTTGTGGGCCTTTGTGGGCTGGTAGTTGGGCCCAAAGTGCTCACAGGTTTTGTGCATGTGATCGCGACAAGGTGTTGCGTCGCGTTCAAGTCGCAACAGCCCTGGTCGTCGCGATCTCGTTATTGCGATTTGGCGGTCTTCGTCCGCATGGCTGCCGCGTGTCGCGCGCTGGGCAGTCAGCTGATGTCAACAGCGGGAAGGCGACGCCCTAGTCCGTCGCAACAAGGTCGCGACGGGGAGGTACGTCGTGATCCCAACCGCTGTGTGTTTTTAAAGGAGTTTTGGCCGGACAGAGCTGAGGAAGCTCTGCTCGGCCAGGAGGGGAGTCTGCCGCGGGCTCTCTGGTGATTAGGCTTGTTGGGGTCATGTTCGGCGTGTTCTCGCCGTGAGGACGTCGTGCGGAGCGGGGGAAACACCGGGAGTTCGTGTTCTTCGCGGAGGTAGGGAGATCCCACCTCGTTTTGATGTTTGGATCATGTGCATGGTGTGGTTGATGTGTTTTTCAGTTTATAAACCTTAGATATCATGCTAGGGCCTTCATTAAAGCATGAAAAATGTGAATAAGTGTGTTTTATAAGGTTTGTGGGGGTGATCCAGAGATGGTTTCCGGATTAGGTTTGCGTCTGTGAAGGCAACATACCCGACTGTCACGACCTGGTCGCGACAGGCCGACCTGTCGCGATAAGTTTCCTATCGCGACAAGTCAGGGTGGCGCGATCTTATGGCGTCGTTGAACCCTGCCGCATTAGTGTTTTTGATTGTGGTCCATCGGGGTGTCACGACCTGATTACCACTGAACCCCATGTCGCGACCACAGCCGAGTGTGCTTGTGGCGCATGTTTTAACGGTACGTTTATTCGATTATTTATTAAGTATTGTGCATAGCACCGGTTTGTGGTGCGTTGTCACTTGTAGAGTATGTTGCTCACAAGGTGAGCATGTTTTTAAGTAATTTGCATACTACTTGTGTAGTATGCGTGGTGTTTACGTGGTTTGGGTGTGTGCATGGCACATACTCTATTGTAGTTTAATGTGTTGTTTGTGTTGGTTTGGCAGTGAGGTTCTGGTGTGAACCTAGCCTCAGTCATGTGACGTCTTTTAGAGGCAGATAATGATGGTTTACTTGGAATTGTTTAAATAAGGTTAAAAGTAGTGTATGATTAATATACATTGTGATTATGTGGCTACGGAGGTCATGTGATGACCGATGATGAGCCGAGTTATTATTGAATAATGTGGTTCTTATAAGGGTTTGTGTAGGTTAGCTTGTGGGTCACGAGTGACCAAGACAAGCTACCTTTCACATATGTACTGTGGTTTGTAATAAAGATGAACGTGTAAGAGTTATGATTTGTGTATTGCCGAGTGTGGTGGTCTGGCGCCTATTCCGGAATGCCTCTCTAGTCGGGTACCCAGGTTCTGTGTAAGCCAGACATGTGTGTTTGTTGTGCTCAGAGTTTGTCTCGGTACTTGTGTTGTACCGTCGAGGTCTGTGTCGTTTGTCCTGGACACCCTCACTCCTGTGTTTGAGTTGTACGTCCGGCTGAGGGAAAGACGACAGAGGGCAGCGACTTGTGTTGAGCTGGTTCTATGATTGGTCGCTTGTAGCGCGCTCGTGGTTGGGGGTACGAACACCAGTAAACGTACTGGGCCCCAACTAGTCCTGTTCCAGTGCCTCACTTTAGGGAGATCGGGCCTGAGTCCCTAAGGTGCCAGGCATGGGCCTGCAGTGTGTGAGACTGCAGGTAGTGGTGGTGTTTGTTAGTCTCCACAGTTAGTTGTTGACTTGTGAGTTTGTGGAGCCGTAGCTGGACTGAGGGTCCGTGGCTACGAGACTGAGAGGTAGTTCTTGTGTTGTGTTGTCCGGGTCGGATACTGGTTTGATCAGCCAGTAGTCCGTTCCTGTGTGGTGGCGTCGTTCTTTTCCGACTCGTGCTTTACCACCAGTTGTGACTTTTGTGTTGTTTCTCATCGTTTGAGGTCTTCCTCAGTGAGGTGTGCCCTGGTGTTGGCACGATTGTTGTTGTGGTTGGTGAGCGGAGACTCACTGGCTTGTGGTGTGCCCCGTCGTTGGCACCGTTGCTTGAAACTTCGTGGTGGTACCTCGTGGTGGTAGGTACCTGTACCCAGTGTGGGTAATGGTTTATGGCTGGTACACAGTCTTTTCAGGTGTTGAAGTGGAGCTGTGCTCCGTGGAGCCTCCCACTTGCTGTAATGTACCCTTGTAAGGGTAGCTTTCCGTTGTATTAAGATTTTGGGGTATGGCCGACTAGCTTCTGGTTAGCAGTCCTATTACATTTGCGCTTGAGATTTCAGTGTTGGTACCTAGTGATAGTAGGTATCCGTACCCCTCGTGGGGGTGTTTGTGTTGTGGTTCCTTGAGATAGCAGGTACCTGTACCCTTTGTGAGATGCTTTACGGTTTAGTGGTGGTACATTGTGTACCAGTCGTTCCACATGTCGAAGTGGACTTGTGTTTCTGTGGAGGTCGTGTGGTGTGTCCTGCCACCCGCTATGTTTTATCCATTTTAAGTAAGCTTCTGTGTATAGTTTATTATCTGATGGACTGGCTTGTGGTTGCTAATCCTGTTACCCTACGTGGGTAAGTTGCCTATGAAGCATGTGGCTTAGGCGACCGGTTGTTGTGGTGTTTTGCCTGTGAGGCTTGTAGCCTAGGCATTTCTGTTGTTGAGCGGACTAGTAGTGTTGTGCTAGTCCTGTTGTTTCTCTTACTTTCCAAGAAATATGTATTTGTTTATGAACTACTATTTAAGCTGTTATTTATTGTAAATGTTGTGAACATGCCATAGTTTGGCTATTAGTGTTGCCAGTGAGACCCTCTGGGGTTGAGGTTCTTCAGTGTTGTGTGTGGTTTTGGGTGACCCCTACTGAGCCTGTGACTTGTTGAGGCTCACTTCCCTACAGTTCTTTCATTACTTGCCGTGTGTTTGGCTTGCAGCGGCGTTGTGGCAGACTTGTACCACTAGCAGTTGAGTGTAGTTAGTGTTGTGTGAGCTTGTGCCCCCTCGGGGTATGCCCCAGGTAGTTTTACTTTTTAATTGGACATATATTAATGTAGTGGGACAATTGTACAAATATGTGAACAGATATGAGCACATGTACTTTCTTGTGTCTTATACTGTTGTGATTTGTCTTCTATATTCTTCCTAGACACGTGTGTGAGATATCCCTTGCGAGACTTCGGTCCGCTCGCGGGAGCCGGATCTGGATATGGAGCCTTATTGGGCATAAATATCCAGGGCCGTTACAGATTCTTCCCTTAACACAAGGGAAACACTGGTACAAACCTTAGCTGGTCACAACCCACCAGCAACCCTGTTGATCTTCTCTTCACACAGGAAGAGGAAAACCTTTGCTCTTCTTAATGAAGAATGAGTAGGCTGTGGAGATTAAGTTCTTAAACAAATAACTTAGCTTGCTTGATCTCCAACAACAACCTGAGAGCTACAAGAATACAAATGAAGTACAGACTCTCGGGCAAAGATCTCTCTCACAGAATTACACAAAAGTACCAGAGAGAGAGATGAAGAGAGGAAAGGTTGGATTGCTTCAGAAGATTTGTTTTGTTTCTTCTTTGAATGGGCTCGAACTCTTTCTCTCTTGCGAGTGTGTGTTTACCTCCTCATGATCATCTTCAAGTTTGCACTTGTTGTACTTCAGCTTTTGCTTCATCCTTTTATGGAGCAGTGAAGAGGGCTATTGACAGTAACAGGGTCCCTGTCGACAGCCGGCGGCAGATGTGTTTTTTTGGAAGTAAAACGGGCTAATCCAAATCCGGATTTGGTGGGATCCGACTCTTCACATACAATCACCCTTTCCATAAGAGGACCCCACACCCCTTTCCCTCTTTCTTCACTTCCAAAAAACCCTTCCTTCCCTCAATCTCTTCAAATCCTTTCTCCAGGGCACCAGGAGCGCACTTCGGCTCCCTTGTGTTTTTTCTCTTCTGTTCTCCGTCCCTTTTTTTTCTACCACAAGTCTCCCACTCAAGCAGCTCGAGATCATGGCCCCTCCTGCCAAGAAGATGCCCCGTCACGTCGCTCTCAAATGCCCCTCGCTGGTCGGGCCTCCCAGGGCGCTCACTCCGCACCGGTCTCGCTCCTTTTCACACGGCTCCCTCCAAATCTCCTCGTTCAATGCCAAGCTCGTTGCCACTTTCACGAAGTGGTCACGCAGCCCTGCTACGTTGACTTCATCTCCCTCCAGGACCTGTTCCAGGTCTTTTGCCTCTCTTTGACACACAGGGTTGGTCACCTTTCTATTATAGCCACAAGAAATACTCCGCCTCTGCTGTCACGGATTTCTACCATAATCTCCGGAGTCATACTACAGGTGATCTCTATACCCGTGTCAGGGAATTTCCTTTCGCTTTTCCCCCAATCTACTTTCAGTCTCCCTGCAAATTCCAAACACAGGGGTTGATATCTTTGCTCATCACCCTACTCTAGAGGGAGTACCATGCCATCATTACTTCCAGGCTTACGACCCCACGATCGTACGCCAATGATGCTAACTCTTTTCCTCCACTTCATCGTATCATCCACCACATTTTACCACTCTCATTCCCCGAAGGATGGAAGTAGGGAACTCGTCACCTCTGTTCACAAGTCCCTCCTTCATAAGTTCTTACGCTGTGAACAATCATCTCCTCCTCTCAACTCATGTTCCGTTCCTTCGACTATGCTTTGGCAACGCAAAGCGGTCCATGCCTTACGCATGTCAGCTCACTCCCTCTTCCTGTTTTCTTGCATTATTATTCCAGAAGGGGAGATGACCAACTTGCCGGGTCGTAGCTCCTATGATCTGACTGCTGCAGAGCGGATGGGCTACAAGTTTGTGGATGGTGTAGTCACAAGGGATCTTAAGGGAAAAGGCCAAGCTGTCCCAGTGGATGAAGAAGAAGCTGATGAAGCAGCTGATGAAGAGGTTGCTGAAATGAAGACGACGAAGAAGCCTCCGAGCCACAAGATGCTCTGGGAGAAGACGAAAGTCACCTATGGATGATATTGCCACTGAGCCCTCTATCCGTGAAACTCTGGCTCAGCTGCAAGTGCATATGACAACTGGTTTTGCAACTATCAAGCACGCTTAGACAAGGTTGATAACAGCTTGGAAGCATTGGCTGATAATCAAGTCCGGATCACCCACCGGCTCAACAGGCTGACTCCTCAGGCCCCAACACCACCGGGTCCTGATGATGATTCTAGAGTCTAGGTGTCCCGGGTCATGTATTCAGTCTTACGTTGTTCTTTACATTGATGGTCATGTAATGTCTTTCCCTTTTTCACTGTAAGTTCAACCAAGCATGTTCTGTATGGCTCAATGATAATCAATGAAAGCTCTTATCTTTTTGCCTACTACATGGTTTGTAGTGTATGCTTTTAGATATTGACAAAAGGGGGAGAAAACTCAATTGTGCACTTGCTTACACTTGCTTAATTGGTTAATTTTGTCATCATCAAAAGGGGCGAATGTTGGGTTCACATTCTAAATCATAAAATCACAAATACAACAGTGTTTGCTGATGAACAAAGTAAACAAGTGAACAATGTGAGTTGAGTTTAAAATTGCAATGCAATGACTTGTCACAATGTGTTGATATGATGTTAAGCTTTAAATGACTATAATGTCTCACTAACTATGTTCATTATTTTAGGTGAGATGTTGAGCAAGATATTTACGAAGAACAAAGTCAAAATGATGAAGAATAACATGAAAAGCAAGCACCTGTCGACAGCAGGCAGGATCCCTGTCGATAAGCAACCTCAAGCCAGAAGGCAAATCTGCAGAACAGATGAGCCTGTCGACAGCACCCCAGATGTCTGTCGATAGGAAGAGGTTCCCAGAACCATGAATCTTCTGTCTGCCTGTGCCTGTCGACAGCACCCAGTCGCCTGTCGACAGCAACTGCCTTCCAGAAGCCTTGAAGTTCTGCTAGCTTGCGCCTGTCGACAGGAGCACCCAGTGCTGTCGACAGACGGACAGAGTCCTCAAATACAGGAAGTCTTCGAGTTGCCATAGATGGTGTTTCCACAATCCACGACTCTCCATATGTAAACCCTCTATTTAAGCATCTTTTTGAAGACAATCACGTACACAAGCAGCCTCCAAGCAAGAACCCTAAAAGCTTCTCAAGAAAAGTCTTGCCCTGCTGCTCTGCTTCTACCTGCTGCCCAGATTCAACAAGAGAGTCCTCCGTGCAGCGGTGAAATCTGAACGTCGTGGATTCAAGCCTCTCCATCAACTTTTAATCATCAAGACGAAGCTTGAAGTCTACTCAGACGTTCATGAGAAGAGTTTTTCAATTGGATTTGATTCTCAACTCTCAAACTCTTCTCTGTTTTACTATTGTCTATACGTGTGTTGTGTGGTGTGTTTCAAGCAGTCCTTGTGCTTGATACACGTGTGGTGTGTTTGTTCTGATGTGGCTATACATCAGAGAACACGTGTGTGTGGAGTTGGTTCCTGAACTAGCTCATAAGCAGATTGTTCTGCGTGTGTGTGTGGCCCGTGGATGTAGGATACACGAGTTGTGTACTCCGAACCACGTAAATCGTTGTGTCTCGTGGTTTGAACGTTTCTACGTTAGATGTTTGGTAGGCACGACGCATTTACACACGTCTAATCATCTGTTTAATATCTACCATCGAATCACACACATCCACACTAAGTTTAGTCCTTGCCATAACTTCTAGTAATTTTTTTCTATCAAAAGAAGGCAACAAGTGTTCTTAATAGACAGCAATCTATTCAACCCCCCCTTCTAGATTACCATATAGGGAATTCTGCTACACTTCATCTACTAGCTACTTGGGATGGAGGAAGATCTTCCAGCTGGTGCATGCTTCCAAGAGTGCCAGCAGCAGGTCCAATGTTGACTAATAATGGAATAGGCCTATAGACAATTAATGCAAATAGGAACTAATGTGCGGGGGTATGTGTGATGAACAACCAAGAGGGGAGTGGTGAATTGGTTATCACCCAATAAAAAATTCTTTTAACATAGAATAGATTAGACACAATCAATCAAACCTATTATGTGATATGCACAACAAAATATAACAAGTGTATAGACGAAACCAACTATTCTAGCGTGTAGAAGGGAGATAGAAGATATGGAACAAACCACACATGCACGCAGGATTTATAGTGGTTCAACAAACACACCCCTGTATGCGTCTACGTCCACTACCCCACACTCCTGTGAGGATTTCCACTAGCTTGCTCCCCAAGTACAAGCGAAAACCCACACACAAGGTTGTTTACGCGGACAACACAAGCCCCACCTCGTTTCCCGGGGACGAGACAACCCAGCGTGTATGCGCGTACGCACTATACACCCACAAATGATCAGGGTTCTAGAAAGAACAATAAAGCATAGACATGAGAGACAATAATCTAAACAGTAAGGTGTAGAGTTCTCCTGTTCCAGAAATTCATCCTTTGTGGTCGTCTTTGACTGACGATGACTTAGCGAGAACTGGCCGATGTAGAACACTTCTGAATGAGGTCCTTCAAGTAGAAGCACCAGGTCCACACACTTCAGATGAAGAAACACCTCTCAGGTATGTCTGGAAGGCTTCTGGATGATGAAGACTCGATCTTTAGGCTTCTACAGGTTCAGAGCATCTGTTGGCTCTTCCTAGGGCAGTATGATCCTCTCTTGGGCTCGAGTTGGATTTTTGAGAGGCGTGTTCTCTTCTTCCAAAACATGGGACATATGTATTTATAATCCCAAAGAGTCCCTATATGTTTGAAAAGAGTTAGATCTTCATAGCTATTTAGGAAAGTCTGTATGCAGAAACGTCGAAAGCGGTCGACCTAAATTCACAAATCAGTCGTCTAATTTGTTCACTGTCCTAGTACCAATGTTACTGGGAAAATTGGTCGTCTTAAAACCCAAAATCAGACGTCTGATTCACACTTCGACTTCAACTTTGACTTCGACTTCGACTTCGACCTCAACTTCAACTTCAACTTCAGCAACTTCGACTTCAAAAACTTCAGCTTCAGTTACTTCGACTTCAGCTTCAACTTCAACTTCGACTTCAGCAACTTTAACTTCAACTTCATCTTCGACTTTAGCAACTTCAACTTCAACTTCAGCAACTTCGACTTCAACTACTTCGACTTCAGCTACTTCGACTTCAGCTACTTCGACTTCAACTTCAGCTTCAACTTTAACTTCAGCAACTTCAACTTCAACTTTAAGGGTTCTAGAAAGAACAATAAAGCATGGATAAGAGAGACAACAATCTAAATAGTAAGGTGTAGAGTTCTCCTATTCCAGAAATTCAGCCTTTGTGGTCGTCTTTGACTGACGATGACTCAGGTGAAGAACTGGCTGATGCAGAACACTTCTGAATGAGGTCTTGCAAGTAGCAGCACTAGGTCCACGCCCTTCAGATGAAGAAACACCTCTCAGGTATGTGTGGAAGGCTTCTGGACGATAAAGATTCGATCTTCAGACTTCTACAAGTTTAGAGCATCTATTGGCTCTTCCTAGGGCAGTACGATCCTCTCTTGAACTCTAAGGCTCGAGTTGGATTTTTGGAGGCGTGTTCTCTTCTTCAAATATGGGAACTTGTTGTATTTATAATCCCAAAGGGTCCCTGTATGTTTGGAAAGAGTTGGATCTTCATAGGACTCGGTTTAGGAAAGTCTGTATGTAGAAATGTTGGAATCGGTTGACCTAAATTCACAAATCGATCGTCTGATTTGTTCACTGTCCCAATACCAATGTTACTGGAAAAATCGGCCATCCTAAAACCCAAAATCGGTCGTCCAATTCTCACTTCGACTTCAACTTCGTCTTCAACTTCGACTTTAGCAACTGTGACTTCAACTTTAGCTTCAACTTCAACAACTTCAACTTCAACTTCGACTTCAACTCCAACTTCGACTTCAACTTCTCCACTCAACTTCCACTTCGACTTCAACTTCAACAACTTTGACTTCAACAACTTCAACTTCAGTTACTTTGACTTCATCTTCAACTTCAACTTCAGCTTATATTCATGCACACACAAATTAGACACTCAAATTAAATATAAATAAATCAAATACTTGAATCATTAACAATTATATCACTATGTGCTTTTGTGATTCTCTCAACATGAGTTAATCTTAGTGTTGTTGTGATCATCAAAATCTACAGAGTACAACAGGAACATGTTAGACTAGAGATGTCTTTTTTCAGATAGCCCTTACCTCCTTTGCCTTCTGTCCTATTTCCTACTAATAGCTTGACATAGTAGGTAGCTGCTTTTCTTTCGTTGCAGGAAGGAGGAATTCTACGAGACAGCTAAAAGAAAACCTCTGTCAACAGATAATAAGTGAAGCATATGAAGTGCATTTGAAATTTCATTGGGCGCCAAAGACATTTTGAAGCATTTGAAAGCTAATCGATGTCAGTCATAACAACAATCGATATGAAATATAATAATTGTTCAACAATCAATGTATTATAATAGAAATCGATATGAAATGAATAGCAATTGATGTGTAACTTAAAGACAATTGATATGCATAATAGTAATCGATGTGAATGAAAATCAATTGATGTTCTAAGCCAATCGTGTCTAAAGACATCGATATGATAAAGACAATCGATGCTTTAAGGGCAATCGATGTTTAAACATAACATCAATCGATGTTCAAACATAAAACAATCGATGTTTAAGTGGTTAGCAATCGATATATACTTCAACTGGCAACTTCGACTGGTTAAGATACAACGTAGTCGGTTGAAGTGGAACTTCGGATATGACAAAGTGAACTTCGATTGATCACGACAAAAACATGCATGACGAAGTGAAAGCTTTAGATATGACGAACGAGCTTTGTATATGATGAAGTAAGCTTCGACTGATTGCGATAAAACATACATGACGAAGTTGAGGCTTAGAATATGACGAAGTTATAGGCGATAGACAATACAATAATCATGTTAGAAAATGATATTAATATATCGAAGATATTTAAATTAAGCATGATTTTTATTATCACCAAAATAAAAGAATAAAATATAAGAGTGGTTTAACAATATTTTCAAGTGGTGATTTTTTTTTTCAGATTTCAGATTACTTATTCACCCCCCCCCCCCCCCTCTTCTAGGGTATCCTTACTGCCATATCAAGTGGGCCAACAAGTGGTATCAGAGCCAAGCTCTTTACATCTTTCGATACCTACAAGTTGTATCAGAAAAGCAGAAGATCCAATGATCTAAAGAGCAAAGATCAATTATGGTGGCTCAAGGATTTGCTGAAGGCCAATCTATCAACAGATAACTCTTGTTTGATGGAGAAGATTACAACTATTGGAAAACAAGGATGAAGTTCTTCTTCTAGAGGTATGACTATCAGCTATAGACTATCATTAAAGAAGGACATCTGATAGTTCTCAACCCAAGAGAAGAGTGGATAGACAATGATAGAAAGATGCTTTCTCATAATAGTAAAGCCAAGAACCTCATATGTTGTGCCCTGACAAGGAGTGAATTCAATAGGATTTCAGCATGCAAATCTGCAAAAGAAATGTGAGACAGGTAGAAGGTCACATACGAAGGAACAGACAAAGTAAAGGAAAGTAGGATTGATATCCTGGTTACACAGTACGAGAAGTTCCAAATGCTGACAGGTGAGACCATTACACAAATGTATAGTAGATATACTAACATAACTAATGGTCTTGCAGGGCTTGGAAAGGTATACATCACAGGTGATATGGTAAGAAAAATTCTCAGATCTCTACCAAACCAGTGGACTCCAAAAGTCACAGCCATAGAAGAAGCTAATGACCTAACAACTAAGTCATTAGAAAATCTTATAGGCTCATTGATGGCACACGAGATCAACATGGAGTGACTATCTGAAAGCTCATCCGAGAAGAAATTTACTAATATTTTCAAAGTTATAGCTACTTCTTCTACCTTGTCCTCTTCTAGTTCAAAAATACAAGTTCTGAAGACAGTGACGTAGATGAAGTTATGTCCAAGCTTTAGAAGATTCTAAAAAAGAAGAAGAATGGATCAAGAAGGATCCAAAAGAAAGAGAAAAGAAACAAATAACCAGTCTGTTATGAATGTGGGAAGCCTGTACATCTCAGACCAGATTGCCCTATGCTCAAGAACACTGGTAAACAAGAAAAATCAAAGAAGAAGTTGAGAAAAGATGAGAAGCACAAGAAATTTAAAGAAAAGCTATGGTAGTTGCATGGGACAATGAAGAAGTCTCCACAGCAGACGTCTCAAGCTCAGAATCTGAAAATGAGATAGTGTAGCCCTCATGGTAGGACTATGAGGTACAATCTGATCCATCTTTTAATTCTTGTACTGAATCAAACTCTGAATCAGAAGATTTAGAACAAGTTTTTAATAAACTTTATGAAAAACATAAAGGTGTTGTAAAAAATTAAAGAATCTAGAAAATAACCTTACTTGCTTGGAAAACAATAATTCTGATCTTAAATCTGAAATGGAACAATTGGAAACACAGTTAAAGGAAAGTAAAAAATAATAATTATCTTTTATGTGAAGATTTAAAGAGCAAGAACAATGAAAAATTAGAGTTAGAAGAAAAAATTAAAAACTATAACTGAAGAAAATCTTTATTTAAAAGAATCAGTTAGAAAATTAACAAAAGATAAAACATCTCTAGCCCTATGCTTAAAAGGATCCAAAACTAGCAATAACAAGCAAGGACTTGGATACAAACCTTTTGAAAAATAAACTAAGTACCCAAAAAAATAACTATTGCCAAAATTTGTAAAAGAAACTAAGATGCCTTAGAAAAAGCCCCTGTAGTTATAAATACTCTCAAAAGAAAATTAAGAACATACAAGCCTATAAAACCAATTATATTTATTGTTGTTCTCACCGCAATAAGTTAGGCCACACATTAAACTCCTGTACTACTAGGCATTTAATGTGGATTCCAAAAAGATATTTTTATTCATCTAACTATCAAGGACCCAAAAATATTTGGATACCTATTTTTGAGTAATTTATTTGCAGGATAGTCTTAGAGCATCAGGAACAAAGGATGTTCAAGGCGTTGGTGACTGCTGGCTCATCATCCAACTCAGATTTGAAAAGGAAGTAGTCACAAAAAGATTTTGTTTTATAGTCTAACATCTTTGCAAGATTTTGTATATCTTATTTATAAGATCAATACAAGTAAAACCCTTGAAGACTTGACAAAACAACAAGTGGATATGTCAAGTAAACAACAAGATCAAAAACCAACAAGTAACAAGAAGGTGTCGACATATTCAAATCTGGTTGTCGACAGACAAAGCACAGGTCGACACACAAGGTTCAAATGTCGACAGATGATGACAAATTGGTCGACAGAAAAGAGGAATTTGTGAAGACTTACCATAACATCAACTAAGGGGGAGCCTCATAATAAGAGGGAGCTTCACATCAAGGGGGAGTTACACATTCATGACAGGTATTCTTGAACCCATCTCCTTCAAAATGGTAAGAATTTTCTTTAAAGGGAGAATGTCAATGATAAGATCTTTTCTTTTTTGTTATTGACAAAAAGTGGGGGAGTATTTTATGACTTGAATTTTGTGTCAATGGTTGTATTGACTTTTTTTTTTTGAAAATTCACATGAGTTTTGTCATCACCAAAAAATGGGAGATTGTTGAACCACTCCTATACTTTATCTTTTTATTTTGGTAATAACAAATCTCTGATTATCATAAATAACCTGAATATATTTATTACCATTCTTTAAGATTATTTATGCATAAGAAATAACATATTTTATTCGAAGTTTCACTTTGACTCCTTCCCAATCGAAGTTTCATATCGATTGCTGACCAGTTCATATCGATTGCTGTTCAAGTCTTCAATCGAAGTGGTAGTTGAAGTTTCATATCAATTGCTAACCAGTTCACATCAATTGCCTTAAGAACATCGATTGCTCTTCATTATCATATCGATTGCTGACCACTTCTATATCGTTGTCTTGATCATATCGATTGTTTTATCGATTGTCGTTTATTTCATATCGATTGTTGTTATAATATAACGATTGATGAACAAATAACATATATCATATCGATTGCCGTTCATTTTATTTCAATTAGTGATATAATATTTCGATTGATACTGTTTATGATGCTTACTTGATTTCAAACATCTGTGGCGCCAAAAGAAAATTCAAATAGTCTTCAAATCCTTAAGACATGCATGTTGCGTGCTTTCTATCTTATCAGGGTAGGTAAAAAAAGAGTCGGTAGAAAATGAGGACTAAAAGGACTCCTTTTTGCAAGACAAAAAGACACTTACCTAACATATCTGGATGTTAGTAAAAATCTTGGACCTCCACACAAAAGAGGTATGGGTTATCTGACACACGACTTCTTTAGTCTAACAGATCCTCTACGTGTGCAGGTCAACAATACTCTAAAAAGGGAATACTTGCCACTTATGGCTTTGGAAACATGCACCATCTGGAAGAACATCTTCTATTCCAAGTAGTCAGTAGACTCAAGAAAATATTTGTTGGACAGAAGGAGAAGAAGAGCAGAAGATGAAGAGTCTCAACGGATTCAAGAGCTCCAACGGCTATCCTCCAATGGATCTATTTTTCTGGCTCTATAAAGGATGAAGACCTTGAAGCAGAAAAGCAAGAGAGCAAACTTAAAAATCTTTCAAGGAGTGTACATCCAGTGAGTGTCCAAACACCACACACTCAAAAGAGAGAAAGAGCTCTAGCCCATTCAAGAAGAAGAGGGCCCACGAGCATCTGAAGTCTTCTCAGCATTCAAGCTTCTTTTCTCTCTTCCTTCTCTCTGCACAACATTGTAAATCTGGAAGAGAGTCTGTTAGCTGAGAATTTGAGTTTCTTAGTGATTATTTTGTATATCTCTCAGTATGTTCTTTTCCTTCTAAGAAAGACTTGTGTCCAGCGGTAGGACTGTATACAGTATCCACTTCCTGTGTGAAGGGAGGACCAGTGGGTTAGCTAGGGTTTTAACCATCTGGGGTCTGTACTAGTGTTCCCCTCGTGTTAAGGGAAGAACCGAGTTGAGGTTTATACCAACAGAATCGCATTGGATTTTGTTCCAAGAGGATGGCTTCTTGACCTGTAACAGAAGTGAATTTCCTACCTACTCGGAAAGGAGGAGGACTAGCTTGGGAGTTGGGGGTTGTATATTCTTGGGAGATTGTACCTCTGTTAGTGAAATGCCAAGAGTTTACTTTGGAACTAGATGCAGGACTTCCATTTGGAAAGGCCGAACCAGAATAAATCTCTATGTTTTGTGTGTGCTTGCTTCCGCACCTTTAATTTTCATTACACACATTTATTTATACTAACCAAATATTTTCAAGTGGTGATTTTTGTTTCAGTTTTCAGATTACCTATTCACCTCCCTCTAGGTTATCTTTGCTTCCATATCAAGTGGGCCAACAAGAAGAAGTCAGTTCTGATGGCCTAGCTTATATAAAGTTCGATTTTTAGAACGCGAAGATGAAGTTGTTGTGACCACCCTGAAGACGACAACCATGTTGTCGCGACCTCAAAGGCCTGGTCAAATCTGACAATTGGACCTGCCACGTGTCGCCTCGCATGCTTGCCACCCTGAACACGATGGCTGGCATGTCGCCTTTAAGTTACATGCACCCTGACACGTGTCCCAACTGTCCCGACAGCAAGACGATAAGAAGGGCATGTAATAGCCAAAAACTGTCAGAAGACGAACCTAACTAGAATGCGACAACTGTGTCATCACCTTCAGAAGACGATGGTCGACTCGTCACTGCCTTCAACAGAGGGTGGCCGACCAAGGAAAATAGGATGTTATAGTTGTGTTTCCTATGAATACCCCTCGATGAAGTTAGGACCCTCCGTTAAAAATTCATCTTGTCATACTGGAACGTCTTCATTAAAACCTCCATAAGCCTTCGCTAGCCATAGATTCTCACATGGTCGCTGAACAAGTTGTAGTTTAAACACCTCGAAACCCTTTCTGAAACACTGTCGGACCTTAAAGGCATGCTTCCATTGGCCTTTGAGTGAATTCTATACATTGTACCTAAAAACACATGTCTTCATGGCTATGATCAAAACGTGCCTACCATGACAAGAGCGTTTCTAAATGCAACAGTATTCTTGACTACATTTTGCCTATCTCTGCCCTAACTGTAGAGACCATTTCTATGTTTTTGTACCTGATTTGATTAATGATGTGAATGTTCCACCTAAATCTTCTTCTCTATCACTATACCTCTTTATCATCATGTAATCTATGCCTTAAATTACGAGAGTTTATTCCTTGGAAACCCTATTAGTCATGTACATTTATACTTTGATTACTTAAACTTTATTCTTTAGAACCCGCTTGGCCATTATATGATTATCTAGATAACACATGGATCTAGTATCCACGACCTCAACGCTTGAGATTAATAGGGTCTAGTTTGATTCTGGGAGGAGCACTTGAAAAGTGTATGTGTCTATGAGATTTGAATGACCATGGTGTTGACATTGCACCAAAGTGCATGACTTGTTTGATTAACCTACGATAATCATTTCGTGAATAAATAACTTGACTTGTAATTGTCGTCTCATGAATAAATTACTTGACTTACACATGTTACCTTGTGTATAATAACACATAATATGGCCGATTTTTATACCATTATTGATGATTATGTTATCAAATTCATGACTTGTTGTTCCATTGAATTGTATGTTGAAATATATCTAATTACCTCTTGTTCACATGTCATTTCTTGCTCAAATTTTATATTCCTATCTCATGATTATATTATCGCTCTCTTGTCACTTTATTTATCATATCTTTTGATTATTTCACGTGTTAAAATATTAATCATTTAAAACATGTCTGATAAGAGAAGTAAATCATACTGAACATCTCGCTCACCCAATTTATGTGTATTTTTTAGGTGATTTAGATGAGAAAATGTACTACGATGGAAATGAGCAAGAGTGATGAGCGCCCCAAGTTATATAGAGGTGATAATAGAGTATTAGTAGAGTTTATTATTTCATACAAGTCTATATAATTAGTCAAGATGGGCCCTATGTAGTAAACATAGCGGATTGTTGTAGTCAAGAAGAGTCGAATGTAAGAGAAATAGTGATTCAGTTATCAATAAAGTCATAGTTATTTATTGGTAAAAAATTGATCATTGTCTCCATGGAATGTGTTAATTCCATTATTACTCACTCTAATTGATTATATCTGCCACGCTTTATATTCCGCATCGAGACATGACAATCATGGGTAAACTTCTAACGACCAGAACTGCTCGAATCTGGAGTAGAGACTGCAGCATCAATTGTGAGACAACTGTATACCAAGGCAGCTCTTCCCCTTTCTGACAAATTATCAAGAGATAACACAAAGCGATCATAAAAATAAAATTTGGGGAGAGAGAGAGAGAGGGGGAGAGAGGAAAAATACCTATTTATTTTTTAAAAAAAAAAGTTTACCAAATTCGAACATCTGACTGAGATCTACAATCCAAATCCTGAATCATCCCATTGGAGGACTGCAGAATCGAAATCTTGCTCTCTCTTGAGCTTGTCCTTCAGGAACCAATCGCATACTCTGCCAGCGTTGAGCTCTTCTATGGTGACTCCTTCCTGCTCTGATATCACCCTCAGAAGATTTAGTGATGATATCTGGAGACACCAGAGAGAAGGGTTAAGTGCCCTGATGAGGACAGAGGTATATGATCAGTAGTAAATGCTGCAGTAACTAGCAACAGGTATCCCACCATACGGTGTGCACACTTCAGACGGGTGGACAGAAAGTTTTTATGTGAGCCTAGATCCTGCTCCTCACAAGGTGCAACTCCCAGTGCTCTACCATGAATTCTAACATTGAGCGTGCATAGGAAATCCCCTATTTATTGCAGGTTTAAACCACAAGCTTGTCCTCTTTGTAATCAGCGAAGTTAGATTCTAGTCCTCCAGGTGGGCTTCGGTGTAACTTTCAGTTGTCTTCTGTTTTTATCAAGACAAATATAAACTGAGATTGGTCATAACAGGTTTTGGGTGGATAGAAAATTTTGCTAACACCCACGAAACAGCTTTCTTTTACCTAGCTAGAAAGTTAGGTTAACCCTTGGTTGGAAGCTATAAAGAAGTTCCTCAAACTGCACAAATAGCCGAAAAGGGACCGATCATCATCCCCTCAACACAACTAGGGCTGAACACAGGTCGATTCAGTCCAGATTGGTTCATACCCAAACTGAACCGAATCCCAAAGTCAACTCGAACCGAACCGGTTCGGTAACCGGTTCGGTTTAAATTGAAGTCTAATACATCTTATATCACAAGTGCGTGCTTGGCTTGGTGGCTAAGGCGCTGACACATCCACTTTTGATGTGTGGGGTTCAAATCTCAACTCTGCCATGTTTTTTGGACAAAATTCTTAGTTTTAACATGTTTTCACAAAAAATTGTTTGGCAACGTGCGCTAACCAACTACACTATGTTTCATTTGAGTAATAAATAGACATATTATATATATATATATATATATATATATATATATATATATATATATATTCGGTTTACTCAGTTTCAGAAAGCGAAACCGAACTGAACTGCGTAGAGGCCCAACCGAACCGAATCGGTCGGTTTCTGTTCAGTTTTTCAATTTGAACCGAATTCTGAACAGCCCTAAACACAACTGACCCCAACCTTGCGGAAGCCCGAAAGTGCTCCCAATGAAAGCTGTGCCAAACATGGTCTAAGACATTAATGTTTTTTTTTTTTTTGTGTAAACAGCCTGAATAAGAGAAGCATGAACTTTCCCTTTTGTTTTTGTTAAACTGAGAAAATGAAGGTACTAATGTATACTGCAGCAGGAGTCAAATGGAATCAGACTTCCATATCAGAGTCTACATGAACGCAACTACAGAAACAAGATGAACACAAACACTTCGGAACCAGAGGAGGCTAGAGACTCAGGGTGAGTTGTGTGTCTGCGCATGTGCGCACAAACACTTATTGGAGATGGTGGAAGAGGAAGACCTATGGTTATTAAGAATTCTGTCAGGAACCTGTAGTTAAGCAGACTGAAGCCCTCCTGCAGACAGGACTCAACCACATTCTCTTTCCCTTACTTGTCGAACTGTCACTAGTTTTAGAGATGGCTTTTTAGGTTTGCTAAAGGCATGGGAGGTGACACTGTACTGTGACAGGGCATGTGATTTCCGGCACTTCATCTTCGTCCTCATTTCTCCCTACTATGATAATCAGTTATTGATACAGCCTACAGAAACCAAGCTTTGGAGCAAAGAAAAAAAAAGAACTATGAAACTGATATGTATATAAACACAAGAAAACCCTTTACTGGGGTCAACCAGGTTCTGGTAGTGGACAGATTGCAGACCATTTCTTTCTATAGACGTCGCTCCCTGATATCTAATGGTGATCTCAATTTCTGTTCGACATACTGGACGCACATCTGAAAATTGGTGTTTTTGAAACCAGGTCTTGCATACAAGATCTGTATAAAAAGAAGTGACCCGGCCAAAAGCACAAATTGGAGGATGACCCAGAATACAACAACAATCATGCAAGGTCACCGAAGAGGCAGTTGATATTTTGGTAGTCATTTGTCCTTCGCATCTAAGCGTATCTATAGATCGGGGCTTATTCAAACTCCAGGGCCAGTTTCTTTGTGCTGGCTTCACGAAACACCACCTATATCTATGGTGCTCCACCACCATATTGCGAGATGCCACCTTTTATGTCTTAATTTAATCACTGATTGTCATATGCATGCAACCACTAAATTATGCGCGGTTTTATTGACATAATGTCCAATTTGATCCGGTTAGATTCCAACTGTTGGGTTCTTCACATAATCTTAATATTTGCTCGTTCAATTATTGTGTACCATTGGAAGCCCGTTAAGTTGGAAGGAATTAAACCACATGAGATATAATACGCTGCAATTGAAGGTTTAAAGGAGCATTACTACATACGGTTAGTCGGCAGAGGAACTTCTCATGGGAGCTCAATCCCGAAACCTCCACTAAACCCGCTTCCTCCAAGCTCAGGAAGCTTCTCCTTACGCGCTTCTGCTCCCCTTGGCAGCCCCTCACTGTGAGCTTCCTACCCACAGCCTTCCTTGCTGCAGAAACCAACGAGCGCCCACAAATCAAAAAAGGAAGAGGAAACCGAAGAGAAAGGAAAATGAGCGGATTGGGGGTGTGGAAGGGAGGCAGAACCTTGGACAAGCTTCTGCGCAGACCTTGGAAGAAATGGCATTCTTTGCAGAATCGGTGTACAGAGAAACTGTTGCCTGAAGTGATGGGTTAACGCCATAACTGATGAGGGTGCCGCGCCACTCCCTGGTTCTGCGGATGGAGACGCAAAGAGGAAGAAGAAGAAGCAGGAAGATATGTAAGAAAGGTGAGAGCTTTTAAGGCAAATTGTACATACAAACCCGGCAGCAGGGAAGCCTACGCGAGGACAGTGAGGGGGAAAAATGTATTGGATTGCGTGTGTGCCCGTCACACAACCAGGATAACCCAAACCGGGTCTCGATTACAGTGGTGAGGTGTACCCAACGCCAACAAATAAAAATGTCGTGTAAAAACTAGTGTAGCTTTTTTAGAATAAAAGAGTTGCCAATTTTTTTTATCGGTAAGAGACTTGCCAAATTTGATGATATAACTTCAAAATAATGGTGTGGCTGGGGACTTAGGGGAAAAAAACTAGAAGTAGAGTGAGAAGAATATATGTAGGGAAGACAAAATGACAAGTATGCATGAAGGTTGAACCAAAAGCCATTAGGGCAGAACTTGGCCAGCCACAATTTTATTTACTCCATGGCTGCATTCCAATTTTTTTTTTGAAAAAAAAAATATATATATATATATATATATAATATGCCATCCAGACAAAAATTCCACAAGAAAGCCCTGATTAGAGAATGAGGATAAAAGAATAATAAGAGAAGGGGGAAAAAGAAAAAAAACAAATGGGAATGTGACAAGAAGAACCATTTTCAAAGAGCAGCAGAGGGAAAGAAATTAACCCCTCCCTCTTTCTCAAAGGAGCTCAATTGGGCCCTAGCAGACCAAGAGCATGAGCGTCTCGGCTCTCTCTCGGCCTCCCTGGCGCATTTCCTCGGCTCCACGGCCTTTACGGCTGCTGCCACCGGCAATTTGAGGCAACACCGCTGCCCATTCTATTGTTCCCGGGTGGTTCCTCGGAAATGACTGCAGCGATCTTCTTCTGCAGTTGCATAGACTTGAAGGTTGCCTCCCACTTGTACTCCTTAGAATTGCACATCTTTTTTCTCCTTCTCTGGCACAAAAGTGCACCTCTCTCTCTCTCTCTCTCTCCTCTCCTCCTCCTCTCTCTCTCTCTCTCTCTCTCTCTATCTATCTCCTCTCTCTCTCTCCCCTTTTGTTTATACTCGGATCAGCTGGTTGGTCATTTTGTGGGCAGCCAGGGGGCCCTTTTGGGAGCTGGTATGGGAGGAAATGCGGGAAGTGCCATGGAGGCTACTATGACGGTATGATGGGAGAGAAGAGAAGGAAGAAGATAGCCTTGCGGGCGGGCTTGCATTTTGAAAGTCCCCTCCCTCTCCATTTGCAAGGTGGGAAGGATTTCAAAGAGACAGAGAGAATGAGGGATGCGAAAGAGAGAGAGAGAGAGAGAGAGAGAGAGAGTCAACCATCATGGTGGGGGAGAGAGAAAGAGCTCAATGGGGAAGAGAGAGAGAGAGAGTAGTGAGAGTCTGAGAGAGAGGTCCGACCAAGTGGCAAGCCTTGAACTTAGCACGGAGTTGGTTGTTCACGATGAGGTCAAGAACATCGGAGGTGTTAAGGATGACCATCATCGCGCGGTAGCTCTTGGCCCATGTAGTACTAGAGAAGCAGGCAAAGACAGAGCTCAATTTGCTAAAAATGACCCCCTCAAGGAGGTCACAAATGTGCATTTCGGACATGTAGCAACCCGCTAATTTAAAATAGATAAATAAGTTAAAACTATAAAGAAATGTGAATAAATTAAAACCCATTAAGCAAAAACAAGTGAGGGGCTTTAATTAATAGTTCATGCGTGAGTTATTGGGCCAAAAGTAAAAGTCCACACGATGGACTAGAGATAAATAAGTCAAAATTCATAACTAAATTATTGATAAATAAAAAATAGACAAGTAAATCACTAATATGACTCATATATATCTAAAATAGACTCCTAACACTACCCTAACTTACTAGCCACAAAATTAGAGTCACATCCTAAGCCAAATAGAAGGATAAATGCTAAGAAAAAACTAGATAAATATGAAAATTCAAAATTGGAGGAAATTAGAGTTGTATTAGAGATAACAACATAAGACCTTTAAATAAACTCTCAAACCCCTCGTGGCCAGCCCTAATGTTCATATGAGATCTCTTGGACGTGGAAGAAGGTCAAAAAGGAGGAAATCATGGAAAAGAAGGCTTGGAAGGAGATCTTCAAGTGTCTTCACATTCTTAAGCCCTAAAAGTTCAACTCGCCCAAAGGTAGGCAATATCTCAAGCAAAATCTAATTAATCTCATACATAGATAGTAAATGATACCAGCCATGAAAGCCCCATATTTTCTCCAATTTCTATCATGTCATTTGTGAGTATTTCATGTTCAAAATTTGATTATTGACATGTACCTGGCCCCCCTTGTTTGATCCCAAACTCCATGAAATCTATGTCTATCTACTTGACTCTTGTTTCTATCATGATTAGAATTCTGTTATAGCAACGTTTTAAAATTGATTTCATGGATTTTCATGTTGTATGCATCGAGATATAAGCGTTTTATCCCAAATCTGTCAACTGGGTGTTCTCGGCCTGAGAATGCGCCTCTCTCATGCGGGTAGACCAGGTTGCGCCTCCGCTATGCGACGCGATGCAACATGTAGATCACGTCGGTCATGTCGAGTGTGACCTGAATGCCTCGCCACGATCTGTTGTGACCTAAAGATCACATCGGCTCTGTCGAACTTGACTTGAATGCGTCGCCACGATCTATTGCAACAGGATCAGCGTTGTTGGGTTGGCCTATCGGGCCTGACCTGAACGTGATGGGGACGATCTGATGCATTGAGAACAAGGTCATCATGTCGGCTAGTCGGACGCGACCTGAACGCGTCACCACGACCAGTCGCAATTAGAACAAGACCGTCGCGTCAGCCTTGTGTGCCGTGACGTGAACGCGCCCCCAGCCCACATCACGACCTGCCTGTGTATTTTCTAGAACCAAAATATGCCCTTTTCATGCAAATTTCACCCTGATTATTCACTATTAATCCCTTGAATTTACTGTAACAAAGTAATTGTTGTTATTTAATGATAAACATGTTATAATCCTCTTTTAAAGGACATGCACACGATCTTATTTCTCCATCTCTTGATTTTCTTTCACATGCACACACCTAAACCCTATCTTTCTACCACGCGATGTTCAAGAAATCAATTCATAATATATCTGATAAAATATTAATTTATTTCATAATTGTTGTTTTTTAATTAAAGGACTTGTTTAAGTTTTCTATCGTTTATTTGGATATTGTTTACGACACTCCTCTGCCTTCGAGCACTCAAGGCAAGACGGGCAAATATTTTCTATACACACTTTTCTCGATTTGGATGGACTCTCTATTTGGGAAGACTCCTATTCGGACTAGGTAATTCTTGTTCAAGGCCTCCGTAAGACTCCTTAGCTACGGTGTATGTCCATGGCCGACGAGTGGGTTGTATCATCAATACCTATATACCCTTAGGGATCAGCATGATCCAATAGCCTTAGAATTCTCTCTCTTCTTGAGATTACACTGGACCTCTGAACTGTGTTCATAGCACTATCCGTGGACGGTTAGTGATTCTATCACTGCAAGCTTCAATCATGCGTATTGTGCAACTATTACTATCGCATGTTTTAACATTGTTATACATGCGTTGAGCTGTAGTTCTCATCTATTCCATATTTACTCATCTATTCATGTTCTCTCTATACCCTCATCTATTCTTCAATTACTCTCGTCTATTCTTGATACTCTATATGGCCATCTATTGATTGTCTAAGATAACCAAATATAACAATGTCTCGCAATATATAAAGGGCCCGATCTGGTCCTGGGAGGTGCGGCTCGAAAGTGCTATTTGCCTGCTTGGAGTTTTATGATTAGGGTATTTGGCATTACATCCAAGTGCTATACTATCTAGATTAATCTAAGGCAATCAACCAAAGTGCTATACTCTCTCGGCTGTCTATTGACATCCAAAGTGTTATACTATCTCGATTGTCTCTTGACAACCAAAGTGCTATACTATCTCAATTGATGAAAATCAATTAAAGTGATATTTGCCCCAATGGGTATTTACTATCTATATAACCAACTTCTCTCTCTTAGCTATACATGTTACATGTTGTTCGCCTGGACATTGACGTTTTACTTGATATCGATTTGCTATTACTATCTCGAATTTACTTGACTATCTCTATCGTTAGTTACTCTCCTCTTTAATACATTAATCATTTAAAGCGTGCTTGGCTCATGAGATTTAAGTCCTACTGAGCGTTATCGCTCCCCGTATTATTTAATATGTGTTCTCAAGTGAGATTGAGGAGGATGCCCACACTCACGAGAAGGGATGACCAGGAGTGATCCAAGAGTGTCCTGGCGTACTAGCGTTATCTTAGAAGTCTTAGTTTAGCACTTTACTTTTTTTTCAATGTAATGATGTCAATTGGGCTCTAAGTAATGGCTTTGAATTAGTGGTTGTAATAGACATTAGTTGAATTATCAATAAAATACTTTTGATTTAGTGTTATTCAATTGTCTAATGGTTGATGTCTATTATACGTTCTATACTCGCTTACTTGCAATTGCTGTAGCAACCTGAATTTTTACGAAAATAAATTTAAATAAAGATTTAAAACCTAGCTAAATAGATATTTGAATAGAGCATTGAATAAAACCCATTAGATGGAAAAGAGTAATGGGCTTGGCTTAATGGATCTTCTAGAATTTATTGGGTCAAAAATATGAATTTACAAAGGGAGAATAATAAGAAAATACCCTAAATTCGGAGTTTAATTATATCATAATTGGAAAGGGATATTTAATGCATAAATAAGCAATTAGAGTAGGAGTTGGATTCCTAACCTACCCTATATGGTTTAGCACGAATTTAGATCTCTTCCTAGTCTAAATAGAGATTGGAAAGCAAGGAAGAAGGAGAGTAAGGAAATTCAGAATTAAAGAGGAATTAGAGTCCTATTAGGAAATAGAAAGAGGAGAAGCTTAAATACTCTCCTAAAACCCTCTTGGCCAACCCTAGCTCGTGCCAAGGGATTCCTGGATCAGAAGGAGAGGCCAAGGAGAGGAGATTCGTGGGAAGAAGAACCTTACAAGCTCTCAACCCCGTCTTCAAGTTCTAGCCCTAGAAGAGGAATCGAGTCAAGGTAGGCATTCTCACAAGCATAAACCATGAAACTTTTTCTGTAGGATGTATCATCTACCAGGAACGAAACCCTCAAGTTTCATAATTTTCCTTCGAGTATATCTTTAGTTATTGATTTTTCATGTTCTGCAACTCTTATGACCCCGAGCCTTCATGCTTAATTCATATCTCCTTGAATACTCTATCTCTTGCTTCCAAATTTTAATGGGAGATACTGATGCATGATAGGCATCTTTTGCCCCTAAAAGGCCTAAATTTCGTTGAGCATGTTGCCCGAATTAAATCGATCTTGCTCCCTGTATCATGTTCTGTGTTACTCGATGTTGCTCATAACTCAACCATGTTCAAACCATGCTCTCTTTCTAATTCCGATTTACTGGAAGTACCCTTACATGTCTAGTTTCATTTGCCACTGATTTCGTGATTTTTCATTAAGTATACCATTAGTTATGATTTTCTGAACTACCCTATGTCAAAAAGGCAAGTTTCTGGACCGCAATCCAAGACAGAGCAGAACTCTGTCAGACCCAGGCCACGGACCTGAGAACGCGACTGCCCGACATGTCGCCTTCTCAAGCCGTCGCGACGCCCTTCTTGTCGCGTTCTGAACGCGACAGGACACCCGTCGCGTTCTGGCCGCCTGAGCAGACAGCTCTGTCGCCTTCTGTGTAACCACCTGTCGCGATCTGCTCTGTCCTGTCGCCTTCTATACAGGCCTATGTCGCCTTCTCAGAGTTTTTGCAGAAAAATCCATGAAAAATATTTTTGTTGCTTTCTAAATAATCCTTACGCCTTCTTACCGTTATACCCCCAGTAAAAACCCTTACTTAAAAATATGCTATATTGAATGATTTAAAATACATGTTCACGACTTATTTCTATCTATGATTTCTCTTGCACTTGCACACACATGAACTATCCATATATGGCTGAAATCTTGCAGAAAATATCTCATAATGTATCTGGTAAATTACCGAAATAAAGTATAGTAATTTCCCTATTTTGAAGGACTTGTATTCGTTTCTCGCGTTGCTTATATACCGATATCGACGCTCCACTGTTCTAGAATTCCTCTAGAACGTCGGGCACCTGTTTTTAAACACACTTTTCTTGGCTTGTGGTGAACTCTCCGTCGATATTCCTTTCGCCGGACTAGTGAACTCTTGCACAAGGCCTCCATAAGTCTCCTCTGATCATGGATTCCCACATGGTCGACGAGCCGGTTGTACCCTAATACCTACGATACCCTTTAGGGATCTATATGATCCAAACGGCTATTAGTGATTCACTCTCATCTTAAATCACGCCGGACCTCTGGACCTGTGCATAACAAGGCCAGTGGTAGGATCGTGCGTTCCACCTGATTGCCAACACCAAGTGCGCGTGTTGTGCAACTGTTACTATCGCCTGATTACTCGACGTATTACGTGCATTGTCCACTAGCTCTCATCTATACTCTACTCGCTCACCTACTCACGTTCACTCCACTACCTCATCTATTCATCTAGTGCTCTTATCTATTCCTTGGTACTCTATATTGGCCATTGACTGATTGTCTAAAGATAAACAATATAACCAATGCTTGGCAATATATAAAGGGCCCGATCTGGTCCTGGGATGTGCGCCCGAAAGTGCTAGTGCCCATGGGAGTTAAATGATCAGAGTGTTTTGCATTACACTCAAGTGCTATCTATCTCGACTATCTATATGACAATCAAAACACAAAAGTGCTATACTCTCTCGATGTCTAGAATGACAAACATGTGCTATACTCGTCGTGCTATTACTATACTTGTGCTAGTTGTGCTATGGCCATCCTGCTATTCGTGCTATACTCGATACTTGTGCTATTTTTGGAAACTATACTCGATCTCGTGCTATTACATGTTGTGCTATCCCTTACTATATTTCGACTCTCTTGTACCTGCTATCTTTAGACACTCTGCCATTAAATGCGTTAATTATTTAAAGCCTGCTTGAGCCTGAGATTTAAGTCCTACTGGGCGTTATCGCTCACCCTACGTTATTTGATGTTGTGTTCTCAGGTGAGACCGAGGATGACACGTACACTCACGAGGAAGGAATGACCAGAGTGAAGCCAGGAGTACCCTCGAGTCATTACGATATCATAGAGTCTAATTAGTTATTTTCTTTCATTGAAATGTAATGGGCCCTATAGAATGGCTCTGATATTAGTGGTTGTAGCTAGACATTGAAAAAGTTATTAATGAGAAAGATTTGCTTTAGCATTATTCAATGTGCAATGGTTTGATGTCTAGTACTTGCTCTATACCTTTTCTTGCAACTGCATTCGCGCTCCGATATTCCGCGTCGGGGCGTGACAATTGCCTTACGTTCTGATATTTCGTGTCGAAGCGTGACAGGACATGCCCAGAAGGAAGCTAATTCTATGTCTGCATTGGTACCTTGACTACTCCTCTTTCGCAAAGTTGCTAAGTACCTTCTTCTCCAATGCTGACAATGTTCTGAGGGCGTTAGTGTAGAGGTGTGCTGAATGGCTTCGGAGGGCCCTGTCTACAGTGGCACCCACGTCACCCCTGCCCCCATCTCTCTCGTCAGGTCCCCCACTAACCAGAGGAACATGTCGCTCACCACACAACTTATATCGGCGGCGCTTCTCACTACTTTCTCCATACTGTCTGAGAAGTTCATAGACATCACCTATGTGAACAGTAGGATTTCCTCCTCGAATTCCATGGGTTCGTGGTATTTTCAAAAGCCCATCGGAGACATTGTAGAGCTTTAGGTTTGGCGGGGCATCGCCCCCATGGTGTAGGGTTGCATTGGACTCAGTGGAGCTGAAGGAGAACCAAATAGCAAGTTCCGGGGGGGAGAGAGAGAGAGAGAGAGTGCATGCAAAAGAGAGAGATTGTATAATAAAGAGAGTGTGTGCATGCATGATAGAAAGAGTACATGCAAAAGAGCGAGAATGCATGAGAGAGTGTGTGTGAGAGCAAGAGGGAGTGCATTCGAAAGAGAGAGAAAGTGCATGCGGAAGAGTGCATGTCCAAGTTACTCAATTTAGTTCAGATTACACAAATTTAACTCAAGTTATACACATTTTGTTCAATTAACACAATTTTACTCCAAATTACACAATTTTGATCCAAATTACACAATTTCAGTTTAGGTTGAACAAATATAGTGTAATGTTAGACAGTTCTAGTCCAGGTTATACAAATATAGCCTAAGTTATGCACATTTGGTTCAATTTATACAATTTTTTTTCTAAGATTCACAATTTTAGTCTACGTTACACTAATTCTCCACATTACACAATTTCGGTACAAATTACACAATTTTAGTTCAAGTTGCATAAATTTCCTCCAAATTACACAATTTTGATACACATTATACAAATTTACTCCACATTACACAATTTCAGTTCAGGTTAAACAAATATGGTGCACGCTACACAATTTTGATCCAGGTTATACAAATATATAATCTAGGTTACACACATTTGGTCTATGTTACACAATTTTGGTCCAGATTACGTAAATATGTTCAAGTTATATAATTTTGGTTCAGATTACACAAATATGGCCCAGCTAAGACACATTTTGTCCAAGTTACACAATTTTGAACTAAGTTATACAAATATGGCCCAGATTACACACATTGGTTTAGGTTATACAATTTGCTCTAGATTACACAATTTAGTTTTAGGTTATACAAATTTGCTCTACGTTATGGTGTAATCTGGGCCATACTTGTGTAACCAATATCAAATTTGTGCAATCTGGATTAAAACTGTATAACTTGAAGTAAATTTGTATAACTTGAACTGAAATTGTGTAATCCGGAGTAAATTTGTGTAACTTAGACCAAAATTGTATAGCATGGAGCAAACTTGTGTAACCTGAACTAAATGTGCGTAAATTAGGCCAAATTTGTGTAAGCTAGAAAAAATGTGTTTAACCTGGATCGTTATGTAATTTAGAGCAAATTTATGTAACTTGCACCAAAATTATGTAACTTGAAGTAAATTTAGGTTGAGAGTCTTTTAGCTGTGATCGTTGGACGGGAAGCCCAGTAAAATGAGATCTCCTTATAAAGGGAATCCATTGATTAAGGCTCTCCTCCTGGGTTAAAGATTGTCCTAAGTGGCGATGTTTCGGGAGATTTCTTCAATAGCTTTCCAAACCCTAAAGTTCTTTTGTTGCGGAGATTTTATCTCTAGTTTGGGGATCCTTTCACGTGAGCGATAATTTGGGACTTAGTAATGTTTTCCTTAGCCTTTTTTTTTGGGCTTTTGTGAGCATTTATTGGGCTACTATTGTTTGAGTCAAATGTTAGAATTTGAGTTTTACGTTTTTCTCCCTCTCCACAGATCGAGTTTAATAATTAGTGAAATTTTCTACACATTATGAGACGAATATGCCCACTTCAGCAGGTTGACGTAGGATTCAACAAATTTCACCTAGAACGTACGAGAAACTTCTCTTTCCTACTTATGAACATTAGAATATTAGATGTTAACACCTCTCTCTCCCGTGTGTAGGTAGATGTTGATGTGTTGATAAGAAGTAATGAGATTGAGGACATGTTCACTATATTTTTCTTTGTGTATATTTGATTGGCCTTAGCTTTTAAAGAGAAAAATGTACATCAAGTTGTGAGGTATGAAGTTCTAATTTTATTAGAAATAAGATTATAAAAAATTCTAAAAATAATATAATAGACTACTTTTCAACCAATAACATGTTCGTGGTTGTGGTTGTGGA
>CM024758.1:107347627-107426060 GCA_014218235.1 Colocasia esculenta
ACCCTTGCAAGAGGAGAGAAGTGAGAGAGACAAACCCTAGAGAGTCTGTGAGAAAACCCCATCTTGGCACCCCCAAATTCAACCCCTTGGAGCTTGGTCTGGAGATCTACTGCGACTAGGAGAAGCTGGAGCAAAGGGAAGACTTCCTCATCATCCCCTCGGCGTGGAGATCACCCAGGAACCCGGAAGGAAGGCGATCAAGAAGGCGTTTCTGCAACTTCTTGGGACTGCCCAAGGAGGTCTTCACCAAGCTTTAAATCCCTTAGAAGAATTTTGAAGGCATGTGACCTATCTATGGTGTCCCCGTATGAGTCTAGGTGGTTTTTGTGTTTTTAAGGATTTTTCCTCGAGTCTAGACCCTCCAATTCACCCAGATTCAGAGCTCGGGCCTGTGTTTCTGCACAGACCTGGTTAGACGGCAAGGTCCCTGGACGTCCAGTTTATGCTTGGCGTCCATCGACCATGCCGCTGACCTTGAGTCAGCGGCCAGAGACCGCCGCCTAGTTCTTCTGGACAGAACAGTGGCTGTTCGTCCCCACTTATGCAGTAATTTCGGTATGTTTTGTGATGAGGATATATGGTAAAGCTTATCTCTATGTATATGGTTAGTTGTGGTGTGTGAATAAATGTGGGATGTGATGGTGAATGTGGGATAATGATATCTTGTAAACTTGTGAGCATGACTTGTAGACAATTTTGCAAAATCCATGATTCATGATTTAGATTAGTGTAATGCCTTAGTTTCGGTTTGATCATGAAGAATAGTGGGTCAGCATATGTGTTTGCAAATTTTAGTAATTTATCCATGCTTGTGGAATTTGGAATAAGCTCAGTTCAAAAAAATGAAAACATGCAAAAATGGTTTGTGACAATTGATCGATAGATGTATGATTAGGGTAATGTGGTATTCTAAAATCATACATATATTAGTAGTCTCTGTACAAAACAGCAAGTGGCTAAATTACAAGATGTGTTGGACCCATGTTAACTTAAGTTGTTAATAGCATGCTAATTAGGTGTTTATTTTTCTGTAAATTCTATGTAGCTCAGAAAAATCTGAAAATTGGGAGTATGATTATGACTCGAAAAAGCATGTGGTAGAAATTTCAGGTCATTTGGACCCGTAAATAAAAAGTTATGTGTTTTCATGTGAAATGTGAATAATTCGTACATATGATCGAAATGTGATTAGATTTTGTTTAAACCCAGCATGATTAGTGTGTTTACTGTGTGTTAAACCTTGAAATTCTGTAGTACATGTTAGCAAAAATAGAGGATTTATGTGAGTGAGAAAGTGAATGTGATGAAAAGTGTAAAGTGTAAAAACCATGTGTAAAATGGTAATGTGTAAAAGTGTAATTGTGCCATGTGATACTGCTTCCGAGAAGGCAGTGGAGCCGTATCAGGGAAAAGTCCCCCTGAGAAAGTTCATCGTGTTAAGTGACCCTAAGGGCATTAGGGGGAAATCCTGGAGGTGACAAGTACCACTGGTTAGGGTGGAGACTTGTTCTCCCGTCTGCGCAGTCCAAGAGTCGCCATTGTATTGCCTAGATGGCGTCTATGTGATGTGTTTTTTTGTGTCCTTCTTTGGTGGTTTGGACTATGTGTCACGGCACCTAATATGTGTAAAGTGTAATGTGAAATGTGTATGTGACCATGTGTAAATGTGTAAGTGACATGTGAATGTGTATGTGTAAAGTGTAACCACGTGAAAAGAGGAAATTTGTGTAAAAGACAATGTGGAACTTCTTGATGTGTAAATGTTTTATTGAAACCATGTGAGACTAATCTGAAACCATGTGAATTCAGAAAATGCATGTTATTATTCTCATGTTATGTGTACAAAGTGTTAGAATCCATGGTAGGGACAACAAATGAATATGTGTGCAAAATGGCATGATGGATTGTTTATATGTGAGGTTTTAAGCAACGTTGTAGCTCTCATGGTAGATTTATAGTCATTGAACCATGTGAAATCAGCAACCTAAAGCATGTGAAAAGTTATGTATGCACTTAAGAATATGTGGAATCCATGCAAATCGTGTTCCCCTTTCATGCATGTAAATTGTCCATGTTGATAGCTCTCATGTTTGATTCTGTAAAGATTAAAGTTCATGAGTAAATTGAGTAGAGACCATGTGATAGGTGGATTTTATTTTAAAAATCTGAAAGCATGAGTTATGTATAAAATTGTAGAACTTTCATGATAGGTTGAAAACTCGAATTGACTAGCATGCTATGTGTTGCTAATTGTAATGTGCATGTAGAAACCACTAGGATTTGTACATGTATATCATGAATAGTGTTGCTTGCTGAGTCCCTGGACTCACTCCTTGCTTCGCGTACAGGTATAGTTGTGACACAGTACCCTTGGAGGAGGCAGCAGAGACGGACTCCGAGCGTGGAGACTAGCTAGTTTTTGGAGTTCTTTGTGATTGTGTACTTCCTAGTATGTACTTGGAACATTGTATTAGAATTATCATGAGAAGAATGTATTATGTGGACATTATGTATTTCCATTTCAGTAATTTAATTAATGTGAACTTTGTTCCTTTTTGCAAATTGTAAACTGCATGTATGTTTAATGTGGATGATGAATGAATGGAGATAGTTCTCTTTTACTTCCGCTACTCTGTTGTATATTCGCGTGTATCTCAGCTGTATGTATCGTTTGGGTAAATGTCCCACTGTGGCTGGCAGCACTCGTTATACCGACGTGGGTCGGTATGACCGTACCGGTGTAACGAGGGCCGTCACATATAGTTCTTGTGGTTCGTCTTTTATACTCTTACTTGACACGTGTGTGAGATATCCCTTGCGAGACTTCGGTTCGTTCGCAGGAGGCAGATCTGGATATGGAGCCTTATTGGGCATAAATACCCCTCTGTCACAACATGCGTCCCGATAATGAAGAACTGAAGAAGAAGCTAATGGATGAAGCTCACAAGACAAGTACACTATCATCCAGGAGGTACCAAATGTCAAGACATGAAAGAACATTTTGGTGGCCGAACATGAAGAGAGAGGTAGTTGAACATGCCGTACACTGCCTTACTTGCCAATAAGTAAAAGCGGAACACTTGCGCCCTGCTGGTGTACTCAGACCGCTAGATATTTCGGAATGGAAATGGGAAAGCATTGGCATGGACTTCATCAAGGTTTACCTAAGACTCGTGTGGACTCGACGCCATATGGGTCATTGTCGACCGACTAACCAAATCTGCCCACTTCCTAGCCATAAAGAGTAAGTGGTCGGTAGAAGTACTAGTTGCGTTATACGTCAAAGAGATGGAAGACTACATGGAGTTCCATCATCCATAGTCTCGGATCGAGATCCAATATTTACATCTCATTTTTGGAAAGGACTGCAAGGTGCACTGGGTACTAAACTCAACTTTAGTACCGCCTTCCACCCACAAACTGATGGAAAAGTTGAAAGAACCAATCAATAGTGGAAGACATGTTGAGAGCTTGCACTATAGACTTCCAAGGATATTGGAACGAGCACCTATCCCTCATTGAGTTCGCCTATAACAACAGTTACCAGCGAGTATTAAGATGGCACCATTCGAAGCCTCTACAGAAGAAATTGTAGATCTCCTGCATGCTGGAATGAGGTAGGAGAACAGCAATGGCTAGGCCCGGATATGGTACAACAAACACAAAGGACATTCAGGTGATTAGAGACCGGCTTAAGACTGCCCAGTCTAGACAAAAAAGCTATGCCGACAAAAGAAGGCGAGACTTAGAATTCCAAGTCGGTGATCATGTATTCTTAAAGGTGTCACCTACTCGTGGCATCCAAAGATTTGGTGTGAGAGGAAAGCTCAATCCTAGATTTATCGGTCCTTTTGAAGTACTCGAAAGGATTGGTAGGGTTGCATACCGACTGGCGTTGCCACCGGATCTGGCATGTGTACACAATGTGTTCCAGTCTCCATGCTCAGGAAATATGTATATGATCCTACACACATCATTCTCCACGAGAAGATGGTGTTGAACAAGGATGTGACATATGAAGAGAAGTCAGTCAAGATACTAGAATGGAAGGTACAACAGCTCAGGAACCGTCCCATTCACGTGGTTAAAGTCTTATGGAATAACTGCGGAGTGGAAGAAGCCACATGGGAACTGTAAGACCTGGTTTCCCGGCTTCCGCCCGGTGTCGTGGGATGACTGGCCACTGACACGTCCAGGCTGGGCGACGCGTCAGTGTCGCGTCGGGGGTGCCCGACGCGACAGTCATCCGTGTCGTGGCGAGTCTGTGCGTCGCGTTCTTGTTGCGCCCGTGTTGCCCGTCATGTTCTTGTAGTGCCTGGTCAACGGGTCGCGACAATGTTTTGTCATGTTGCGCTGTCCAGTCGTCTGATGCCTGTCAGGGTGGCAGGTGTGTCAGTACGGCCTGTCGTGTTGTCGCGGCGCCGTGGGGGGGCGCATTCTTGTTGTGGTCCGTAGACCCGTCACGTTAAGGTTGTTAACGCGATGGGACGGTCCGTCGCGTTCTGGGTGCCGGGGGCTTAAGGCGCAGGCCGGCTACCCCTTCCCCCTCTCTCTCCTCTTCTTCCCTTTCCCCTCTTCTCCGGCAGTGGGGAGGCTCCCCTCCGGAGATCGGAGCATGGTGGCGCTGGTGGGCTCGTGGGGGCGTCGTGGCGCGTGCATGGAGTGAGGAGGAGGTGGCAACCGACGTGAAGGGCCCCTCGTGGGTTCGTTCTTCATGAAAGGTAGGGATTTCTTGCGCCCTCTCCCATCCGGGTGGATCGGGAGCCCTCGGGGTTTTGTAGATAGCCTTATTACTTTCCCCATGCTCCCCTCCCCCGTGTGTGCATGTGTGTGGTTCGGGGCAGCCCGGGATGGAGCATCCCTTGGTCTGCCTCCCGACTGATGAGGCGTCGCCCTGGTCGGGCGCGACCTTACCGCGGCGCGGTTGGCGGTCACGATAAGGGTCGCTGTCCTGACCTAGTTTCCCATCACAACAGAGAGGCTATCATGACGCGCTGCCCCTCACATCAAGGCTATTGTTGCGGCGCCCTTCCCCATCGTGATGGCATCGCGACGGCCTGTGGGGGCGCGACAGTGCCTATGCTGCCTCAGGTGGCTTCCGTGGCCGGTTTGTGTGTCGATGTGTGCCCCAGGGAAGGATGTGCCCTCAGGATCTTCTGGTAGGGAACGCGGCTGGTTGCCTCCCTGCGTTCAGTGACCGAAGGTGACACCTTCATGGCCGTGTCCTGGCAATGGTGCCAGGAGGGTCGCATCTATCTAACAATCGATTGACTGGCAGTCAATCGATTGTTAGTAGAGCGACCGGCTTTCTGTACTTCTGGTAGTGCTCCGAGGTTTTGGCCGTTCGTGAGTGCCTTGGTTGGCCGACGGCCCCTTTTTAGGGTCCGTGCGTGCCTCTCGCTCGTTGGGCTTGCCGTGTGTTACAAGCCAGTAGTTAAGCGTGGTTTTGTTGTGCTGCCCCGCCTGTTCGCCCGGTGCTTGGCACTTGAGGGTTGTCCCATTCAGAGGTTGTCTCTGTTTCTGGGACCCCCATCCTCGGAGCCTATTGAGGGAGTACTCTGGGCTACGAGCGTGCTCGAGTTGGCAGCCCACGTGAGCGGACTCTGGAGCTGAGGGGAAAATGAGGTTTGGACAGCGGTGCTGAGTCATTTGTAGAGCTCTCTTATCTGGGTCTGGGACGCCGAGGGGTTCGGAGTGCTTTCCTAGTGCAGACCAGACAGTCCCTTGTCTCACTGCCTCTCTCTGCATTGGTTCCGGAGCCACGTAGTGGTGTCAGGCGTGAGGCTGCAGCTTGGCCAGGCTGCGGTGTTGCGTGTGTTGTGTGTTTCTGTGGCGGCTCTATCTCGCCCTTGCACGAGGGCGGAGGCAGGAGCTAGGCTAGCGAGTAGAGCGCGTGGATTACGGGTCCTCCTCTTGGCTGCTAGCGGCGGTGGCTTGGTGTGTTGTGTTGTGACGGTGTTCCCTCACGACGTTTCTAAGTGTTCTCCGTTGCCCTAGCTACACGGCGGTTGTAGCTTGGCCGTGGCTAGCTCCCATGGGCGTCGTTGGTCTGGCCTGGTACGACCGTGCTTCTGGTGGTTTCCGTTCGATGTTCCTGTGTTCTGTGGTTCTGTGCCGTGGTGCCTATCCGTGGTGGCACCGATAGGTGTAGTTCTCGACCTGGTGCGTGTCGGGTCTGGCAGTTCTGCTTGTGGCCCTCGACCCGGTGGAGGTCTGAGGTGGCCGTGCTTGCGGTGAGACGTCGTTCTCACTTGTTGTTCCGTGGTCTCGGCAGGTGTACTGAGCTCTGCTTCCGCTTTATGCCGACTTCGTTGGTTTCTGCGGGAGTCATGTGTGTGCCACGACCTTGGTTGGTGGTCGTGGCATTGTACTGTTCCCTTCCGCTGCTTAGTAGTACCATGCTGTAGGTGTTACCTCGCTTTACAGCTTTCTAGTGTAGTTTCCTGTTTTTGGAGTTCCTACTGCTCTGGCCGGTGAGGACTAGTAATCCCTACTGGGCCTTGTTCACGAGGCTCACCCCGCCCTACTTCCTTCAGCTAGGGGCTCGTCGTCGCGGGAGCTCGGTGTCGGACGGGTTGCGGAGGCGGCTGTGGCGCCGTGTTGTTGTCAGCAGCAGTGAGAGCGAGTGTTGTGAGCTCTTGTACCCGAGTGAGCTGAGAGTTGTGTTTTGCAAGTCCTCGGGGTATGCCCCTTAAGGACTACACCTTTTCTCTCATACCTGTGCTTTTGCTTGGGACGCGTTGTACAACCCTTTTGTATAATGTACAGATTATTATAGTTATTTGAACTCAGTACATATCTCACTAGACTTTTCATATAACCCTTCTGGGTCTTCGGATCCGTGGTGGCGGCGCGACCCTCGGGTCCCCGGCGAGGGGTCCGAGAGGTCGGGTCGTTACAGTTGGTATCAGAGCGAGGTCTACTAAGATTTGTAAGGAGTTATAACTATAGCTGTCCCAAAGGAAGGTACTAGTGCGCTGCTGACACCGTCCGACTAGTGTTAGGCTTGTGCTTTCAAATGTTTTGCAGGTGTGCGGTTTCCCTGCATGATTCGTGCGCGTGTTTTGTTGGTTGCAGTTGTTGTTGTGCCGCGTGAGTGGCGAGTGTGGTCGCTCGGCGTGTTCATGCCGTAGCAGCGCGGTTGGCGCTGGACTCGCTGGCAGTGGTCTTCCTTGTGTGGAGGATGCTTGCGAGCCAGTCCAGGTGCGGTGCTCCTGGTCATCTTCGGCGCTTTTGAGCGTGTGTGCGTCGCGAAGGCTGAGAGAGCCTGCGTGTTGTGTGGCCTTTACTGGTGCTGGATTGTTGCCCGTGGAACCTGTGGAAGGTGTCTCTGCCTTGTTGGCTACCCCTTGTTGTTGGGGTGTGTGCTGTCGTTATTGCGCGTTTGGCCTCGTGTGCCTGTGCGCCGTTATGCGCTGTGCTCGGGACGCCGAGCTAAGCAGGTGCTTTGTGTGCCGTGTTGCACCACTAGTTGAGTGCTGCGACACTTGTTTGTGGTCGTTGTCAGCCTAGTGCTGACTGGTTGTGAGCTCTGGTGAGGTGCTCCCGGAGTCTTTCTCTGTTGGTTCTGGCGGAAGTGAGGCTTCCCCAGAACTGTGTTGTGCTCATTTCTGGTTGCTGTGGCGTTGACCTCTAGGTTGAGGTGCATCGCTTGGTTGCCCTGTGTTCTGGTGGAGGTTTCCCAGAACTATTTGTGTTGTCCTGGTGAGTGTTTCTCTCAGGGCTGTTTCACATTCGTTTCTGTTGTTGCCTTGGCTGGCGCGTTCTGGTAGTTTTTCCTGGAACGGTGCCTTGGTGGTTCTGGTGGAGGTTCTCCAAGGACCGGCTTGTGTTGCTTCTGCAGTTTTGCTTACTGCAGTGTCCTTTCTAATGGTCCGTGTTGTTTGGTCGTTTGGATCGTGCATTCTGGTGAAAGTTCTTCCCAGGATCGCCCTTTGTCACTTCTGGCGGAGGTTCTTCCCAGGAGTGCTCTGTGTTCGTTTCGGGCCACCGTTGTGTTGCCGTTGGAATTCGAAGTGTAACGTTTGGTTGGGTCGCGTTCAGGTGAGGTTCTCCCAGGACGGCTCTTGGTGCTTTTGGTGGAGGTTCTCCCCAGGCTGCTTCGTGTTGTTTTGGTTGTCGTTGCTCTCTCTCTCTGTGGAGATGAGCTGTCGCTGTTTCCGGTTCGACTGTCTGTGTTACAGTCTGCTTGGGCGTTGTCGGTCAAGGTATCATGGTCCTGGCTGTGCGTCTGGCTGCTGCGTTGGCCAGCTTGTCTCGTTAGTCGTTTCCAAGTTTCTCAGTTGTGCTGGTGGATTGCGTGTCCCCGTGGCTCAGATGGTTTGCTTCGTTTTTGCGCCCTGCGTGCTCTCGCAGATAGTGGTCTAGCGAGTGCCGTAGGTGTTTGGCTGACTGTGCTTCTTGTGGAAGTGTCAGTCTCACGTTGTGGTTTTGCCTCTCGCGTGTGGAAGAGACTCGTGTGTGTCTCCTTCCTCTGCTTTTCGTCAGTTGCTCGAGGTGGTGATGCTCCACTGTGGTTTTGTGTCTCCGGGATGCACATCGTTGCAACCTTCTGGTGGAGTTATCTTCCCTTGAGTTGTTTTGGGTTGAGCTGTTTGCTCCCCTCGTGCTGTCGTTCCTTTGTGGCACCGAGGGTCGGTGGACCTGTTGTTGTCATTTGTCATTGTGATGGTTTCTTGCTGCCTGCCTGAGCAATTTGGGGCATTGGGTCCCTGTTGGTCTAGTGCGAGGTAGTCCCATGTTCTTGTTGGTTGCAGGCGTGAGCATTGCTCTACTGTGCACCGGTTTTCTGGTTTGCTTGCTCGTGCAAGCGTTGTTCTAGTGTATGATCGATTGTGCCTCGGCTTGTGCCTTGGAGCTTTTCGTGTCATCGTTTTGCTGTTTGGCCTCTCTATTGGTCGCGATAGAGGTGGTGCCTCTTGCTCTTGCACGCTAGGGGGGGTCGCTGTGTTCTTTTGCTCCCCATGCGGCAGAGTCGATGCTCCATGTTTTGTGTGCTTCTTGGAGCCGATGTGGTTGTCACGCTCTTGAAGTAGTAGTTGTCGGCTTTCCGTGTGCTTTCGTTGTGGGTCTCTGGTAGAGAGTCCCCTTCGGTGGGGCCCGTGTCGTCTCGGGCCATTGGTGCCACTGTGTGTGTTGCGCCTTGAGCATTTTCTCTCCGATGCTTCGTGTTTTATGCCACAAGGGCTGGGGCCGACGTGGCCTGTTGTGCTCTTTCAGGCTTGCGGTTCTTGGCGTGTGCTTTCGGTAGGTCTCCTGTGGAGAGTCCTTCCTGTTAGCCGTAGTGTTGCTTTGGCCGCTGGTGCACCTGGGTTGCACTTTGTTTACTTTTGGTGTTTGTGGTAGCACCGTGTGCTCATGCTCGAGCATTTTTGTTTTGTGCCGTCTGGAGCCCTGGTGCATTGTGTTGTACCCTGGTTAGCTCCCGGTGCTTGTGATAGCACCCTGTGTTGTGCCGTGTGTCTGTTCGTGTGCTTCGTGCGTTGTTTCACAAATTTGCTCGGTGTCGGAGGCGTGGAGCTTTCTGCCCCTAGGACACTTCGTGTTGGCCCGTGCCTTGTGGTTGTATCGATACCACTGTGGGGTGATGTTCAGTCTATCCCCATGTAATTTTAATTAATTACATATTTATTTTTGTGATTAACAAAACCAAACAAAACCCTATCAAAAAGGTCTAACACATACTTCATAAGTCTTAAGTACAAAATATACCAAGGTCAAATAAGCCATATTGGTAAGTATTACCTTTCTGAAGCTTTAATCATCTCAAGATCATATTTCTCTAAGTCATCGACTCCTGTTGAAAGTCACAATGATTTCCTTATGTGTGTATAGATTTCAATAGAGCTATAACGATTTCTTTATAAGACTGAAATTTCATGGTGTTACAAACAAGTCGTTCCCGTAACGATTCCTTAAGTTATCGCAACGATTTCTTTAGAACTCGTAACGACTTGCCCGTCGTAACGATTCCTTAAGTTATTGCAAGATTTCTTTCTTTAGCGCTCATAACGATTTGCCTTGCGCAACGATTTCTTTAGAGCTCATAACGATTTGCCTTGCGTAACGATTTCTTTAGAGCTCATAATGATTTGCTTCGCGCAACGATTTCTTTAGAGCTTATAACGATTTGCCTTGCGCAACGATTTCTTTAAAGCTCATAACGATTTGCTTCGCACAACGATTTCTTTAGCGCTCATAATGATTTCTTTAGAGCTCATAACGATTTGCTTCGTGCAATGATTTCTTTAGCGCTCATAATGATTTGCCTTGCGCAACGATTTCTTTAGAGCTCATAACGATTTGCTTCGCGCAACGATTTCTTTAGCGCTCATAACGATTTGCCTTGCGCAACGATTTCTTTAGAGTTCATAACGATTTCTTCGTTGAACACATCAACTTGCTTTCCATAACGATTTGTTAAGTGTTCATAACGATTTCTTCGTTGAACACATCAACTTGCTTTCTATAACGTTTACTCTCTATAATGACTTGTTGGTATTCATAACGATTTCTTCGTTGAACACTTCAACTTGCTTTCTATAACGATTTACTTTCTATAATGACTTGTTGGTATTCATAATGATTTCTTCAGTAAACACTTGATCATAACGATTTCATAAGTCATATAGACAACGACTTTATGGTTTATATCGACTTGACATTTATCTTATCTCTTAAAGCGTTGAATAGTCAAAGTCTTCTTTTATCTGTCTGACTGTTGTGCATTTAATGAAGACAGAACGTATCTCTGCATGCATGCAGATGATATCTTTTCATTATCGTGCATATTGTGTCAACATCTTTTAAAACAAGCTATTTGGCATTGCTATTTTCGTGAATATTCACATCAACGTTTACTGACAACAAGAGACAGCCTAGCTGTCTACTGTTCTAGCATTTAATATGTCTAGGGTCCTAAAGATATCTTGTTATACAACGTTGGACCATATAGACGCCAGAAGACCTTATCTCTTTGCGTGCTCAATTGGATTAAAGATTGTTGACTAGAAGCTTCCAAATGTCAAGTAGTCTAACATCTACCAATCTAAGAGACAACGGTTACTTCAACGGCCATATTTCAAATGGAGATATAAATACAAGACAGAAGATCAGAAGAAGATAAAGAATGATCAACGTACAAGCAACTCAAATCTTCTGATAGAATTCTAGAGCCAAGAACTTCACTCCTTCTTGTTTTTGCTCTTTGCTCTCCACACTGTGTGAAAATCTTGAGAGAGCTCATGTAGTTCTGAGAGTCTACTGTGTTCTTGATTTCTACTCTCAGTCCTGCTTGCTTCAGATCTTAGCTTGTTGAAGCTTGATCTAGGGGCTTGTTTGTACTGCTTTCCTTTGCTGTGGTTGTTCCCTTCTGTGTTGAAGGAAGACTTGGTAGAGCTTCCAGGGTGTTGTTGTTCCCTTCTGTTGTGAAGGAAGACCTGGTGGGGTATCTAGGGTGGTATATTTCCCTTCATGTGAAGGAAGACCAGCTGAGCTGGGTGTTGTAGTGTCCATAGGGGGACTATACCCTATTTAGTGGAATCCTGGGTTGTTGGTCAGGGACTGGACGTAGGACTCCTAAGGAGAGGAGGTCCGAACCAGATAATTTCTTGTGTTCAGTAGTTTGTTTTTCTTGTGTGATTGCTCTTTGAACTAACTGTTACTAACCTTCATCGAAGAACGTCTTTGTGTGAATGTTTTAAGTATAGGTACTAATCAATATTTTTAAAGACCCATTCACCCCCCCCCCCTCTGGGCTTGTCAACTGGGCAACAAGTGGTATCAGAGAGAGTCTCTTCGACAAAGAAGAAAGATCCAACGATCAAAGAGTAAAGATCCATGGCAGCCCAAGGTAACATTGAAGGTCAGTCTGTCAACCGACCCCCTCTCTTTGATGGTGAAGATTATGCTTATTGGAAGACCAAAATGGAGTACTTTCTTCAAGGTCACGACTATCAGATATGGTCAATAGTAGAAGAAGGTGATCTCATGGTCACAAATGAGAATGCTCAATGGACAGATGATGATAGGAAAAAGATCTCCTTAAACTGTAAGGCTAAGAGTATTCTGTGCTGTGCACTAAGCAAAAAGGAATTCAACAGAGTTTCAGCCTGCAAATCCGCAATGGAGATGTGGGAAAAGCTTAGAATTACCTATGAAGGCACAGACAAGGTGAAGAAACAAGAATGATATTCTTGTTACTCAATATGAAAGATTTCAGATGCAATTGGTGAGTCCATAACTCAAATGTTCAGTCGATTCACAGATTTACAAATGGATTGGCTGGACTTGGGAAAACCTATGAGATTGGAGACATGGTGAGGAAAATTCTTAGATCCTTACCATCCTCGTGAACCCCAAAGGTCACAGCTATTGAGGAAGCTAATGATCTGAAAAGGATGTCTTTGGAAAACCTCATTGGGTACCTTATGGCCCATGAGATCAATATGGAAAGACTAGGAGAGTCCTCAAGTAGAAAGAAGCACTCCAATGCTTTAAAAGATGAAGAGACTCATCAGAAGCAAGCTCAGATGAAAATGAAAGTATTGAGGACAGAAAATGAAGAAGCAATGCTATCAAGAAGACTGCAGCGGATTTTAGCCAAGAAAAAGAAATTTCAATCTGGCAGAAGATTCTTTAAGAAAAACAAAGAGTTTAAGAAGTCAGAAGGAAGGGATCTGAAGAAAGGAGAACCAATATGCTATGAGTGCAAGAAACCTGGACATATCAAAGCTGAATGTCCAAAGCTCAAGAAGACTAAATTCAGAAAGAGAGAGCTCCAAGAAATTCAGGAAAATAAGAAAAAGGCAATGGCAGCCGCTTGGGAAAACAGCAGCGACTCAGACAGTGAATCAAGCTCGAGCAGTGATAAAGAAGAAGCCAACCTGGCGTTCATGGCAAATACAGATGATAAGGGTAACACTCGAGCATCCAAATGGTATTTGGACAGTGGGTGCTCAAGGCACATGTCAGGTAATCGAAAGCTATTCCTCATCTTCAAGATGAAGAAGGAACTATTACATATGGAGATAACGGAAAAGGAACAGTGTTAGGTAGTGGTTCTGTGAACAACAAAGGAAAGATGGTCATTGAAGATGTATTGTTTGTCAAAGGGCTGAAGCACAATCTCATCAGCATCAGCCAGCTTTGCGACAGAGGCATCAGATTCAGTTTCAAGAGTCAAAGTGCAGCATATTGAAGGATGGAGCAGTAATTTTCGAAGCCAATAGAGAGAAGAACCTGTATGCACTTCATCTTAAAGAACTCAAGGATCAGATGTCTGTTTGGTAGCAAACAAAGATCAATCAAGAACTGTGGCATAGAAGACTGGGACATTGTAGCATAGACAGTATGAGAAAACTTCTAAAGAAGAATCTTGTGGAAGGTTTGCCAAAGGTCAGCATAAAATTGGATGGCGTCTGCAGACCTTGTGCCAAGGGAAACATGTTAAGAATTCCTTCAAGTCAAGACTGTGGTACAACCTCAAAACCCTTAGAACTCCTTCATATGGACTTATTTGGGCCAATGAGAACCACCAGTCTTGGAGGAAAGAATTTTGATTTTGTTATTGTCGATGACTATTCTAGATTTACATGGGTGTCATTCCTAGAACATAAAGATGATACATTTGAAAGCTTTATCAGCTTTAGCAAGAAGGTTCAGATAGACAAGAAATTTAGTATTATTAGTATTCGATCAGATCATGGAGGTGAATTTCAGAATGAGAAAATTTACAAAGTTCTGTGAAAATAAAGGGATTGAACACAATTTCTCAGCACCAAGGACACCACAGCAAAATGGAGTTGCTGAGAGGAAGAATAGAACTCTATTGGATATGGCAAGAACAATGTTGTCAGAATATATTTGCCAAGATACTTTTGGGCTGAAGCAGTAAACACAGCAAGCTATATTATCAACAGAGTAATGATCAGGCCAATCCTAAAGAAGACTGCATACGAACTATTTAAAGGAAGAAGCTAAAGATCAGCCACTTTAGGACATTTGAATGTCCTTGCTTCATTCACAATAATGGGAAAAGGGACATTGATAAGTTGGATGCCAAATCAGATGAAGGTATCTTAATGGGGTATGCTTCTAAACCCAAAGGTTATAGAGTATTTAACAAATGTACCTTATTAATTGAACAGTTTGTGCATATTATTTTTGATGAGACTAACCCTTCCTTGATAAAGGAAGAAGATAGTGACAATGATGATGCAACAAACTTGTCCAAGAAACTAAAGGATACCTCAATTGAAGACAGGATGATCCACCTCTGGAAGACTTGCAACAACAAGATATTACACATGAAAATCTTCCAAAGGAGTGGAGATACAAGAAAGATCACCCACCTGAGAACATTATTGGTGATCCATCTGTAGGGGTAAGAACAAGAGGTAATGTAATACCTTGTTTATCTAGCATTTGACAGTCAATGAAGCTCTCACTGATGAATCCTGGATTATAGCCATGCAAGATGAACTTAACCAGTTCAAGAGAAACCAAGTATGTCACTTGTTCCAGACCATCAGACCATCCAGTTATTGGCACCAAGTGGGTGTTCAGAAACAAATGGATGAGGCTGGTGTGATTTTAAGAAATAAGGCCAGGCTGGTAGCTCAAGGCTATTCCCAAGAGGAAGGCATTGATTTCGATGAAACCTATGCTCCTGTAGCTAGACTTGAGGCTATTAGGATTTTACTTGCATATGCATCTGCTCTAGATTTAAAACTATTTCAAATGGATGTTAAATCTGCCTTTTTTAAATGTTTTTATTAAGGAGGAAGTGTATGTTGAACAACCTCTAGGTTTTGATGATTTAGAATTTCCAAATCATGTTTTTTAAACTTCACAAGGCTCTATATGGCTTAAAGCAAGCACCTAGAGCCTGGTATGAAAGGCTTAGTTCTTTTCTTCTAAACCATGGTTTCAATAGAGGTCAAGTAGATAGTACTCTTTTTATAAAGTCAAAAGTCAAGCACATACTACTAGTTCAAATTTATGTAGATGACATTATTTTTGGTTCTACTGATGAATCCATTTACAAGTATTTTGAAAGGTTGATGAAGGGGAGAGTTTGAGATGAGCATGATGGGGGAGCTCAATTATTTTCTTGGAGTACAAATCAAGCAAGGAAAAGATGGCACCCACATCTGTCAAGCAAAATACACCAAAGAGCTTTGAAGAAATTTGTTTTGAGAACACAAAGCACTCTCACACCAATGAGTACATCTACAAGGATGGATAGTGACAAGGATGGTAAGAAAGTAGATCAAAAGATCTACAGAGGTATGATTGGTTCATTACTTTACTTAATGGCCAGTAGACCTGATATTCTATTCAGTGTATGCATGTGTGCTAGGTATCAAGCAGATCCTAGAGATCTCATTTAATCTCCGTAAAAAGAATATTTAGATATTTAGCTAGAACTCATGATTTCGTTTGTGGTATCTAAAATCTTGTGAAATTAATTTTAGGATATTCTAATGCTGACTATGCTGGATGCAAGTAGATAGAAAAGCACCAGTGGTTGTTGCCAATTCTTGCAGGGTGTTTGATATCCTGGTCCTTAAAGAAACAAATTTAGTGGCACTGTCTACAGCTGAAGCTGAGTACGTGGCTGCTGGAAGTTGTGTACACAACTCCTATGGATAAAGCAACAACTTGAGGATTTCGGACTAAATATCAAATCAATTCCACTACTGTGTGACAACACCAGTGCTATCAATCTCACCAAAAATCCAGTCCAGCATTCAAGAACCAAACATATTGAGGTTAGATATCATTTTATTCATGATCATGTAGCAAATGGTAACATTGAAATACTTTTTATTGACACAAATGGTCAGTTAGCAGATATTTCCACAAAAGTCTTACCCGAGGAGAGATTTACGTCTCTTAGAAGGGAATTGGGCATGTGTAATTTGTGAAGAGATTTTTTTTTAAAACTGGCATATAAATTTTCAGAATTAAGTAAGTTTTCTCTCCATGGCTTTAAGAAAAAAGTATTTAAATTATCTTCCAGGCCGCTCTCTTTATAAAGTCTGTTGAGTTGGTCAAACTCATTTGTCGTTTTCTGCCACCATTGGCACCTCACTTTTTGATAAAGTATTTATTTAATTCCAAAATCGATGTGGGAACGATTCATCTCCTATCTTCTACCTTTTTCCCTCTTTCGTCTGGTTGCCTGAGCCGATGCCCTAATGACTTCGACATCGACTCTCTGCAAATTTGAAGCCCTTCACATCTTCCCGCGATGAATTTCTTAAAGGCTTTCACTTCAGCCACCATCTCCTCCATTCTGAAACCCTCCTCCACTCAAATCTGTGGCCACACCAGTTGTTTCCGGCAGTCTTGGGGGCTACGGCACTGAGTACCTCTCTCCTGAGCAGCAGGAAAGGTTCACATTCGTGAAGACGAAGCTTTGTGGCAATAAAGCAGTGGATGTAGCTGATCTTGAAGAACGGCATGCACAGCATAGTGGCCGCAGTGAGAAGAATGCAGTGGACAATCATTTCGACCTTCTCTGAGGTAAGCTATCCGGACCTTGTGAAGGCGTTCTCGTTTGCTTGAAATCAGAGGCAGATGGGTCCCTGACATCTTCAGTCAAGGGAACCACGATCAAGATTGATCACAATCTTTTGAAGACTCTGTTTGATGTAAGCACGACTGGTCATAGTGGAATCCACACTGTGGATACCCAGGTCAAGGGTCTCGGAATCATTGGCCCTGAATTCCGATTGAGAGATGGGAAATAGATATCAATCAGTTGAATGCATTCAACCGTCTTCTGCACTTTATTGTTTGAAATTCTAGTTCCTAGAAGTGCAACTTTTTCAACCTGTACCAGGGCAGATTCGGACATGATGTTCTGGGCCATACAGAATAAGGAGATTAACATGGCCGAAGTGATGATAGAGAGGATGAAGTTTGCTCGTGATCAGATTTGGGACACCAAGAGTAAGCTCAATGTATCTCTGCCTTATGCTCACTTGCTCACCAAGGTTTTCAAACACTTTGGTGTTGATCTGTCTGGGGCAGTAGTTGAGAAGATGGGCCAGAGCATTAGGTCCAGAAATCTTAGAAAAAGTGGTTTCTCAATCATAAATGGGGTATGGACCAAGACCTCAGTGGCTGAGGGTGAGGCTATAATTGGCGAAGCCCCTGAAGTCCAGCCAGAGGAAGTGGTAGCAGCAGTAGCAGTGACACCAGATGCACCAGAATCAACTACAACTCAAGCAGCAGTTTTTGAGCCAGAATTTTCAGCAGACCAGCAGCAAGAGCACCAGCTGAAGTTGCATCCGCAGCAGAAGAGGCACCAGAATCATCAGTTGCAGTAGAATTGGAAAGAGAAAGTGCAGAGGAAGCCTCAGTGGCACTAGCAGGAGCTGTAGCGGAAGAAGCTGTGGCATCCGGCCACCTTGAAGAAGCAGCTGTAGAAGATGCTCCCAGCCATGAGGAGCAAGATGTTAGTGAGCCATAAATTTCAGAATCCGTGGCAGTGGGCCACAATGTTGAAGTATCTGTGGATGAAGCTCCCATTCAGAAGGAGCAAACAACTGTTCCTGATGACACTGTGATGGAAGAAGCTCCCATTCAGGGGGAGCAAGGAAGTGTTGCAGCAGATGCTCCTATTGAGGGGGAGCAGTCTGTCAGCCCAAATATCCCAGAAGAAACCTCTGTACCAATGGCAGATACCTCCGGTTTAGGCACTTCATTGGAAGGAAATGAGGCATACCTCAGGGGGAGAGCACTGAAAACCCCCCAGAAGAACATTTCCGAGATGGGGAACGGCTAGCTCTCAGAATCTGATGAGGATGCCAATATTGATGAAGTACAGGCTCCTGTGAACCAAGCCAAAAGAAAGGAAGGAAGTTGCTCCAGAACTTCCTCTTCTTGCAGATGCTCCATTTCAAGGACCCAGAGGCAGAAGATTGTGATACAACTGAAGCCTGTCATAGAAAGACTAGAAGTTCAAGGAGAAATCCTATGCTCTTTGCAGTCCGATGTAAATTCAATTTTCATGAGCCAGGCCTCCACCTCAAAAGAGATGTTACAAGTAAGGAATGCAATGAAATGTTTCAATAAGGAAATGGGATCCATGAAGGCCTTACTTTCAGAGTTCTGCAAGTTATAAAAGCTCAAGCACCTCCATCTTCTGAGCCTCCTACATCAGCTGCAGAAATGGAAGGGCCATCTGTGGTTTCAGAAGAAGTACCTTTGGAGTCAGGGCCATCCGGGCCCTCAGTTCAGGAGCAAGGGCCATCAGGGCCTCCAGCTAAAGGGTCAGGACCATCCAGCCGGCAGGGACAAGCAGATTCCAGCAGAAGAACCTGTTGTAGATCCAGTGCCCCCAATTTCTTCTCCCTCTCAAACCCCTGCTCCTCCATCCCCTCCTTCAGCCTCCACTGCTCCACCTGCACCTCAACCTTTAAGCAACCACACCCTAGAATCATCTCCTCACCAGCACCTTTTTCCTCTCCATCCACCTCACCTCCTGCATCTTCAACTCCCTTTCCTCCGGCTCCTCCTATCTTTGAGGTTCCTCCAGCCTCATCATCAGCTGGAGCCTCCTCCTCTTGTCCCTCATCATCAGCTGGACCATCTCCTCACACCTCTTCTCATCCACCATCACTTCTTCATCCTCATCCTCCTCCCTCCTTCATCACCATCATCCCCCAAGGAGCTCACTTGATGGTCCCTCTCTGAGCCCCATCAAAGACGAATTTGAGGACACCATTCTTGGCTCTGTTCTCAAAGTTGGCCAGCATATTCATGTCTCTGATCCTTCCTGTCCTCCCTCTAAGAAAGAAAACCTCCTCTTCATCTTTCAATCCGTTGTATCCTCCCTTGTGGTTTTCTCTCACAGAGGTCACTAAAAACAGGCCTCTCTACAGGGAATACCTCACCAAGGTTGTCTTTGCCACCCTCTTCAATCTTCCTTTCCTAAACCTTTCTGACCATCGTCAAACCATCCTACCTTACACCTCTCTTACCAAATTTGTCAAGACCAAGATCTTCTCTTTTGCTCAATCCTTATCTGAAGAAGAATGGGCACACTCAAATAAAGTCCTCTACAACAAGTTTCTCACTACTAGATCTGAAGTTTTTCCTCCCAGGGATCACTCTCTCACCTTGTCAGACTGGTTTCTGGTCCACCATACCAACACCTGGGCTCCCTTCATCCAGATAGATCAAGATGATCAGGCAATTCAAGTTGTTTAATGATTATAGGTATCTTCATCGTTTACCTGAAGTCCAGCTCAATCAGTTCAGGCAAGCCATCCGAAATCTGGACCTGAACGTGGCACTGAAGCAATTCAAGTGGACTTTGCTACTCTTCACCTGCCAGAGGCTACATATCTTCCTCCTCACTCTTTGCTCATGGATACACCATGGCTCAGTTATTTTTGAACATTTTGCACGAGTGATGGCAGAATCAAAGTTCAGAAGGGCAGTGTAGTAGCTTTCCACAGATTTATCTTTAGGGAGTACCACCTAGGCCACATCCATGCTGAGATTCTAGCCCTGCCTTGTCAGAATGTGAAAGACTGACACCTGCAGGTTGGGTCAAGTTCTATCCCTTATCTGCTCAGCAATTGTCAGATACAAATGCAACCTTAGCCAGGGAAGGCCGCCCTCCAATCTTAGCTGCAACCTTTCTGGACATGAATTCCCTCCACCTTGTAAATGATCCTCTTCAAATTTGGGTGGAAAGGTACAAAGCCTATGTCGCCATGCGCCAGGAATTGAAGCATAGGCAGATCTTCTATCATGTTTCCATTATTCAATTTCTTGCTTGTGCTAGCTTTGGAAAAGTCGCCTACTACAAGGTATCCTTAGACAGAGATCCGTACCATGATTTCCTTGAAGCTCAGTTGGTCCTTCACCTAAAAAGAATGGCTCCCTCTATGGGACCAAATTATTCTGTTGGCCCTGGACCCTTCAAGTCTACTTTGAGACGCAGAAGAGCAGGCCTGGAGATTATTTCTCATTTTGCCTTTCTTTTATCTCCTGCTTATTACTTACCTGTACCTCCTCAGAATGAATGAACTACATTTGCTTGTCTCTGCTTATCTTTTCTCCTTATTCTTTGTCTCAGATTATCTTTTGCTTAATGACAAAAAGGGGAGAAAAATACTTAGCATGTCTGAAATACATTCTGCAAATATTCACATTGTCTGAAATACATTCTGTAAATATTCAGATTCTTTATTCATGCTTATTATTATTTTTGTCATCACCACCAAAGGGGGGAGATTGATGTTCAGTCTGTCTCCATGTAATTTGAATTAATTACATATTTATTTTGGTGATTAACAAAACCAAACAAAACCCTATCAAAAAGTTCTAACACATACTCATAAGTCTTAAGTACAGGAAATATACCAAGGTCAAACAAGCCAATATTGGTAAGTATTACCTTTCTGAAGCTTTAATCATCTCAAGATCATATTTCTCTAAGTCATCGACTCCTGTTGAAAGTCACAATGATTTCCTTATGTGTGTATAGATTTCAATAGAGCTATAACGATTTCTTTATAAGACCGAAATATCATGGTGTTACAAACAAGTCGTTCCCGTAACGATTCCTTAAGTTATCGTAATGATTCCTTTAGAACTCGTAACGACATGCCCGTCATAACGATTTCTTAAGTTATCGCAACGATTTCTTTAGAACTCGTAATGACTTGCCCGTCGTAATGATTTCTTAAGATTATTGCAACGATTTCTTTAGAACTCGTAACGACTTGCCCGTCGTAATGATTCCTTAAGTTATCGCACGATTTCTTTAGCGCTCATAACGATTTGCCTTGCGCAACGATTCTTTAGAGCTCATAACGATTTGCCTGCGCAACGATTCTCTAGAGCTCATAACGATTTGCTTCGCGCAACGATTTCTTTAGAGCTTATAACGATTTGTCTTACGCAACGATTTCTTTAGAGCTCATAACGATTTGCTTCGTGCAACGATTTCTTTAGTGCTCATAACGATTTCTTTAGAGCTCATAACGATTTGCTTCGCCCAATGATTTCTTTAGCGCTCATACGATTTGCCTTGCGCAACGATTTCTTTAGAGCTCATAACGATTTGCTTCGCGCAACGATTTCTTTAGCACTCATAACTATTTGCCTTGCGCAACGATTTCTTTAGAGTTCATAACAATTTCTTCGTTGAACACATCAACTTGCTTTCCATAACGATTTGTTAAGTGTTCATAACGATTTCTTCGTTGAACACATCAACTTGCTTTCTATAACGATTTGCTCTCTATAATGACTTGTTGGTATTCATATGATTTCTTCGTTGAACACTTCAACTTGCTTTCTATAACGATTTGCTCTCTATAATGACTTATGGTATTCATAACGATTTCTTCAGTAACACTTGATCATAACGATAACGATTTCATATCTAGACAAGACTTTATGGTTTATATCGACTTGACATTTATCTTATCTCTTAAAGCATTGAATAGTCAAAGTCTTCTCTTATCTGTCTGACTGTTGTGCATTTAAAAGACAGAACGTATCTCTGCATGCATGCAGATGATATCTTTTCATTATCGTGCATATTCTGTCAACATCTTTTAAAAAAGCTATTTCGGCATTGCTATTTTGGTGAATATTCACACAACGTTTACTAACAAAAGAGACAGCCTAGCTGTCTACTATTCTAGCATTTAATATGTGCAGGGTCCTAAAGATATCTTGTTTATACAACGTTGGACCATATAGACGCCAGAAGACCTTATCTCTTTGCGTGCTCAATTGGATAAAAGATTGTTGACTAGAAGCTTCCAAATGTCAAGCAGTCTAACGTCTACCAATCTAAGAGACAATGGTTACTTCAACGACCATATTTCAAATGGAGATATAAATACAAGACAGAAGATCAGAAGAAGATAAGGAATGATCAACGTACAAGCAACTCAAATCTTCTGATAGAATTCTAGAGCCAAGAACTTCACTCCTTCTTGTTTTTGCTCTTTGCTCTCCACACTGTAGTGAAAATCTTGAGAGAGCTCGTGTAGTTCTGAGAGTCTACTGTGTTCTTAGATCTTCTACTCTCAGTCCTGCTTGCTTCAGATCTTAGCTTGTTGAAGCTTGATCTAGGGGCTTGTTTTTACTGCTTACCTTGTTGTGGTTGTTCCCTTCTGTGTTGAAGGAAGACCTGGTAGAGCTTCCAGGGTGTTGTTGTTCCCTTCTGTTGTAAGGAAGACCTGGTGGGGATCCAGGGTGGTATAATTCCCTTCGTGTGAAGGAAGACCAGCTGAGCTGGGTGTTGTAGTGTCCATAGGGGGACTACACCTAGTTAGTGAATCCTGAGTTGTTGCTCAGGGACTGGACGTAGGACTCCTAAGGAGAGGAGGTCCGAACCAGGATAATTTCTTGTGTTCTGTGGTTGTTTTTCTTGTGTGATTGCTCTTTGAACTAACTATTACTAACCTTCATCGAAGAACATCTTTGTGTGAATGTTTTAAGTACAGGTACTAATCAAATATTTTAAAGACCCATTCCCACCCCCCCCCCTCTAGGCTTGTCAACTGGCAACATGGGTGGCGCTCTGCCTTGTCTAGGTAGCCCTATCGGTGGTACACAGGCTCTGGTCGTGGCCAGTGTCACGATTTTCCCCTCGCTTACGGAGCGAGTGTGTGCGATTGTAGTACCCTGCTTCGGTCTGGGTCTCTCTGAGGTCGACATTTGCCCTCGACCTCTGCAGTTTTTTTGCTTCCCGTGTGGTTGTGTGTGGCGTTGGTGAGTCTGGAAGCCGATGGTGGAATCTCCTGTCAGTTCGTCCGGTGACAGTGAGGTCTATCGGCTTTCTAGTACTTGACAATGTGGTTTGTCGACGTTGGGAGGTGTCCGGCTCTGGCTTGACCTCAACGTCTTTCGTCCTTCCGTCTCAGTGTGCCATGTTGTGGAGCATGTGACTCCTAGTTTTTGTGGCTCCGCGTGCGTTGGTATCCTTGTCGGACCACGAGGAAGGTCTGGGTGAGACCTAGTGGTGACAGTGGATGTCATTTTTGCGTGTTGAGGGTTCTTCACGTGCGTTGCTATCCCTGTTGGACCGCAAGGAAAGTCTGGGTGAGACTTAGTGGTGACGGTGGACGCTATTTCATGTGTTGAGAATTCTCCGCGAGTGTGTCCTCGCTCTGGGTTGTGTCTCTCGCGTGGCTACTCGGTTGGGCTGGTGACCAGTGCTAGCTGCTGCTAGTGGCGTGAGGCCGTTCCCTGAGTGTCATGCTTGACTCTCAGGTGGTTCTTGTGTGGTTATCAGCAACGGTGTACTCCGTCAGGTTTCGCTGGCGACGGAGTGCGTTGCTGACCGGTGTTTCTCGTGTTGCTGCCGGCAACTGCGCTCTCTGTCAGGTTTTGCTGGAGACAGAGTGGGTTGCTGATTGGCTGGTCCCAACAGCGAGGTCTATTGGTGGCTGCAGCCGTGTAGTTTTTGGCTGGCGTTTTCCGCTGTTCGGGCCAAATTTGGCATCGCTCGGCACCTGTGGAGTTGTCGTTCCGTTTGGGCGCTCCACGTGTGCCTGGAGTGAGCTGTTGGTTTTCGGCTTAGTGCTCCACCCGTGTTTGGAGCCGTTGTTGTGAGCCGTTGGTTTTCCGGCTTCGTGTGCTTCGCTCGTGTTTGGCTATGCAATTGTTGCCACGAGGGAGTCGTGTTGAGATTTAGTGGCTTTTTTCGTGCTAGTCTTACGTTTTCCCCCTGTGCTTCATTACGTGCCTCGGGATCTTTTGGGCTTGTCCCATTTGAGGACGAAATCGTTTTAAGGGGGGTAGAATGTAAGACCCGATTTCCCGGCTTCCGCCTGGTGTCATGGGATGACTGGCCACTGACGCGTCCAGGCTGGACGACGCGTCAGTGTCGCATCGGGGGTGCCCGACGCGACAGTCATCCGTGTCGCGGCGAGTCTGTGCGTCGCGTTCTTGTCGCGCCTGGGTTACCCGTCGCGTTCTGTCGCGCCTGGGTTGCCCGTCGCGTTCTTGTAGCGCTCGGTCAATGGGTCGTGACAGTGTTTTGTCGTGTTGCGTTGTTCGGTCATCTGACGCTGTCAGGGTGGCAGGTGTGTCAGTACGGCCTGTCGTGTTATCGCAGCGCCCGTGGGGGCGCGTTCTTGTCGCGGTCCGTAGACCCGTCGCATTAAGGTTGTTAACGCGACGGGGTGGTCCGTCGCGTTCTGGGTGCCAGGGGCTTAAGGCGCAGGCCGGCTACCCCTTCCCCCTCTCTCTCCTCTTCTTCCATTTCCCCTCTTCTCCGGAGGTGGGGAGGCTCCCCTCCGGCAATCAGAGCGTGGTGGCACCGGCGGGCTCGTGGCGACGTCGTGGCGCGTGCGTGGAGCGAGGAGGAGGTGGCCAACCGACGTGAAGGGCCCCTCATGGGTTCGTTCTTTGTGAAAGGTAGGGATTCTTGTGCCCTCTCCCATCCGGGTGGATCGGGAGCCCTCGGGGTTTTATAGATAGCTTTACTGCTTTCCCCATGCTCCCCTCCCCCGTGTGTGCATGTGTGTGGTTCGGCGGCCCGGGATGGAGGATCCCTTGTCTGCCTCCTGACTGATGTCGCGGCCGCAGTGCGCGTCGCGACATCAGTAGAGGCGTCGCCCCGGTCGGGCGCGACCTTATCGCGGCGCGGTTGGCAGTCGTGATAAGGGTCGCTGTCGCGACCTAGTTTCCCATCGCGACAGGGAGGCTGTCGCGACGCGCTGCCCTGTCACATCAAGGCTATTGTCGCGGCGCCCTTCCCCGTCGCGATGGCATCGCGACGGCTTGTGGGGGCGCAACAGTGCCTGTGCTGCCTCGGGTGGCTTCCGTGGCCAGTTTGTGTGTCGGTGTGTGCCCCAAGGTAGGCTGTGCCCTCAGGACCTTCTGGTAGGAACGCGGCTGGTCGCCTCCCTGCGTTCAGTGACCGAAGGTGACACCTTCATGGTCGTGTCCTAGCAATGGTGCCAGGAGGGTCGCATCTGTCTAACAATCGATTGACTGGCGGTCAATTGATTGTTAGCAGAGCGACCGACTTTCTGTACTTCTGGTAGTGCTCCGAGGTTTTGGCCGTTCGTGCGTGCCTTGGTTGGCCAACGGCCCCTTTTGAGGGTCCGTACGTGCCTCTCGCTCGCTGGCTTGTCGTGCGTTACAAGCCAGTAGTTCAGCATGGTTTTGTTGTGCTGCCCCGCCTGTTCGCCCGGTGCTTGGCACTTGAGGGCTTGTCCCGTTCAGAGGTTGTCTCCGTTTCCTGGGACCCCCGTCCTCGGGAGCCTGTTGAGGGAGTACTCCGGGCTACGAGCGTGCTCGAGTTGGCAGCCCACGTGAGCGGACTATGGAGTTGAGGGGAAAATGAGGTTTGGACAGCGGCACTGAGTCGTTTGTAGAGCTCTCTTGTCTGGGTCTGGGACGCTGAGGGGTTCGGAGTGCTTTCCTGACGCAGACCAGACAGTCCCTTGTCTCACTGCCTCTCTCTACGTTGGTTCCAGAGCCATGTAGGGTGTCAAGTGTGAGGCCGCAGCTTGGCCAAGCTGCGGTGTTGCGTGTGTTGTGTTTTTTGTGGCGGCTCTGTCTCGCCCTTGCGCGGGGGCGGAGGCAGGAGCTAGGCTTGCGAGCAGAGCGCGTGGACTATGGGTCCCCCTCTTGGCTGCTAGCGGTGGTGGCTTGGTTGTTGCTGTTGTGACGGTGTTCCCTCACGACGTTTCTAAGTGTTCTCCGTTGCCCTAGTTGCACGGCGGTTGTAGCCTGGCCATGGCTAGCTCCCGTGGGCATCATTGGTCTGGCCTGGTGCAGACCGGTGCTTCTGGTGGTTTCCGTTCGATGTTCCTGCGGTTCCGTGGTTCTGTGCTGTGGTGCCTATCCGTGGTGGCACCGGTAGGTGTAGTTCCCGACCTGGTGCGTGTCCAGGGTCTAGGCGGTTCTGCTTGTGGGCCCTCGACCCGGTGGAGGTCTGAGGTGGCCGTGCTTGCGGTGAGACGTCGTTCTCACTTGGTTGTTCTGTGGTCTCGGCAGGTGTGCTTAGCTCTGCTTCCGCTTTGTGCCCGACTCCATTGGTTTCTATGGGAGTCGTGTGTGTGCCACGACCTTGGTTGGTGCTCGTGGCATTGTACTGTTCCCTTCCGCTGCTTAGTAGTACCATGCTGTGGGTGTTACTCACTTTACGCTTTCTAGTGTAGCTTCCTATTTTCGGAGTTGCTGCTGCTCTGGCCGGTAAGGAACTGGTAATCCCTACTGGGCCTTGTTCGCGAGGCTCACCCCCCCCCCCACTTCCTTCAGCTAGGGGCTCGACGTCGCGGGAGCTCGGTGTCGGACGGGTTGCGGAGGCGGCCGTGGCGTCGTGTTGTTGTCAGCAACAGTGAGAGCGATGTTGTGAGCTCTTGTACCAAGTGAGCTGAGAGTTGTGTTTTGCAAGTCCTCGGGGTATGCCCCTTAAGGACTGCACCTTTTCTCTCGTACCTGTGCTTTTGCTTGGGACGCGTTGTACAACCCTTTTGTATAATGTACAGATTATTATAGTTATTTGAACTCAGTACATATCTCACTAGACTTTTTCATATAACCCTTCCGGGTCTTCGGATCCGTGGGTGGCGGAGCGACCCTCGGGGTCCCTGGCGAGGGGTCCGAGAGGTCGGGTCGTTACAAGAACTGGAAGGAACCATCAGGCGGAACTACCCTGATCTTTTCGGAAAGACATTCCCTCCATTATGATCATATGAATTTGGGGACCAAATTCTTTTTAAGAAGGGGAGGATGTAGCAACCTGGATTTTTTGATAAATAAAAATTTATTAATAATAATAAAAGTAATTAAAAAATCTAATAAAAGAGAATTAAATAAAAACCATTAAATGAAAAGAAGTAATGGGCTTTGTTAAATAAACCCATTAGAAATTTATGGCCAAAATAAGGATTGTTAAAAGGGGATTAATAGGAAAATACCCCAATTCGTAACTTAATTATTACTTAAATAGAAAATAGGTATTTAATGTATTAAATAAGAAGTTTGGGTTGGATTTGGATTCCTAAACTACCCTAATAGGTTGGCTACGAATTGGGTCCCAACCTAACCCAAATTGGAATTGGTATGCTTAGAAAGAGGAGAGAAATAGGAAATCTCGGAATTAAATAGGAGTTAGAGTTCTATTAGGAAATAGAAAGGGAAGAGACATAAATACTCTCTTGAAGCTCCATGGCCGGCCCTAGCTCATTGCCAAGAGTTTCTGGACTAGGAGGAGAGGCCAAGGAAGAGGAGAATTCGTGGGGAGAAGAACCTCTCAAGCTCTCATCCCCGTTCTTCAAGTTCTAGCCCTAGAAGAGGAAATCGACCAAAGGTAGGCATTCTCACGAGCAAAACTAAATCAATTTCGTCTGTAGGTTGATCTAAACCTCAGAATCAAAGCCCTCTTGTCTCATATTTTTCCATCGAGCAATCTTTTGTTCTTATTTTTGAAGTTCTATAAATTCCATGACCCCGAGCCCCTTCTTATCTTGATCTCCATGTATACTGAACCACATGCTACGAAATTTTTATTAGGGATACGGATGCATGTTAGGCTTCTTTTTCCACTAAAAGCCCTAATTTTCATTCATCCTATCTTGCAAATTAATTCGTTGATCTCATCTGTGTACTGTTCCATATTCTTCATGAATACATATGACCAAAGCATGTCTAACCCTGTTTGTTTTCTAATCCCTATTTATTGTAAGTACCCATGCATGTCTATATCAATTTGCAACTGTTTCATGATTTTTCATCGCTTGTACAATTAGTTATGATTTTCTGAATCACCCTATGTTAATAGGGTAAGTCTGCCCGCAATCCAATACATTGTTCTTTCCCTGTCAGACTCGGGCGTAGACCCTGTAAACGTGACGGCCCGATAGGCGCGTTCACAGGGCTGTCGCGACAGTGCCTTCCGTCATGATCTGATCATGACAGGGCCTGTCGTTGCGATCTGGCTGCCCGGTCTGATGAGCACATCGCGACCCTCAAGCGACCCCGTCGTGATCTGCCTAGCTGAATAGACATGGCCGTCGCGTTCTGTACAAGACCCCGTCGCAACCCTCATTAGGGTACATCGCGATCTGGGTTTTTGCATGAAAACCCCCAATTTTCGATGCTCTGACTCTCTACAGTACTTGTACACTTTGCTAACAGTCATACACACCGAAAATTTCTCTTGTCATAATTTAAACATTTATGTGTGGTTAAATACATGCACAAGATCTTTCTCGATCTATAATTTCTCTTAACACATGCACACACTTGAACCCTCCACTATGGCTTAATTTGGCATGAAAATATTTCATAATGTATCTGGTAATTTATGTAAATAAATTGCCATATTTTAATAATACTTGTCTTCGTTTCTCGCGTTGTATTGGGAATACCGTTATCGACGCTCCACTGTTCTAGAATTCCTCTAGAACGTCGAGCACTTGTTTCTATATACACACTCTCTCTTGACTTGGACGAACTCTTCGTCGGATACTCCTTCTGCCGAACTAGTGAATCCTTGTTCAAGGCCTCCGTAAGTCTCCTCTGTCCATAGATTCTCACATGGTCGACGAGCTGGTTGTACCCTAACACCTATTACACCCTTTAGGGATCAACATGATCCAAATGGCTATTAGAAGTTCGCTCTTATCTTGAATCACGCGGACCTCTGGACCTGTGCTTAACATGGCCAGTGGAAGGGTCGTAAGTTCCACTGACTGCCAACACCAAGTGCGCGTGTTGTGCAACTGTTACTATAGCCTGTTTACCCAACGTGTTACGTGCAATGTCCACTAGTTCTCATCTATACTCTACTCGCTCATCTATTCACGTTCACTCTACTATCTCGTCTATTCATCTAGTACTCTCATCTATTTCTTGGTACTCTATATTGGCCATTGACTGATTGTCTAAAGATAAACAATATAACCAATGCCTGGCAATATATAAGGGGCCCGATCTGGTCTTGGGATGTGCACCCGAAAGTGCTAGTACCCATGGGAATGATCAGAGTGTTTGGCATTACACTCGAGTGCTATCTATCTCGACTATCTAAATGACAATCAAAAGTGCTATGTTCTCTCGTTGTCTATTGACAAAAGTGCTATGTTCTCTCGTTGTCTATTGACAAAAGTGCTATGTTCTCTCGTTGTCTATTGACAGAAGTGCTATACTATACCCGTTGTGCTATTGCTATACTTTGTGCTATTTGTGCTATGGCCATCTTGTTATTTGTGCTATACTCGACACTTGTGCTATACTTAGAAGCATTGTGCTATTTCCATCATGTGCTATCCTACTATCTTTTACTTGACTCTCTCGCTTTATTATTAGCTACTCTACATTTTATACATTAATCATTTAAAGTCTGGTTGACTATTGACATTTAAGTCCTACTGGGCGTTATCGCTCACCCTGCGTTATTTGTCGTTGTGTTCTCAGGTGAGACCGAGGATGACACTTACACTCAAGAGGACGGGAATGACCAGGAGTGAGGTCATGAGTACCCTAGTGTCTTAGTATTATGATTAGAGTGTTAGTTTAGTCTTTTACTTTTATTTCAATGTAATTGGGCCCTATAGAATGGCTCTGATAATAGGGTTGTAACTAGACATTAGAAAGTGATTAATGAGAAGAATTTTCTTTAGTATTATTTATTGTGCAATGGTTGATGTCTAGTACTTTCTCTACCCGTTTACTTGCAACTACCTCGCGTTCTGATATTCCGCATCGGGGCATGACAGCTAGGCTTGGAAACGCGTCAGGTAGGGCCTCCACGACTTGAAACGCGGCGGCCTTAGCGGACGCGTTTCCAATTGGGCAATGATTCAAAGCATGGGGCTCATAAATGTGCTGTCCTCAGCCGTAGGCTTTAGGGTTTGACTTTTAAATCGCGGTGACCTTGGTGGACGTGACTCTAATTAGAGCATGTGACAGAAAACGCGTCGGCTTTACCCACCGCGTTAAGGACATAGTCGCGTCCACCATACCCGACGCGTTTAAGAGCATAATCGCGTCGGCCATATAGGACACATTTCAGTTGCCTTCATAAACGCGTCCGCCAGGCCCGACGCGACTTGAAAATGATGCCGACGACCTCCGGCCAGCCTTGGAAATGAAGGGGAACCACCGGGGAAGAATTGGGTGATCCGAGAATGATGGGGAAAATTACTCTTGAAAGGCAAAAGGAGGGCCATTTGTGGCATTATGGCGCAATATGAAATTTGCCCGCGGTGGAGTCAAAATCGCGTGTCTAGAGCTGCCACGCCTTGGCATCTGCTTTGTAGGGGAGCGAAGCAGAGGAACACGAAGTGGGATGTAATGGAGTGGATGGAATGAAAGAAATGAAGTGTAGCAAAGTGGAGTGAAGGGAGCAGACTGAAAAGTAGACGCCAATGTGAAAAATAGACACGCATGATAATTGGGTGACTACCACCTGATGAGAGTCTTTCACCAACACCCAAGGAAGTCACCACCAGGAAGAAGACCTAAAGGAACAAATGTTTGGATCAAAAGGAAATAAAGTGTGTGCACGAGGGGCACAACAGGAGGTGTGTACGTGGTACACGAAGGAAGGTGCCACGTGGGGCACAAAGGAGAGATCAACTTCCAACTTAGGGGAAGTACCTAAGGACACAATCTGTTAGGTTGCACCATCGGGGGCGTCTACCACTGCCTTAAGTGGATCTCTAGGAGTTAAGACAAAATGAAGAGGGATAAATCCAAATAAGAGTTCTTTAAGGAAATCAGCCGGAGGCAACAACAAAGGGAGTTGGGTATTCGACCCGGAATGGAATATTTCAAATTGCATTGGAGTTGGAGCGCGAATGGCTCTCAAGTTGCGTTGGAAGAGTGGTTTTCCCACAGTGATTTCAAATATGCATGTATGCTGGGCTAAAAGAAAAATAAGGATAAAAGGAGTAGAAAATAATCAAGGATATTATTGTTACGATGGCGTTGAGTCAGGACCAGAGTTTTATGCATGGGTCTGTCGTCCTCACGTGCCAAGCGTAACGGCCTATCTGTGCCGCTAAGTTTCCTATGGGATAATCATTATTTTTGTTAAATGGGAACTCAAATCCCAGATTCCTCAGAGCCACAAGGTCCTTGATATGCTCTATGGGTATAATATATAGATAACTTGATGGTGGGGGCAGCAGTTGCAGCCGATGTAGCGCCAGATGAGGCAACTCGAATCCTGCACTTAAAACTCATTAGCCAAGATAACACATATCATGGAATAACCCATTTATAACACGGAGCATGGATAAAGTAGTCAACAACAGGTATTGCTCACTCAATTATTTGTTAAAACCATGAGGATGAGTGATCTTTTGGCCAAAAGAGTTTGGAGTTCAAGATGGGAGGAACCCATGATTGGAAGAATCGATTTAATCTGGGTGGGGAGGCGTAGCTACGTGCCATGTGCAGTACCATCATGATTTTTTTATTTTTGAAGATTTTAAATTTTATGATTTTTTTAAAAGTATTTGAATTTTTTATAGATTTTGGAAATATTTGAATTTTTATGGATTTTGGGGATATTTGAATTTTTTTATTTTGGAAATATTTGAAATTTTATGGGTTTGGAAAAAAAATATTTAAATTTTGTGATTTTTGGAAATGTTTTGATTTTTTGTGTGATTTTTGGAAATATTTTGATTTTTGTGGGATTTTGAAAGTATTCATCTTTTTTTTGTTTGGGTTTTGGAAACATTGCCATGCCATGGCAGCATTAAGGTTATGAAGACTGGTGAGGGGTCCTTGTTTTCTCCGTTTCATTAAAGAATGCCAGAGTAAGGGGTGCATTTCAAGGTGGTGCCCGGGGGTTATTGCACTTGGTTGATGGTGCCACTACCAAAGCCATGCCTGAAAAGGCGACTAAGTCTGGCAGGGGGAAGGGAAAAAATTTTGGAGATAAGCCTGGTATGGTATTGAAGAGTTTGGTTAGACTTCCTTCCTTGGCACGACCGTCAGAAGATTCAATCTCATTTAAGTATTGGGGCTTTTAGAATTGATTGATGACCATTATTTGTAGGGACATGCATACGGCCGGGTCTATTTGGATCTCCGTGGGGACTTTGCCACACTTTGCCATGCCCTATTATGATTGATTGGTTTTGATTTTGATTTTGCATGCATACGTCCAGGTCCATTTGGATCTCTGCGGGGACTTTGCCGCTCTTGACATGCATTGAACTTGATTTTTATTGGTCATTTGATTTGCCCATTTTCGAGACATCCTCTCATGACGGAGTGTTTTGGGTTGGTTGCCTTACCCAGACTACCTCTACTACCCATATTTTGGTCGAGTAAGAGGAGAAACAGAGTTGGTGCCTTTTCGGCATGGCTATGACAGTGACGGTGTCTTCCGAGGCAATCGGCTTAGGGCGCCGTGAAGTGTGTGAAAGGTGCCCATGCTAAGGGCAAACCTTAATGACCCAGAAGGGAATTTCGGATTCCTCGCGCGGGGTTCTCGTAACAGGAGTGTTGCGATAGCATGGCAATATTGAAATATTCATATTTTTTTTATGCTGCTAAATATAGTAACTTTCCAAAATAAGGGTTTGGAAGGTAAAGGAGGACGAATGCCCTACGCTCGGGTGAGACTCAAAGACTATGAAGAATGTACAAATTATTTGAAAATTAAAGAAATACATGGGGACTAAAGCCCCGAAAATAGTGGGAGAAAGGTCGGATGACCTGATTGAAAATGGAGAGGAGAGAATTGCGGAAAGAATTTGGAGACGTCGGCAGGACCGGAGGGATTTGAAGAAGAAGGAGGGAGTGGTGCCCAGTAAGGGGAAAAGAATCCAGATGGGCCGGAGGAGGGAAAAGAAAAAGCGGGCCGCGTGGGGCACAAGAAGGAGATGTGCTGCGTGGGGCAAGGAATGGAGATGTGCCACGTAGGGCACTAGAAGGAGACGTGCCACGTGGGGCACGGAAAGGAGTTGTGCCACGTGGGGCACGTAGGGGAGTTGTGCCACGTGGGGCACGATGAGGGAATGTGCCGTGTGGGGCACGGAAAAGAGTTGTGCCACGTGGGGCACGAAGGGGAGAGTAAGGATTACAAAAAGGGGCACGATGACCAATGCAAGAGCATGGATCATAAAAAAGGTGGAAATAAAAGGCCTCTCGTGGGGAGGGAATGTGAAGAATCCACAGGAAGGTGCTAAGAGGCACGAAAGACGATTGACATGAAAATGAAAAAGATGGAGGCCCCTTGTCTTTTTCCTTGCCCGGATATTGCGGTTCCGCTTGGGAATTGGCATTTTGACCTTTAGGTACTTCCTCACAATTTGGCCCAGCGGGTGGATGACCTTGCTCTTCTTTAGGATTGAACAGCTCTCAAGGATCGAAATATTGTTCACTTCCGTCGGAGTTTCAAGCAACAATGGCAACTCCCTTGGAATACAATTTAATGAAAGGGTGGGGAGTTCCATTGACAGAGTCGGAAGCAACAATAAGGGGACCGTGCCCAATGATTGTATAGCTTTTGATATGGAAAGGGGCACAACCCCTTGAATGATTGATTGTGCTAAGGATTTGGCTCTGGAATGAGTTAGCACAATCTGAATGGTGTGACCCTTCACTAGAGTGGGAAGGTCACAATAATGGTGTGAGGGGTCGTGAGAGCTCGGAGGGAGAGATTCCCTATGAGTATTTTAAAATGTGCCCGGTGGGAACGGAATGATTGACATATGTTTAGAATGTCTTTTGACGGCCATGAATGGAGGGGAGGACTCCTGCTCAATGAATTTTCCCGGTATAGAAATGATGACCGGCATGCGAGGAATGTAATCTTGGATTTTGAATAGCATGCCCGATCTTGGGGCTTCCTTCTTTTGCTGACACTCGCAACTCTTCATTTGTTTGCACCCACTCCACTGGATGGGGGTGGATGTGGATGGAATGGAAGGTTGTATAGCCGGTGGAGGTGTAATGGGTATGATGGCAAGGGTTTGCTCGGGCTCGGTTGCCAAGGGTGTTGGCGTAGTGGGAGGTATAATGGTTGGTGTAATGGTGGGTGGAGGCTTAATTATGGAAGGTTTAATGATAATGGACGGTAATGTGGGGGGGGGGGTAGGTAAATGTCGTACGAACATGACCTCGGAAGGCTCATCGTCATAACACCAAGTGGTTTCATGGATGGGTTGGCTATTGGCAACTTCGGCCCGAGCAACAGGCAGTGATGGAGGTGGAGGTTGTTGTGGTGGAGGTATGGGAGCTAGCATGGGTGCCGGAGCAGGTGCAACGTAGGGCACAGGAACTTCTTCTTAAATGACAGGGGCGTCGTATGGCCCAGTTGGAGATTGTTGGGTACGAGGAGGATGAATCAGTGGACGCCTAGGTGGAGGCATGTTGTGGTAAATGGGAGTTTGCGGAGGTGTATATGATGTGGATGTTGTATGGTGGATGGTGTCCACTGATTCGTTCTTTCTCAGATTAATTTGATTGAAAAGATCTATGATCGGGGAGTCCATTAAATGTGTCTGGATGTAACGTCCCCACTCATAGAGCTCTTCCATAGTCTCGATTTGGTTCATGGCTAGGATGTGCTTGAACCTCAGAGTGGAGTTGGAAATAATGACTTTGATTTGCTCCGACTCTGAGAGCACATGTTGCATTCTTGTGGCCATTGACCTCCAACGGTCAGCAAATTGTACAAATTCCTCGTTAGCCCCCATCTTCTCGGATGCTAGATCCGCGATAGAGAGATAAGGGCTAACGCGATCTTTGTACCTTTGAAGGAATTTCTTATGAAGGATGCGAAAGTCTCCTGCCTCACTTGGCTCTAGAGAGTAGAACCATTCGAGTGCAGGGCCATCAAGAGATTTTCTAAATAGATATGACAAAGTGACGGGATCTCGCCGCCAACGAGAAGACTCATAGAGAAAACTCTTAATATGAAGGTGGGGATTGCCCGTGCCATTGTACATTCGGTACGTTGGCATCTCCGAAGGATGAATATAAATTGAGGGAGAGTCGACATGGCGGCAACGAGGTCGTCCATGGAGTTGGATAGCTTATTTATTTGATTCTCCAAATTATTCAATTTTGGAGAAGAGCATTTTGGAGTGGAGTGGGTTGCCGCTGGGCATATAAGGGAGTACATGGGGGTGACCTTGAATGAATGGGCCTTCCCAAGGGTTGGTCTATTCAGACCGTAGCGCGGGAGCTCAAATGGCCAGGGGGCCGAGGTGATGAAGAATGTACAGGGAGACGTGGCAAAGTCACCGAAGGAGAAGGAGGAGGAGTCACACCCTCAACCAAAGACTGTATCAGGTTGAGTTGTTGAGGGGTGAGCTGATCAAGTGCATGCAGGACAGTTTGAACTTTGGAGTCTTGGTGGGGGGAAGGCTCTTGCCGGGTTTTGATCGGAGGTAAATGTGAGGGGACATCAAATTGGTTAGTGCGCAGTGTGCGCACATAACCATAGGAAGTAGAAGGTTATCTTCACGGTGGTGAAATGGACGGACATGGGACTGGAAGGATGGAGATTTGACGCTATCCTCATAGTCCATATTAAAATTAGCATGATGGTGTGGGTCCATTTTAATCAAGCAAGCAATCAAACAAGGTTGAGCAAAGATAAAATCAAACAAGATGGTTCAAATAAGTTATGATGCTTAACGCTTGTTTTAGGAGTTTCACAATTAATTAATGGATTGAAAAATATTATGTTACTCCAGGTGAGACCTTAGTTGGGTGGAGTATGGATACTTCGGGGTGCAACTAAGTTCACCTATCACCATGCGATGGATGTCTAAACCTGGGTCAACGGAGGGGTACAACCAGCTCGGTCCGCCGTGAGGGAATCCACGGGGTACGAAGACTTACGGCGTTCCGGGAGAAGGTTCGCTAGTCCAAAGTGATGGAATGCCCAATGGAGTGCTTGCATTCACCAGAAGGGTGTGTGGAGCCTAGGATATGAGGGAAGGAGGTCCCCCGACCAATGCAATATGCCCTGTATGCAACAATTATAGCAAAAATGACAACAAAGGGGCGTGTTTCTGTCAGTCAGTCAAATAGCGTCCAGTAGAGCGGCCGCTATTTGACTTAATCACGTCCAGTCACCTGGCCAGGGATCTGAAAGCCCCAGAAGACTGTCAGCGCCGCGGTTGGTCCCTGTGGACAGCTTGTCAAACAGAAACGCGTCGGCTACTGCCACCGCGACAGAGAAGATAAACGCGTCGTGTAGCAAAATGGATTTTTCAAAATAGTAATAATAATAATAATAATAAAATTTTAATAATAATAAAAATAAAAGCAATTAGAAAATCAAGAAAAAGAGAATTAAATAAAACCATCAAAAATGAAAATAAGTAATGGGCTCTATTAAATGGACCATTAAAAAGTAGTGGGCTAAATTAAAGATTTTAAGAAGGGGAATAATAGAGAAATACCCAAAATTCGTAACTAAAATATTACTTAAATAGAAAAGAGGTATTTAATGCATTAAAAATAGAAGTTTGAGTTGGATTGGGATTCCTAAACCTACCCTAATGGGTTGGCTACGAAATCCTCTCTCTCCCAACCCAAATAGGAGATCTCTTGCTTAAAAAGAGGAGAGGAAAATAGGAGATTCGGAATTTAATAGGAATTATACTTAAACTAGGAAAGGGAATAGGGAGAAGCTTAAATACTTCTCTTAAACCCTCATGGCTGGCCCTAGCTCGTGCCAAGAGGTTCCTGGACCAGGAGGAGGGCCAAGAGGAGGAGAATTCGTGGAGAGGAAGGATCTCTCAAGTTCTTCCCTGAGTTCTTCAAGTCTTAACCCTAGAAGAGGAAAATGATCAAAGGTAGGCATTCTCACAAGTATAAACCATGAAACGTTTTTTGTAGGATGTCTCGTCTATCAGGAACAAAAGCCCTTTGGTTTCATAATTTTCCATCGAGCATATCTTTCGTTCTTGATTGTTCATGTTCTGCAACTTACCTGACCCCGAACCCTCTTCTTAATTCTTGATCTCCTTGTATACTCAACCCCATGCCATGAGATTTCTACTGTAGGAACTGATGCATGTTAGGCATCTTTTGCCCCTAAAAGCCCTAAATTTGATTCATCCTATCTTGCGAATTTAATCGTTGATCTCAACTATGTACTGTTTCATATTTATCATGAATACCCGTGTTTAAAACATGTCTAAACCCTGATTGTTTTCAAATTCCTATTTATTGTAAGTACCCTTGCATGTCTAGGTCATTTTGCAACTAGTTTCATGATTTTTCATTGACTATACATTAGTTGTGATTTTATGAATCACCCAGTGTCGAATAGGGTAAGTTCTGGCCCGTAATCCAATGTAAAGTCCTTTCCCTGTCAGACTCGGGCGCAGACCCTGTGAACGCGATGGCCCGATAGGTCGTGTTCACAAGGGCCATCGCGACAGTGCCCTCTGTCGCGATCTGATCGCGACAGGGCCTGTCGTCACGATCTGCTACCCGACCTGACTAGGCCTATCACGACCTGTACCAGACCCCGTCGTGATCTGGGTTTTTTGCAAGAAACCCCCTATCTCAGCAATGCTTGATTATCTATAGTGTTTGTACTCTTGTTTAACAGTCATACATACAGAAAATAACACTTGTTATAAATTAAACATTATGTATGATTAAAATACATGCACATGATCCTTTCTATCTACAATTTCATGACACTTACACACACTTTGAACCATCCAATTATGACATAATTGGCATGAAATTATTCATAATACATCTGGTAAATTATGCAATTAAATACCATATTTTAAATATACTTGTCTATTGTTTCTCGCGATGTTTTGGGGATACCGATATCGACGCTCCACTATTCTAGAACTCCTCTAGAACGTCGAGCACTTGTTTCTATATGCACACTTTCTTGACTTGGACGAACTCTGCGTCAGATACTCTTCTTCCGGACTAGTAAGTCTTTGTTCAAGGCCTCCATAAGTCTCCTCTGTCCATGGATTCCACATGGTCGACGAGCCGGTTGTACCCCAACACCTATTACACCCTTAGGGATCAATATGGTCCAAACGGCTATTAGAAATTCACTCTCGTCTTGAATCACGCCGGACCTCTGGACTTATGCTTAACATGGCCAGTGGTATGGTCCTGAGTTCTGCCTGACTGCCAACACCGTATGTGCGTGTTGTGCAACTGTTACTATTGCTCGTTACTCGACGTCTCATGTGCAAGGTCCACTAACTCTCATCTACACTCTATTCGCTCATCTATTCACGTTCACTCTTCTATCTCATCTATTCTTCTAGTGCTCTCATCTACTTCTTGGTACTCTATATTGGCCATTGACTGATTGTCTAAAGATAAACAAATAAACAATGCCTGGCAATATATAAAGGGCCCGATCTAGTCCTGGGATGTGCGCCCGAAAGTGCTAGTGCCCATGGGAGTTAAATGATCAGAGTGTTGGCATTACACTCAAGTGCTATCTATCTTGACTATCTAAATGACAATCAAAAGTGCTATGTTCTCTCGTTGTCCATTGACAACAAAGTGCTATGCTATACTCGTTGTGCTATCTTGCTATACTTGACCTTGTGCTATCTGGCTATTATTGTGCTATTCCCGACACTTGTGCTAATTTGGAAAGTCTTGCTATTTCATTCATGTACTGTCCTGCTATATTTTTACTTAACTCTCTCGCTCTATCATTAGTTACTCTGCCTTCAATGTATTAACTATTTAAAGCCTGCTTGACTATTGAGATTTAAGTCCTACTAGGCATTATCGCTAACCCTGCGTTATTTGTCATGTGTTCTCAGGTGAGACCGAGGATGAACCATACACTCAAGAGGAGGGGAACGACCTGGAGTGATGTCATGAGTACCTAGTGTCCTATTGCTATGTTTAGCGTTGTAGTAGTTAGGTTTGAAGTTTAGTCTTTTGCCTTCTTTCAATGTAATTGGGCCCTATAGATGGCTCTGATATTAGTGGTTGTAACTAGGCATTTGAAAGTATTAATGGAATGAATTTGCTTTAGTATTATTCATTGTGAAATGGTTTGATGTCTAGTACTCGCTCTATACCCTTTACTTGCAACTGCCTCGCATCCGATATCCGCATCGGGGCGTGACAGTTTTGTGGTATCAGAGCCTAGGTTATTCTTAGTATAGGATGATCTAGGTTAACTTGCCTCGACTAGAGTCAATTATCCACCTATGTGAGTTGAGGTTGGAGCCAAGGGTAACTAGTTAAAATAAACTCACACACGCACAAATTAAATTCCACATCGACATCATGATAAGAAGTTATTTTGTAGGAACTAAGCAATCAAGATGACTGCCGAACGTGCTCAAATGAGGGGCATGCAACAAACCATCCAAGAACTGACACGCGCCATTATGCAAGCTACTCAAGGAGGTGGCAATCGTGGTGTAGGCGACCTGCATCGCAACTTCCGAAGTCTGAACCCACCTAGGTTCAGCGGATCCACGGATCCGGATGAAGCTGAGCACTGGCTCCAAGAAACAGAAAGAATTTTCTGTGTCATGCAATGTGCAGCGGGGGACAAGCTTCTTGGCCACGTTCCAACTAGAGAAGGACGCCCGCGCTTGGTGGGAGTCAGTGGAAGCTACTAGAGAGAATGGGCAATTCACCTGGAACGAGTTTAAAGAAGCGTTCAACTCCAAATACTTCTCCTAGCATGTTCAAGAAAAGAAGGTTGTGGAATTCGCTGCTCTTAAACAGCGGAGCTTGACTGTGGCCGAATATGAAGCCCAGTTCCTAGACTGGCAAGGTATGCTGAGCACTTGGTGAACACGAGAGAATGAAGGCTAAGCGTTTCCTCAACGGCCTTAAGCCTCAATACATTACCCAACTGCACCTCTCGACATCCAGACCTACGTCGAGATGGTGAAGAGGGCTCAGTTGCTAGAAGATGCTACGGACTTCACCGACCGTATCAAAGGAAAGTTGTGAAAAAGGAATTCACCTCGGTCAATCATCTGCTAAGCCAAACAACGGCATGAAGCATCCCTCAACATCACGGAGGGATCTAGCCAAGAAAGGAAACCCATGGTTTTCGTACCCAACACTCCACAAAGAGCCACTGCAAAACTGTGACAAGCCTGGTCACACGGCTGATGAATGCTGGAGGAAAGTCGGCACGTGTCTGCACTACGGAAGTCACGAGCACCGCATCCCCGAGTGCCCGCTACTGAAAGAGAATGAAAGGCACCCTAATGTGCCTAAGAAACAAGGCTGACTGCAAGCCCTGCATGATGAGGAACCCGCTATGGAGGGTGGCATGGTAGAAGGTACCCTTCAAGTTTTCTCATTATCAGCATTTGTTTTATTTGATACTGGAGCCACTCATTCATTTATATCTCAAAACTTTGCTGATACTGTGAATGGTAAACCTATATCCATGGGTTGTGAGTTCTCTGTCACAACGCCACTAGGGGAAAAGGAGAAATTGAATAAATACTTTGCCTCTGCCTATGTAATGATCGGAAACCATAACCTAAAGGCCAACCTGGTGTGTATGCCCATGGAAGGCTATGATGTAATTTTAGGAGCCGACTGGTTGTCCGCATATGGGGCAAGTGTCGACTGTAAGAAAGGGAAGGTTACCTTTAGTAACTTTCCTAAACTGGCATTCTCCGGGATTAGACATAAGAGACGGATGTCTCTAGTATCCGCCATAAAAGCCCACAACATGATGAGGAAAGGCTGTATTGCTTTCCTAACAGCAGTAGTGGAAAAGAAGGGTTCCAAGATAGAAGACATACATATAGTACAGGACTACCCAGATGTATTTCCCGAAGACCTGCCAGGGATTCCCCCTGAACGAGATGTCAACTTCACCATTGAGCTGATTCCTGGAGCCGCACCGGTATTACGTCAACCGTACCTGATGTCACCTGCCGAGCTGAAGGAATTGAAGGTGCAACTGATGGAGCTACTAGAAAAGGGGTTCATCAGACCAAGTACTTCCCCATGGGGAGCACCTGTGCTATTCGTAAAGAAGAAAGATGGATCGATGAGGCTGTGCATCGACTATCGACAACTCAATCAACTCACCATCAAGAACATGTACCCTTTGCCCAGAGTCGACGAACTGTTCGACCAAATATCGGGAGCTCAATATTTCTCCAAGATCGATCTTTGATCTGGCTACCACCAAATGAGGATCAAGGAGGACGATATCTTCAAGACGGCTTTCAGGAGCAGGTATGGACATTATGAATTCGTCGTTATGCCTTTTGGGCTAACCAACGCTCCTGCAGCCTCTATGCAACTCATGAACAGCATATATCAGCCCTACCTCGACAAGTTCGTGGTCGTCTTTATCGACGACATCCTCATATACTCCAAGACCAAGGAAGAGCATGAAGAACACCTGAAGACAGCACTACACGTTTTGCGAGACAACAAGCTATACACAAAGCTTAGCAAGTGTGAATTCTGGCTCGAAGAAGTATCCTTCTTGGGCCATGTCATCTCAAAGGACGGCATCTCTGTTGATCCCTCCAAAGTCAAAGCTATACTCAACTGGGAGAGACCAACCAACATCACCGAAATCAGAAGTTTCCTAGGACTGGCTGGTTATTACTGGCGGTTCATCAAGGACTTCTCAAAGATCACCATTCCTCTCACGCATCTGACACGAAAGGAGAATCCATACTCCTGGAGTAAAGAGTGTGAGAAAAGTTTCCAAACCTCAAAGACTGTCTTACCTCAGCACCTGTTCTCGCTCTGCTAATAGAGGGAGAAGGTTTCTATGTCTACACTAATGCCTTAGGAATCGGGCTAGGTTGTGTACTCATGCAAAAGGAGAAGGTCATCGCCTATTCTTCAAGACAACTGAAGACACATGAAGTCAACTACCCTGTACATGATCTGAGCTGGCTGTCGTGGTCTTCGCCTTGAAGATTTGGAGACACTATCTATATGGCGAGCAATTCACTGTCTACTCAGACCATAAAAGTCTGAAGTATTATTCTCTCAGAAGGAACTCAACATGAGACAAAGGAGATGGCTGGAATACTTGAAAGATTTCGACTTCCACATCCAATACCACCCAGGCAAGGGAAATGTCGTGGCTGATGCTCTTAGTAGGAAGTCAATGGCATTTGTCTCAAGTCTAGTCCTTGGCGAGATGCAACTACTAGAACAATTCGCAAGGTTAGACTTAAATATCGAACATAGAAATGATCGAGTCTTGGTTGCCAATATCAAGATTCAATCTGATCTGCTAGAGGAGATCAAAGCTCAACAAGACGATGATCCATTCTTAGTTCGTGTCAAAGAAACTCTAACTGAAAGACCGGACTTTGCAATGACTGAAGACGGAAGGCTTGTCTTTCAAGGAAGGACATGTGTTCCCGACAATGAAGAACTAAAGAGAAGACTAACGGATGAAGCTCACAAGACAAGGTATACTATTCATCCAGAAGGTACCAAAATGTATCAAGATATGAAAAGAACGTTTTGGTGGCCGAACATGAAAAGAGAGGTAGCTGAACATGTCGCTCACTACCTTACTTGCCAACAAGTAAAAGCAGAACACCTGCGCCCTGCCAGTGTACTCAGACCGCTAGATATTCCGGAATGGAAATGGGAAAGCATTGGCATGGACTTCATCATGGGTTTACCCAAGACTCGTGGTGGACTCGACGCCATATGGGTCATTGTGGACCGACTAACCAAATCCGCCCACTTTCTGCCTATAAAGAGTAAGTGGTCCGTGGAGGTACTAGCTGCCTTATATGTCAAGGAGATTGTAAGACTACATGGCATTCCATCATCTATTGTTTCGGATCGAGATCCGAGATTTACTTCTCATTTTGGGAAAGGACTGCAAGGTGCACTGGGTACTAAACTCAACTTTAGTACCGCATTCCATCCTCAAACCGATGGGCAAACTGAAAGAACCAACCAAATAGTAGAAGACATGTTGAGAGCTTGCACCATAGATTTCCAAGGGTATTGGAACGAACATCTATCTCTAATTGAGTTCGCCTATAACAACAGTTACCAGGTGAGTATCAAGATGGCACCGTTCGAAGCACTCTACGGAAGGAATTGTAGATCCCCTGCCTTGCCGGTCGCGACGCTCTTGAGTGTCGTGACCTTGTCGTGATAGCTTGGGCCGTCGCGACAGTGTCACGACTGGTCTGGGCGTCGCGACAAGGTCGCGACGTCCCGATGCGACGCGACCACAACAGAGAGATAGGTAGGTCTTGCGAAGTTCCGTGTTTTGAGGAGTCTTTGTCGTTTCCGCTTTTACTGTACCCGTGGCACCTGTGCTAGTTCTTAGTACGGTCCTACACTAGTCATTCGCCCGGTGCTCAACACCTGAGGGCTTGTCCCGATAGAGATGTTGTTACCATTGCCTGGGACCCCCATCCCCACGCGCCTATTGAGGAAGTACTCCGGGCGGCGGGCGTGCTCGAGTCACAGACTTTGGAGAGGAGGGGAAAACGGTGGTTAGGACAGCGGCGTTGAGTCGTTTGCAGAGCTCTCGTAGTTGGTATGGGACGCCGAGGTCATTTTGAGGAGTTCTTCCCAACGCAGTCCAACTAGTCCTTTTCTCACTGCCTCGCTCTTTACGGCCCCGGAACTGCCTAGAGAGGTCAGGCGTGAGTCCGTAGTCCGGCCAGACTATGGCGGTTACTGTTGTGTTACTTTGTGTCCTGCCTCACTCTGACGAGACGTGGAGGTTTGGACCTAGGTCAAGGATAAGACGTCAGTGGGCCACCTGACCGGTTGACTAGTGGTAGTGCTTTCCATAGCTAGTGTTTCTTGTCCAGGCAGAGTTCCCTCTGTCTGTGTTTGGTAGCCGTGTGGTGGTCACGATGAACAGTCGTACGGAGTTCCGACCGTGTTGTACTTCCGTACCATTGCTAGTAGTAGCTTTGCTTCCGCACTCTTGTAGGTAGAAGATATAACTATGTTGTTTAAATTGTTTATATATAATCTTCTACCTGTTAGAGGCAGTAGGAGATTGGTAGTCCCTACTGTGCTTCTATTGTGAAACTCATCCCTCCTTTTCCCAGGTGAGGCTTCTCAGCAGTGACAGGGCGCGCGTCGGGCGGAGGAGACGGGGCGGTAGTCATGGGCCACGTAGCTAGCAGTGGTTCCCCCTCTCAGTGTATGTCACCCTCGGGGTATGCTCCTAAGGGACTTGTTATTCTTTTACTTGTAATAGTTGTGTGTTGGGACTGTACCTAGAGCGACACACAGCGGTCTCACTCTCTTTTCTACTTCTGCGTGTGTGCTCCTAGTTAGCAGTTGACGTTTACTCCTTTACATATTCTGTTGGACTCATATTATAGCCCTTCTGGGTCTCCGGATCCGCGGGCGGCGACCGCGAAAATCGGGTCCTCAGTGTGGGTCGAGGGTCGGGTTCTCGGGGTCATTACAGTTACTTTATCGCTTTAGAACTTAGACTTTAAGTCATGTTGACAGTGACTTTAAGTCTTACACATTTTAACTAACTGTCACACATACTTTAACGACTTCAAACTCTTTCTTTAACATTTGCGAACTCTTACTTTAACACATTCAAACTTAGGGCAGATTTGATTACCAAATATGCTATCCGCAGGGCGAATATCTGCTGATAAGATAACCTCTAATATCCGCCCCTTGCTTTGGTGCAACATTTGGAGATATGATAACTTTATGCCATATCGATCACTTTATTGATGATCAGTTTATCCCATGTAATTTAAATAAGTTACATATCTATTTTGGTGATTAACAAAACTATATAAAGTTTAATCTAACATATTTTCTATGAGATTTGAGCACAGGAAATGAAACAAGGAATAACAAGCTAAATGGGTAATCATTATTTACCTTGTAGCAATGTAAGTTCAAAGTATGAAATTTTCTAAGTGCACATCGACTCTCTAGTTGTTATAATGATTTCCTTAGAATCATAACGATTTCCTCATTCACATCGATTTTGGTTCTATAACGATTTCATAAGTCATTGCCACTCTATTACAGTCTATCTCACAACGATTGTTAAGTGATCGCAAACGATTTGTGTCACGCCCCAACGCGGAATATCGGAGCGCGAAGGCAGTTGCTAGAAAAGGTATAGAGCAAGCACTAGACATCAAACCATTGCACATTGAATAATGCTAAAGTAAATCTTTCTATTAAAACTTTTCCGTGTCTAGTTACAACCACTAATATCAGAGCCATTCTACAGGGCCCAATTACATTGCAATAAAAGAAAATAACTAACTAGAACTCTAAGATAACATAATGACTCAAGGGTACTCCTGGCTTCACTCTTGGTCATTCCCTTCCTCGTGAGTGTATGTGTCATCCTCGGTCTCACCTGAGAACACAACATCAAATAGTAGGGTGAGCGATAACGCCCAGTAGGACTTAAATCTCAGGCTCAAGCAGGCTTTAAATAATTAACGCATTTAATGGCAGAGTGTCTAGAGATAGCAGGTACAAGAGAGTCAAAATATAGCAAGAGATAGAACAATAGCACGAGAGCGAGTATAGTTTCCAAAAAGAGCACAAGTATCGAGTATAGCACGAATAGCAGGATGGCCATAGCACAACTAGCACAGGTATAGTAATAGCACGACGAGTATAGCACTTGTTTGTCATTCTAGACATCGAGAGAGTATAGCACGTTTGTGTTTTTGATTGTCATATAGATAGTCGAGATAGATAGCACTTGAGTGTAATGCCAAACACTCTGATCATTTAACTCCCATGGGCACTAGCACTTTCGGGCGCACATCCCAGGACCAGATCGGGCCCTTTATTTATTGCCAGGCATTGGTTATATTGTTTATCTTTAGACAATCAGTTAATGGCCAATATAGAGTACCAAGAAGTAGATGAGAGCACTAGATGAATAGACGAGATAGTAGAGTGAACGTGAATAGACGAGAGTGAGTAGATTATAGATGAGAGCTAGTGGACATTGCACGTAATGCGATGAGTAAACAGGCGATAGTAACAGTTGCACAACACGCGCACTTGGTGTTAGCAGTCAGGTGGAACTCACGACCCTACCACTGGCCTTGTTTGCACAGGTCCAGAGGTCCGGCGTGATTTAAGATAAGAGTGAATTCTAATAGCCGTTTGGATCATATAGATCCCTAAAGGGTATCATAGGTATTAGGGTACAACCGGCTCGTCGACCATGTGGGAATCCATGATCAGAGGAGACTTACGGAGGCCTTGTGCAAGGGTTCACTAGTCCGGCGAAAGGAATATCCGACGGAGAGTTCACCACAAGCCAAGAAAAGTGTGTATATAAACAGGTGCTCGACGTTCTAGAGGAATTCTAGGACAGTGGAGCGTCAATATCGGTATATAAACAACGCAAGAAAACGAATGCAAGTCCTTTAAAATAGGGCAGTTAATATGCTTATTGTAATACATTATGAGATATTTTCTGTAAAATTTCAGCCATAAATGGATGGTTCAAGTGTGTGCAAGTGCAAGAGAAATCATAGATAGAAATAAGTCGTGAACATGTATTTTAAATCATTCAATATAGCATCCTTTTTAAGTAGGGTTTTTACTAGGGGTATAACGGTAAGAAGGCGTAAGGATTATTTATAAAGTGACAAAAATATTTTATTTTATTTTTTTTATGGGTTTTTCATCAAAAACTTGTGAAGGCGACATACCCCTGTACTGGTCGCGACAGGGTCAGGACAGAACGCGACAGGGCCTAAAAAGGGTCGCGACAGGGCATGCAAATCGGGTACCGAGAACGCGACGGCTCGTCTGTCGCCTTCTTGGTCGCGACAGGGTGGCTGTCGCAATCAGGCCCCAGAAAACGACATATCGAGGTGTCGCCTTCTGTTGTCTGCGTCTGACTCCGACAGGAGTCAGACCAGGCATTGGATTGCGGGCCAGAACATTGAAATTTCGATACAGGGTCGTTCAGGAAATCATAACTAATTATATAGTCAACGAAAAATCATGAAACCAGTTGCAAATTAAACTAGACATGTAAGGGTACTTCCAATAAATCGGAATTAGAGAGAGAGCATGATTTGAACATGGTTTGAGAACGAACAAGAACAAGTAACATAGAACATGATACAGGGAGTAAGATCGATTTAATTCGAGTAACATGCTCAACAGAATTTAGGGCTTTTAGGGGCAAAAGATGCCTATCATGCATCAGTATCTCCCATAAAAATATGGAGGCAAGAGATAGAGTATGCAAGGAGATATGAATTAAGCATGAAGGTTCGGAGTCATAAGAGTTGCAGAACATGAAAAATCAAGAACTAAAGATATACTCGATGGAAAATTATGAAACTTGAGGGTTTCGTTCCTGATAGATGATACATCCTACAGAAAAAGTTTCATGGTTTATGCTTGTGAGAATGCCTACCTTGACTCGATTTCCTCTTCTAGGGCTAGAACTTGAAGAACGGGGTTGAGAGCTTGAAAGGTTCTTCTCCCCACGAAATCTCCTCCTCCTTGGCCTCTCCTTCTGGCCAGGAATCCTTTGGCACGAGCTTGGGTCGGCCATGATGGTTTTAGGAGAGAATTTAAGCTTCTCCTCTTTTATATTCCTAATAGGACTCTAATTCCTCTTAAATTCCGAAATTTCCTTACTTCCTCCTTCCTTCCTTGCTTTCCAATCTCTATTTAGACTAGGAAGAGATCCAAATTCGTGCTAACCCATATGGGGTAGGTTTAGGAATCCTATTATAACTCAAACTAGCTATTTAATGCATTAATACCCCTTTTCTATTTAGGTAATAATTTAGTTACGAATTTAGGATATTTTCCTATTATTCTCCCTTTGTAAATTCATATTTTTGACCCAATAAATTTTAGAAGATCCATTAAGCAAATCCCATTACTCTTTTCCATCTAATGAGTTTTATTTAATGCTTTATTTAAATATCCATTTAGCTAGGTTTTAAATTCTTTATTTAAATTTTTATTTTTCGTAAAAATTCAGGTTGCTACAATTTGCCCTCACAATCATTCGGTAAGTGATCGCAAACGATTTGCCTGATAAGTGATCGTAACAATTTGCTAAGTATTCATAATGACTTACTTTCGTAACAATTTATTAAGTGTTTATAACGATTTTCTTTCATAACGATTCGTTAAGTATTCATAACGATTTGCTTCCATAACGATTCGATAAGTGATCACATCGACTTCTTAAGAAAGGACAACGATTTGCTCTCACATCGATTTGATAAGTGAGAACAACGATTTCAGTGTCACAATGACTCATCAAGTTTCAAAACGATTTGATCCCTGTAACGATTTGATAAGTTACATAATGACTCTGTTACTGTAACGATTCATCAAGTTACATAACGACTTGGTGGCTGTAACGATTCGAAACAGCAAACAACGATTCATTCACATTGTCTTTAACGATTTGATTATAACGACTTGTGTATAACGATTTGCTTATGGAGTCACAATGATTTGTCTCTACAACGATTTGGTTATTAATGCATAACGATTTGTATGTGCATCGGTTTACTTATGAGTGCACAACGATTTACATGAATATCAACTCCTTTGCATAACGATTCATAAGTTATGCATATAACGATTCCATGTGAAAATAATGATTTGATTTTCAAGCTCATTTTTAATACATTGAAAAGTCAAAGTCTTCACGTATATCTCTATGACGGCCCTCATTATACCGGTACGGTTATACCAACCCACGTCAGTATAGCGAGAGTCCTCACAGTGGGACATTTACCCAAACGATACTAACAGCTGAGATACACGCGAATATACAACAGAGTAGCGGAAATAAAAGACAACTGTCTCCATTCATTCATCATCCACATTTAACATACATGAAGTTTGTAATTAACAATAAAGAACTAAAAGTTCACATAATTTAAACTGCTGAAATAAAAATACATAATGTCCACACTTATACATTCTTTTCATGATACTCTAATACAACGTTCAAAATACATACTATGAAATACACAAGTCACAAAGAACTCCAAAGTCTAATCTCCGCGCTCGGAGTCCGTCTCCACTGTCTCCTCCAACGGTGCCACGTCACCAACTACACCTGTACGCCGAAGCAAGGAGTGAGTCCAAAGACTCAGCAAGCAACACTACTCATAACATACACGTATAAGTCATAGGGGTTTCTACATACACATTCAAAATTTTCAACACATGGCATGCTAGTCATTCGGAGGTTTCAACCTATCATGAAAGTTTTACAATTTTATACATGGATCATGCTTTCAGATTTCTAAGAATAAAACTTTACCTATCACATGCTCTCTATTCAATTTACTCATGAAATTTTGTCTTTAAAGAACCGAGACATGAGAGCTACCAACATGAACATTGTGCATACATGAAAGGAAAACACGACTAGTATGGATCTTACATGTTTTTAAACACATACATAGACATTTCACATGCTTTAAGTTGCTGGTTTCACAGGGTTTAATGGCTGTAAACCTACACATGAGAGCTACAATATTGCTTAAAACAAATCATGTGAACAACCAATCATGCTACTTGCATATGTGCTCATCAATTATCCCTAACATGGATTCTAGACATTTTTGCACATATAAACATGATGATAACGACATGAATTTACTGATTTCACATGGTTTCAGGTTTGTGTCACATGGATTTCAACAACATATTCTCACATTTAAAATTTCACATTTTCTTTACACAAGTTTTCTCTTTCACATGGTTACACTTTGCACACACACTTCACATTGTTCACCTACACATTTACACATGAACACATACACATTACACATTTCACATTACACATTTTAGGTGCCGTGACACATAGTCCAAGCCACCAAAGAAGGACATATACACATCACATTACACATAGACGCCATCTAGGCTTTCCAATGGCGACTCTTGGACTGCGCAGACCGGGAGAACAAGTCTCCACCCTAACCAGTGGTACTTGTCCACCTCCAGGATTTCCTCCTAATGCCCTTAGGGTCACTTACACATTGAACTTTCTCAGGGGGACTTTTCCCTGATACAGTTCCACTGCCCTCTACGGAAGCAGTGTCACATTGGCACAGTTACACATTTACACATTTTACCGATTTTACACATGGTTTTACACATATCACTATTCATCTCATTCACTTTCTCACTCACATGTGTATCTCTGTTTTTCCTGACATGGCACTACACATTTCAGGAGTTTAACACACAGTCAATTTCACCAATCAAGTTGGGTTTAAGCAATATCTAATCACATTACGATAACATACATAGATTACTATATTTCACATGGAAAATACATAACTTCTTATGTACTGGTCCAAATGACCTGAAATTTTAACCACATGCTATTTTCGGGTTCTAGATCATGCATTCAATTTTTCAGATTTTTCTGAGCTAATTGGGATTTAAAGTAAATAAAACACCTATTTAGCATGCCATTCATAATTTAAGTTGATATGGACTTATACACAAGTCAAAATTCTAGCAAGCTACTGTCTGAACAGAGATTACTATTATATGCATGATTTGAGATTACAAAATTTCCCTAAATCATACAGCCATAGATCAATCATCACAATCTTTCTTGCATGCCTTTTTAATTACCGAACCGAATTTATTAGCAACTCATGCAAGCATGGACAATTTATCAAAAATTTAGTATACATACACAGACCCACTAATCCTCATGATCTGACAAAACTGAGGCATTCAGATTAGTCCTAACCACAAAACATGGATTGGCAAGACTATCAACAAATCATGCTTACACATTCATGGAATACACTCTTCTAACATCCATCACCACACATCACATTCATCCACACACCACATTTAACAATATACATAGTGTATAGGGTTACCATATATCCTTATCACGGAAACCATACCGAAAATAGTGTATAGGAAGGGCAGACATGCACTGTTCTGTCCAGAGGAACTTGGCGGCAGTCTCTGGCCGCTGACTCAGGGTCAGCGGCATGGTCGATGGACGCCAAGCATGATCTCAGCGTCCATTGACCTTGCCGTCAATGCAGGTCTGTGTAGAAACACAGACCCGAGCTCTCAAGTTTGGGTGAATGTGAGGGTCTAGGACTCAGGGAAAATTCATAAAAAGCTAGAAACGACCTAGACACATACGGGGACATTATGGTTAGGTCACTTGCCTTTTAAAAATTGCTCCAAGGGTCTAGGGTGTTGGTGAAGCCCTCCTTGGGCAGTCCCAAGAAGGTGCAGAAACGCCTCCTAGATCTTCTTCCTCGGGCTCCTGGGTGATCTCCACAGCAAGGGGATGTCGGGGAAGCCTCCTCCTTTGCTCCAGCTATCTTCTTGTCGGAGAAGATGGCCGGATCTAGCTCCAGGAAGTCCGATCTTTGGGTGCAAAAGGGTGGGTTTTCTCACAGCTCAGAACTAGGGTTTTTCTCCTGGTTTCTCTCTTGCAAAGGTGAAGAGATGAGTGGGGAGAGGCAGATCCGGGTTCAGACATAAGGGGAGGCCTCTCTCCCACTCACAAGGTGACATGACAGCTCTCAGAGCCGTTGGGGACAGCCCCCCAATGGCTGGGCTTTCTTGTTTCAGAGGTTTCTGACTCTGCTGCGCATGCAGGCCAGAAAATAGGCGTCCATATCGCTCGATGCCAGGATTAGTGTTGGCGTCCATGTCTGGACGCTGACACTACCTCAACGGCTAGGGGTTGCGCCAAGGTGGCCTTCGGCCAGAACTCTAAAATATGCAGAAAACTATGCATACCATGCATATATACATGCAATATGTATATGGTAGTGTATCCATACTATCACCATTCAATACATGCATTATTTACATCTAATATAAACATATGCACACGTAATTATATTAATCAATACGTACGTAAATATGTATATACATACACAAGCACAAATATACACACACAAATACAAATAATGCGACGGAAATTCGAGGGCCTTACACCCTCTCCCCCTTAAGAAACTTCATCCTCCAAGTTAGAACGACACTACTCAAACAAAAGGGGATACTTCTTCTTCATCGCATCCTCAAGCTCCCAAGTAGCCTCCTCGCGTGAGAAGTTCCGCCATAAGACATTCACCGACGCAATTCTCTTGTTCCGGAGATGGTGAACCTTCCGGTCAACAATGGCTACTGGTTGCTCGACATACGAAAGATCTGGCTGGATCTCCACTGGCTCATGACTAATCACATGAGACGGATCTCGGACATATTTTCTGAGCATAGATACGTGGAATATAGGGTGAACGCTAGCCAAAGCTGGGGGTAAAGCTAGCTAATATGCCATGCTGCCCAAACGCCTGAGAATCTCATATGGGCCAATAAATCTAGGGCTTAGCTTGCTATGCCTGCCAAACCTGACAACACCTCGAGTAGGCGATATCTTCAAGAAGACATGATCGCCAACCTCAAACTCCAAATCCTTTCTCCTGTTGTCGGCATAACTCTTCTGCCTATCCTATGCCGCAACAAGCCTTTTCCTGATAAGCTGGATCTTATCCGAAGTTTCCTGAACTAACTCCGGTCCGATCAACTGCCTATCACCAGTCTCCTCCCAACATAAAGGAGATCTGCAGGGCCTACCATACAATGCCTCGAATGGAGCCATACCAATACTAGCATGAAAGCTGTTGTTGTATGCGAACTCCACGAGAGGTAAATGACGCTCCCAATCATCCTTCCAATCCAGAACACACGCTCTCAACATATCCTCGAGCGTCTGGATAGTCCTCTCGGACTGTCCATCGGTCTGGGGATGAAACGACGAACTGAGCTTAAGCTCAGAACCTAACGCATCCTGAAGACCCTTCCACAATCTCGAAGTAAATCTCGGATCTCGATTCGAAATGATGACTTCGGCACACCATGCAATCTAATGATACCACTAACATACAATCTAGCTAAACTCTCTACTGACTACTTCTTCTTCATAGGCAAGAAATGAGCAGTCTTCGAGAACCTATCTACAACAACCCAAATCGAGTCATTGCCCCTTCTAGATCGAGGCAAACCCGAAACAAAGTCCATAGTGACAGCTTCCCACTTCCACACTGGATATCCATCCTCTGCATAAGGCCGGATGGTCGCTGCCGCTCGGCTTTCACTTGCTGACATACTAGACATCTAGACACATAATCCGCAACATCCTTCTTCATGCCGGACCACCAAAATGATCTCTTCAAGTCTTGATACATCTTAGTGTTACCCGGATGAATAGAGAATCGCGATCTATGAGCCTCCGCTAACACATGCTCACGGACATCTACTACATCAGGGACACAAACACGGTGCTGAAATCTAATCACACCATCCTCATCACGAGCAATGCCCGCCTTACCCACTAACTCTAACAATCTAGGGTCGGCTTTTTACTGCTCAATCACTTCATCCAAGACTGAGGATCTAAGGGATAGCTGAGCTACAAAATCCTGACACAGCGATGGCTCTAACTCGGTCATAGAGCACGCTGCATCCTCCAACATCTTCCAATCCTGCTGGAGCGAAGACCTCTTCCTACTAAGAGCATCTGCTACGACGTTCGCCTTTCCAGGATGATACTGACGGTCGAAGTCATAGTCCTTCAAGAACTCAATCCATCTCCTCTGCCTCAGGTTTAATTCTTTTGGGAGAAAAGATACTTCAAGCTCTTGTGGTCGGTAAACACCTCAAATCTGACACCATAAAGATAGTGCCTCCAGATCTTTAGTGCATGAACCACTGCTGCGAGCTCCAAATCATGAGTCGGATAGTTCCTCTCATGCTCCTTCAACTGACGAGAAGCATAAGCCACTACCCTCTCTCGCTGCATGAGTACACAGCCTAAACCAATCTGAGATGCATCCGTATAAATGGCAAAACCTTCTGGACCACTAGGCAATACCAATACCGGAGCAGAAGTAAGCTTAGCCTTCAATAGCTGAAAGCTATGCTCACATGCCTCAGACCATACGAACTTCTCACCTTTCCTGGTCAGCTTTGTCAAAGGGGCGGCGATGGATGAGAAACCCTCAATGAATCGCCGATAATAACCAGCTAACCCAATGAAACTACGAATCTCCGAAGGAATCTGGGGAATCTCCCAATCCATAACTGCTTGGACCTTTGCTGGATCAACTGCAACACCAGCGCCGGAGATCACATGCCCGAGAAAGTGAACCTCACGCAACCAGAACTCGCACTTGCTGAACTTCGCATACAGCTTGTGCTCACAGAGAACCTCTAAGACTAACCTCAAATGCTGACGGTGCGTGGCCTCATCCGGAGAATAGACCAACACGTCGTCAATGAACACAACAACAAAGCTATCTAGATACGGCCTGAACACCTTGTTCATGAGATCCATGAACGCTGCAGGGGCGTTGGTCAATCTGAAAGGAAGGACCAAGAACTCATAATGTCCATAACGGGTTCTAAATGCCATCTTGGACACATCCTCACTCCTAATCCGCAGCTGATGATAACCAGATCGCAAGTCAATCTTGGAAAAGACTGATGCATCCTGCAACTGGTCAAACAGATCATCAATCCGAGGTAAGGGATACCTGTTCTTCACAGTCACCTGGTTTAGCTTTCTATAATCGATACACAACCTAAGTGACCCGTCTTTCTTCTTGACGAATAATACAGGTGTGCCCCAAGAGGAAACACTAGGGCGAATGAATCCCTTATCAAGCAATTCTTGCAATTGCTTCCTCAACTCGGCTAACTCTGCAGGGGCCATCCGATATGGGGCCTTCGAGATAGGAGAGGTGCCTGGAAGCAACTATATAGTGAACTCTATCTCCCTATCCGGTGGCAATCCAGACAAGTCATCGGGAAAGACATCTGGAAAATCCTGCACCACATCGATCTCTGCAAGAGTCAGTGACGAACCAACATTGGGTACTAGCATAACGCTGGCAAGAAATGCGTCACAACCCTTGTTCACCATGCGCATCGCCTTCATGGCAGAGATAACTAACTTTCCCGCTAAGTTCTTTGGCAAGGGATGAGAGAACTCGTCCTCACCAGGAATGCGGAAAACAATCCTCTTCCGACGACAATCCACTAACGCATAGTGCTCCTCTAGCCAATCCAGACCAAGAATAGCATCATAGTCCTTCATCTTTAGCAAGAAGTAACACCCATCTAGGATTCTATCCTCAATGCACACAGGTAACGACGGAATGCACTTCCTAGTCGATACCGTACCTGCAGGGGTGTGCACAGACAAAGGGACCTCTAACTCCTCAGACTCTACGCCTGACTCTAGGGCTAACTGCCTAGCGAACCGCTCGAAAATGAACGAGTGAGTAGCACTCGTATTAAACAAAACCCGAGCGTGCACACCTAAAAGCAAAACCGTACCTTCGGTGACATGCTCCGCCTGCTCGGCATCCTCGCGTGCCAAAGCAAACACTCGAGCTGGGGCTCGAGGCCTTCCTGGTCTTCCTGTAGCTGGCGCGGCTGCCGCTACTGCTGGTGCTGGCGCTCCACGCTGAGCTCCTTGCTGAAGTCTTGGGCAATCTTTAATCTTGTGGTCGCTGCTCCCCACTTCAAGCATCTACCCGCTACCAACCAACACTCGGAACCACCGTGTGTCTTCCCCCAGTGAGGACACTCTTTCTTCACACCAGGGGAATGTACAGAAGGTACATGAGAGTTACTGACTGCCACTGGTTTCTGCGGTGTCTGGTACACCGTCTTCTTCTTATCCTGCCGCTGGAATGACGCTGCCGGCCTCTTCTGCGAAGCCTTCTTTTCCTCCAGATACTGCTCCATTTCTCCCTCCTGCCTGCAGGCAGCACTGAGGGCCTCGTCCAGCTTGCGGTGGTCAAACGCCACGAGTCTCGTCCGCAGTGATGGCTTGAGTCCCATCACGAACTTCTTGGTCTTCCTGCGCTCATCCTCTACGATATGCGGTGCATACTTAGAAAGTTCAGAAAACCTTGCCTCGTATTCCAGCACGGTCATGGAGCCTTGCGTCAGGGAGAGGAATTCCTGCTCCATTTTGTCCCGGATATGCTCTGGGATGAACTTGGCTCGAAAGAGCCTCACGAACGCGTCCCACGTCACGTCTACTGCTCCGTCCTCAAAGCGTGTACGAAGTAGGGAGGACCACCATACATCCGCTCTCTCCTGCAATACACCTTCATAAGTACCAACTAACAATTCTAACTTAAGCAGAACACACAAACATACAAAATTAAAAGTCTACCTGTAGCATGTAGGTGGCTAATGTTACCTTATCCTCATCAGGGCACCTGATGGCTCGGAAGATTTTCTCCGTCTCCCTCAACCAGATTTCTACCATTAATGGATCACTCTCCCCCTTAAAAGAGGGTGGGGTCATCCTCTTGAATCGCTCCATGATGGATGGTCCACCATGGTCCTGAGCTAGTTCCTGAGCCTGCTACATTAAATAATAACAATACACAATAAATACAATATCATGCAATTTAAATAGCAAACTACTAGTTGTTTAATTATTCTACCTGGGCCTCCAACTGTGCCTGGAGTGCTGCCTGGGTATGAGCCTGCATCTGCATGGCTTGTACCAGACCTTGCATGAATACTCCGTAATCCACAGGCGGCGGTGGGGGAAGTACAGGGCCTCGTGGTGCTGGGGCCTGTTGCTCTGCCTGCTCATCACGTCGCGGCTCGTCCTCACGGGCCGACGCTCCACCACGCCTACCTCTCGAAGCCATGGCTGTAATAAATTTTCAGCCAGCATTAGAGCTAGGTTACTAAGTTTTCTAACCATTTTCTTATCTATCTTTCACTTCTCATTAGTGTTTTCTACACATGTTGTAAGGCCCTCTAATTTCCGTCGTATTATTATTTGTATCTATGTGTGAATAATTGTGCTTATGTATGTATGTACTTATTTACGTACGCATTAATTAGTATAATTACGTATGTAGGTGTTTATATTAAGTATAAATAATGTATATATTGCATGACGATAGTGTGGATATAATACCATATACATATTGCATGTATATATGCTTGGTATGCATGGTTTTCTGCATAAATTAGGGTTCTGGCCGAAGCCACCTTGGCGTCAAGCCCAGGCCGTTGAGCCAGTGTCAGCGTCCAGACATGGACGCCAACACTAACTCCGGTGTCCAGCGATCTGGACGCCAACTTCTCTGACCTGCATACGTTGCAGAGCCAGAAAATCCGGAGCAAGGCATGGCCTCCATTGGGGGGATGTCCCCCAACGGCTCTAAGGCTGTCTAATCGGTATGGTGAGTGGGTGAGGGGCTCTCATTAGGTCTGAACCCGGATTTGGCCTCTCCCACTTCTCATTTCACCTTGCAAGAGGAGGAATAGAGGAGAGAAAAACCCTAGGTGAGCTGTGAGAAAAACCCCATTTTGGAACCCCCAAATCCGACCCCTTGGAGCTTGGTTTGGAGATCTATTGCGACAGGAGGAAGCTGGAGCAAAGGAGAAGGCATCCCCATCATCCCCTCGGCGTGGAGATCACCAGGAGCCCGGAGGAAGGCGATCTAGAGGGAGGTTCTGCAACTTCTTGGGACTGCCCAAGGAGGTCTTCACCAAGCCTTTAAATCCCTTAGAAGAATTTTTGAAAGGCAAGTGACCTATCTATGGTGTCCCCGTATGAGTCTAGGTGGTTTTTGTGATTTTTAAGGATTTTTCCTCGAGTCCTAGACCCTCCAATTCACCCAAGTTTCAGAGCTCGGGTCTGTGTTTTCTGCACATACCTGGTTAGACGGCAAGGTCCCTGGACGTCCAGTTTATGCTTGGCGTCCATCGACCATGCCGCTGACCCTGAGTCAGCGGCCAGAGACCGCCGCCTAGTTCTTCTGGACAGAACAGTGAGCTGTTCTGTCCCACTTATGCAGTAATTTCGGTATGTTTTATGCGATGAGGATATATGGTAAAGCTTATACTCTATGTATATGGTTAGTTGTGGTGTGTGAATGAATGTGGGATGTGAATGGTGAATGTGGGATAATGATATTTTGTAAACTTGTGAGCATGACTTGTAGACAATTTTGCAAAATCCATGATTCATGACTTAGATAGTGTGAATGCCTTAGTTTCGGTTTGATCATGAAGAATAGTGGGTCAGCATATGTGTTTGCAAGTTTTAGTAAATTATCCATGCTTGTGAAATTTGTAATAAGCTCGGTTCGGTAAAATGAAAACATGCGAAAATGGTTTGTGATAATTGATCGATAGATGTATGAATTAGGGTAATGTGGTAGTCTAAAATCATACATATATTAGTAGTCTCTGTACAAAACAGCAAGTGGCTAAATTACAAGATGTGTTAGACCCATGTTAACTTAAGTTGTTAATAGCATGCTAATTAGGCGTTTTATTTTCTGTAAATTCTATGTAGCTCAGAAAAATCTGAAAATTTGGGAGTATGATTATGAACCCGAAAACACCATGTGGTAAAACTTTCAGGTCATTTGGACCCGTAAATAAAAAGTTATGCGTTTTCATGTGAAATGTGAATAATTCGTACATATAATCGAATGTGATTAGATTTTGTTTAAACCCAGCATGATTAGCGTGTTTACTGTGTGTTAAAACCTTGAAATTGTATAGTACCATGTTAGGAAAAACAGAGGATTTATGTGAGTGAGAAAGTGAATGTGATGAAAAGTGTAAAGTGTAAGAACCATGTGTAAAACGGTAAATGTGTAAAAGTGTAATTGTGCCAATGTGATACTGCTTCCGAGAAGGCAGTGGAGCCGTATCAGGGAAAAGTCCCCCTGAGAAAGTTCATTGTGTTAAGTGACCCTAAGGGCATTAGGGGGAAATCCTGGAGGTGGACAAGTACCACTGGTTAGGGTGGAGACTTGTTCTCCCGGTCTGCGCAGTCCAAGAGTCACCATTGTATTGCCTAGATGGCGTCTATGTGATGTGATGTGTTTGTGTCCTTCTTTGGTGGTTTGGACTATGTGTCACGGCACCTAAAATATGTGTAAAGTGTAATGTGTAAAGTGTATGTGACCATGTGTAAATGTGTAAGTGACATGTGAATGTGTATGTGTAAAGTGTAAACATGTGAAAAGAGGAAACTAGTGTAAAGAAAATTGTGAAATCCTAGATATGTAAATGTGTCATTGAAACCCATGTGAGACTAAATCTGAAACCATGTGAATTCAGAAAATGTATGTTATCATACTCATGTTTATGTGTGTAAAAGTGTTCAGAATCCATGTTAGAAACAACAAATGAGTATGTGAGCAAAATGGCATGATGGATTGTTCATATGTTATGTTTAAGCAACGTTGTAGCCTTCATGTGTAGGTTTATAGTCATTGAACCATGTGAAATAAGCAACCTAAAGCATGTGAAAAAGTTAGGTATGTACTTAAGAACATGTGGAATCCATGCTAATTATGTTCCCCATTCATGTATGTAAATTGCTCATGTCAATAGCTCTCACGTTTTGATTAAAGTCTCATGAGTGAATTGAATAGAGACCATGTGATAGGTGAATGTTATTTTTGAAACCTGAAAGCATGCGTTATGTATAAAATTGTAGAACTTTCATGATAGGTTGAAAACTTAAATGGACTAGCATGCTATGTGTTGCAAATTGTAATGTGCGTGTAGAAACCACTAGGACTTGTACGTGTATATCATGCATAGTGTTACTTGCTGAGTCCCTGGACTCACTCATTGCTTCGGCGTACAGGTATAGTTGGTGACACAGTACCCTCGAAGGAGGCAGCAGAGACGGACTCCGAGCGTGGAGACTAGCCAGTTTTTGAGATCTTTGTGATTGTGTACTTCATAGTATGTACTTGAACATTGTATTAGAATTACCATTTAAAGAATGTAATATGTGGACATTTTGTATTTCTATTTCAGCAATTTAATTCATGTGAACTTTAGTTCCTTTTTGCAAATTTCGAATTGCATGTATGTTTAATGTGGATGGTGAATGAATGGAGATAGTTCTCTTTTACTTCCGCTACTCTGTTATATATATTCGCGTGTATCTCAGCTGTTTGTATCGTTGGGTAAATGTCCCACTGTGGCTGGCAGCACTCGCTATACCGACGTGGGTTGGTATAACTGTACCGGTATAATGAGGGCCGTCACACATGTGGACATACATAGCATGCAATGGGGATGATGACTTAGGTATATTCATGTGCAATCTCAACCGGTTTCTCTGATACCAATCTCTGTGACGGCCCTCATTATACCGGTACGGTTATACCAACCCACGTCGGTATAGCTAGAGTCCTCACAGTGGGACATTTACCCAAACGATACTAACAGCTGAGATACACGCGAATATACAACAGAGTAGCGGAAGTAAAAGACAACTGTCTCCATTCATTCATCATCCACATTTAACATACATGAAGTTTGTAATTAACAATAAAGAACTAAAAGTTCACATAATTTAAACTGCTGAAATAAAAATACATAATGTCCACACTTATACATTCTTTTCATGATACTCTAATACACGTTCAAAATACATACTATGAAATACACAAGTCACAAAGAACTCCAAAGTCTAATCTCCGCGCTCGGAGTCCATCTCCACTGTCTCCTCCAACGGTGCCACGTCACCAACTACACCTGTACGCCGAAGCAAGGAGTGAGTCCAAAGACTCAGCAAGCAACACTACTCATAACATACACGTATAAGTCATAGGGGTTTCTACATACACATTCAAAATTTCAACACATGGCATGCTAGTCATTCGGAGGTTTCAACCTATCATGAAAGTTTTACAATTTTATACATGGATCATGCTTTCAGATTTCTAAGAATAAAACTTTACCTATCACATGCTCTCTATTCAATTTACTCATGAAATTTTGTCTTTAAAGAACCGAGACATGAGAGCTACCAACATGAACATTGTGCATACATGAAAGGAAAACACGACTAGCATGGATCTTACATGTTTTTAAACACATACATAAATATTTTCACATGCTTTAAGTTGCTGGTTTCACATGGTTTAATGGCTGTAAACCTACACATGAAAGCTACAATATTGCTTAAAACAAATCATGTGAACAACCAATCATGCTACTTGCATACGTGCTCATCAATTATCCCTAACATGGATTCTAGACATTTTTGCACATATAAACATGATGATAACGACATGAATTTACTGATTTCACATGGTTTCAGGTTTGTCTCACATGGATTTCAACAACATATTCTCACATTTAAAATTTCACATTTTCTTTACACAAGTTTTCTCTTTCACATGGTTACACTTTGCACATACACATTCACATTGTTCACTTACACATTTACACATGAACACATACACATTACACATTTCACATTACACATTTTAGGTGCCGTGACACATAGTCTAAACCACCAAAGAAGGACATATACACATCACATTACACATAGACGCCATCTAGGCATTCCAATGGCGACTCTTGGACTGCGCAGACCGGGAGAACAAGTCTCCACCCTAACCAGTGGTACTTGTCCACCTCCAGGATTTCCCCCTAATGCCCTTAGGGTCACTTACACATTGAACTTTCTCAGGGGGACTTTTCCCTGATACAGTTCCACTGCCCTCTACGGAAGCAGTGTCACATTGGCACAGTTACACATTTACACATTTTACCGATTTTACACATGGTTTTACACATATCACTATTCATCTCATTCACTTTCTCACTCACATGTGTATCTCTATTTTTCCTGACATGGCACTACAGATTTCAGGAGTTTAACACACAGTCAATTTCACCAATCAAGTTGGGTTTAAGCAATATCTAATCACATTACGATAACATGCATAGATTACTATATTTCACATGGAAAATACATAACTTCTTATGTACTAGTCCAAATGACCTGAAATTTTAAGCACATGCTATTTTCGGGTTCTAGATTATACATTCAATTTTTCAGATTTTTCTGAGCTAATTGGGATTTATAGTAAATAAAACACCTATTTAGCATGCCATTCATAATTTAAGTTGATATGGACTTATACACAAGTCAAAATTCTAGCAAGCTACTGTCTGAACAGAGATTACTATTATATGCATGATTTGAGATTACAAATTTCCCTAAATCATACAGTCATAGATCAATCATCACAATCTTTCTTGCATGCCTTTTTAATTACCGAACCGAATTTATTAGCAACTCATGCAAGCATGGACAATTTATCAAAAATTTAGTATACATACACAGACCCACTAATCCTCATGATCTGACAAAACTGAGGCATTCAGATTAGTCCTAACCACAAAGCATGGATTGGCAAGACTATCAACAAATCATGCTTACACATTCATGGAATACACTCTTCTAACATCCATCACCACACATCACATTCATCCACACACCACATTTAACAATATACATAGTGTATAGGGTTACCATATATCCTTATCACGGAAACCATACCGAAAATAGTGTATAGGAAGGGCAGAACAGGTCACTGTTCTGTCCAGAGGAACTTGGCGGCAGTCTCTGGCCGCTGACTCAGGGTCAGCGGCATGGTCGATGGACGCCAAGCATGATCTCAGCATCCATTGACCTTGCCGTCAATGCAGGTCTGTGTAGAAACACAGACCCGAGCTCTCAAGTTTGGGTGAATGTGAGGGTCTAGGACTCGAGGGAAAATTCATAAAAATGCTAGAAACGACCTAGACACATACGGGGACATTATGGTTAGGTCACTTGCCTTTTAAAAATTGCTCCAAAGGGTCTAGGGTGTTGGTGAAGCCCTCCTTGGGCAGTCCCAAGAAGGTGCAGAAACGCCTCCTAGATCTTCTTCCTCCGGGCTCCTGGGTGATCTCCACAGCAAGGGGATGTCGGAGAAGCCTCCTCCTTTGCTCCAGCTATCTTCTTGTCGGAGAAGATGGCCGGATCTAGCTCCAGGAAGTCCGATCTTTGGGTGTAAAAGGGTGGGTTTTCTCACAGCTCAGAACTAGGGTTTTTCTCCTGGTTTCTCTCTTGCAAAGGTGAAGAGAGGAGTGGGGAGAGGCAGATCCGGGTTCATACATAAGGGGAGGCCTCTCTCCCACTCACAAGGTGACATGACAGCTCTCAGAGCCGTTGGGGATAGCCCCCCAATGGCTGGGCTTTCTTGTTTCAGAGGTTTTTGGCTCTGCTGCGCATGCAGGCCAGAGAAATAGGCGTCCATATCGCTCGACGCCAGGATTAGTGTTGGCGTCCATGTCTGGACGCTGACACTACCTCAACGGCTAGGGGTTGACGCCAAGATGGCCTTCGGCCAGAAATCTAAAATATGCAGAAAACTATGCATACCATGCATATATACATGCAATATGTATATGGTAGTGTATCCATACTATCACCATTCAATACATGCATTATTTACATCTAATAAACATATGCACACGTAATATATTAATCAATACGTACGTAAATATGTATATACATACATAAGCACAAATATACCACACAAATACAAATAATGCGACGGAAATTCGAGGGCCTTACAATCTCTCTGACAACCATGCATTTATTATAACTGAACGAATCACTGCAGTGCATGCAAATGATATCTTCTATTCTCATGCTTATTCTGTAACATCTTTTTAGAAGAACAGAATGGAACTTCCATTCTGTATAAAATCAATCTAATGTTGACTGACAACAAGAGACAGCTTAGCTGACTATTGTTTAAGCTTGTAATGTGCAGGTCTCTGACAGCACTCATCATACAATGTTGGACAAAATAGAAGCCAAAGGATATTACAGAAGATCTTCTCTCTGTGCGTGCATGAAGACCGTTGAACGGAAAGCTCTACAGGACCATGCAGTCTAACGTAAACAAAAGCTTAGAGACAACGGGCACTTCAATGTCAAATTTCAAATAGAAGATATATATAAAGAAGCTGAAGCTCCAGAAGAATATAACTTTCAGATTGAGAATACCAACTACAATCTTTAACAAGTTTTTTTGTGAGCATCTCGAAGAGCCAAGCCTCACTCCTTTGATTGTTTAGCTCTTAGCTCTCTGCATTCATTGTGTTAGTCTTGAGAGCTTCTGAAAACTGAGAGTGTCCCTCACTCTAGAACATTCCCTCTCAGTCTTAGCTTCAGATCTAGCATTGTATAAGCTTGATCTAGGGGCTTGATCTCATTTCACATTCTTGTTTTCTTGTTTTCCCTTCGTGTTGAAGGAAGACCTAGGGGTTCCAGGGTGTGTGTTCCCTTCGAGTAGAAGGAAGACCTGGTGGTATCCAGGGTGTTGTAATTCCTCTTCGTGTTGTGAAGAGAAGACCAGTTGCGGCTGGGTGTGTAAGGGTCCATAAGGGGGACTGTACCCTTGGGTAGTGAGCCTGAGTTGTAGCTCAGGGACTGGACGTAGGACTCCTGTGGAGAGGAGGTCCGAACCAGGATAATTCTCTGTGTTGTCTGTGTGCTTGCTTTGCATTTACTATCTTTCTTTACTAACTCTAACACCCATCGAAGTGTGTTTTGTGTGACTGTTTTGTGAACAGGTTTAAGGTACTCAATATTTTTAAGAATCTCATTCACCCCCCTCTGGGCTTGCTAGCTGGGCAACAAGTGGTATCAGAGCTAGTCTCTTCGATAAAGAAGAAGATCCAACGATCTGAAGAGAAAAGATCAATGGCAGCCCAAGGTCACTCCGAAGGTCAGTCAGTTAACAGACCACCGGTTCGATGGAGAAGATTACACCTATTGGAAAACAAGAATGGAGTATTTCCTACAAGGTCTCGACTATCAGATCTGGTCAATAGTTGAAGAAGGTGGTCTTTTGGTTACTAATGAAAGAGATAAGTGGACTGAAGACGACAAGAAAAAGATCTCCCAAAACTGCAAAGCCAAGAGCATTCTATGTTGTGCTCTTAGCAAGAAGGAATTCAACAGAATTTCCACCTGCAAATCACCATAGAAATGTGGAAAAAGCTTAGGATCACATACGAAGGCACCAACAAAGTCAAGGAAACTAGGATAGACATAATGGTGACACAATATGAAAGGTTTCAGATGCAGCCACGAGAGTCAATAACCCAAATGTTTAGCTGATTTACATACATCATAAATGGGTTAGCCAGTCTTGGAAAAACCTACGAAATGGGAGACATGGTAAGAAAAATTCTGAGATCCCTACCATCTTCTTGGACTCCCAAAGTAACAGCCATAGAAGAAGCCAATGACCTGAAGAGGATGTCATTGGAGAAACTTGTGGGTCCCTTATGGCCCATGAAATCAACATGGAGAGACTGGGAGAGTCTTCGAGCAGAAAGAAACACTCAAACACTCTCAAAGCAGAAGAAAGCTCATCAGAAGAAATTTCAGATAACAATGAAAGCAATGAAGACAGCGAAGATGAAGAAGCAATGCTGTCTAGGAGGCTACAACGAATCTTAGCCAAAAAGAAGAAGTATCAGTCTGGTAGAAGATATTTCAAGAAAAATAAGGACTTTAAGAAGCCAGAAGTAAAGGATCCAAAGAAAGCTGAGCTCATATGCTATGAATGTAAGAAGCCTGGACATATCAAAGCAAAATGTCCGAAACTCAACAAATCTGAATTCAAAAGGAAAGACAATACTAGGAAATTCAGAAGGTACAAAAAGAAAGTGATGGCAACAGCTTAGAGCAATAACAACGACTCTGACAGCGAGTCTATCTCAAGTGAAGAAGAGGAAGAAAAGGCCAACCTGGCCTTCATGGCAAACATCGACGAAAAGGTAACATCTGATTCCTTCACTTCTTGTACTGAATCTGATTCCGACAATTTGGAAGAAGCGTTTAACAAACTTTATGATAAATATAAGGATGTGTGTAAATCACTAAAAATGACAAAAAAAAATCATTCTTACCTAGAAAACACAAATTCAGACTTAAAATCTGAAAATGAACAACTAGAGAAACAAATCATTGAACTTAAAAAAAGAAATGATCTATTATGCGAAGATCTGAAAGACAAAAATAAACAAATAATAAAATTAGAAAAACAAGAAAACGTAGACGAATTGAAAAAGGAAATTAAAACTCTAACAGAAGAAAATGAAAAACTATCTAGTACACTAGAAAAATTCACCAATGGTAAAAATTTCTTAATATTAAAAGGTGCTAGACGGTCAGGAAAAAGAAAACAATGATTAGGCTATACACCCCAGATAATGAAGACACTATAATATACCCTAAAACGTATCCAACTCCTAAATTTGTAGCTGAATAAGATACTTCATATAAATCAAACTTTAAGTATGTTCCGTATGAAAGGGTAACTAAAACAACATGTTGTAGCCATTGCAATACACTAGGTCACAGTAAAATAACTTGTCCAACTAAACACAAAAAATGGATAATTAAAAGAAAACTTGATGACACTAACCAACCAGGAGCCAAAAGAACTTGGGTACCTAAAGCTTGATGTTTTCATTTTAGGGAAACTTTCGAGCATCCAAATGGTATTTGGATAGTGGATGCTCAAGGCATATGTCAGGTAGTAGAAAGCTGTTCTCTCACCTCGAAGCTGAAGAAGGCACAGTGACATATGGAGACAATGGAAAAGGAACTGTGATAGGATGCGGAGGATTGTTGGCAATAAAGAGAAAATATTTATTGAAGATGTACTATGCGTAAAAGGTTTGAAGCATAATCTCATCAGCATAAGCCAGCTATGTGACAGAGGACATCAAATCAAGTTCCAAGAGTCTAAGTGCAACATCATGAAGGACGAAGCAGTAGTAATTTTTGAAGCTAACAGAGAAAAGAATATATACGTACTTTACCTTGAAGAACTGAAAGATTAAGACATCTGTTTAGCAGCAAGTAAGGAGCAGTCAACTGAGCTGTGGCACAGAAGATTGGGCCACTGCAGTTTGGATGGCATGAGAAAGCTGATCAAGAAAAGCCTGGTGGAAGGTCTACCAAAGGTCAGCACAAGAATGGACGGTGTCTGTGGACCATGTGCAAAAGGAAATCACACCAAGTCATCCTTCAAGTCAAAGACTGTGGTAACAACCTCTAAACCCTTAGAATTTCTTCATATGGATCTATTTGGGCCAATGAGGACCACGATTCTTGGAGGAAAGATTTTGGATTCATTATAGTAGATGACTATTCAAGATTCACATGGGTATCCTTTCTGGAACACAATGATGATACATTTGAAAGCTTTGTAAGTTTCAGTAAAAAGGTTCAGAAAGATAAGAAGTACTGCATTGTTGGAATTCGGTCAGATCATGGAGGAGAGTTCTAGAATGAAAAGTTGGTAAATTTGTGATGATAAAGGGATAGAGCACAATTTCTCAGCACCAAGAACACCACAACAGAATGGAGTTGCTGAGAGAAAGAACAGAACCTACTGGATGTGGCAAGAACGATGTTGTTAGAATATGATCTGCCAAGGTACTTTTGGGCTGAAGCAGTTAACACAGCTTGTTACATAATCAACGGGTGATGATCAGGCTGATTCTAAAGAAAACAACATATGAATTGTACAAGGGAAAGAAGCCAAAGATCAGCCACCTCAAGACATTCGGATGTCCATGTTCATCCACAACAACGGCAAAAGAGACATTGGTATGTTAGATGCAAAATCAGATGAAGGACATTTTCATGGGGTATGCATCTAAACCTAAAGACTATAGGGTATTTAATAAACGTACTTTATTAATTGAGCAATCAGTACACATTATCTTTGATGAAACTAACCCTTCCTGACGAAGAAGTAAGATATGATATGATGAGAGATGCTCTGAAGAAGATAATGCAGATGAAGTCAAGCTAAAGAACTCTCAATTGAGGCAAGGAAGATCCACTCTGGAAGACCTGCAACAAAAGGACATAGTACATGAGAATCTTCCAAAGGAATGGAGATACAAGAGAGATCACCCTCCTGAAAATATTATTGGTGATCCATCTGTAGGGGTAAGAACAAGAGGTAACATAATTCCATGTGATTATTTAGCTTTTGTTTCTCAAACAGAGTCTAGGACAGTCAATGAAGCTATCACTGATGAATCTTGGATTTTAGTCATGCAAGATGAATGAATCAGTTCAAGAGAAACCAGGTATGGTCACTTGTTCCCAGACCATCAGATCATCCAGTGATTGGCACCAAATGGGTGTTCAGAAATAAATTGGATGAAGCTGGTGTGATCATAAGAAACAAGGCTAGATTGGTAGCTCAAGGCTATTCCCAAGAGGAAGGCATAGATTTTGATGAAACCTATGCACCAGTAGCTAGACTTGAGGCTATTAGAATGTTACTTGAATATGCATCTGCATTAGATATAAAATTATTTCAAATGGATGTAAAGTCTGTCTTTCTAAACAGTTTCATAAAAGAGGAAGTTTATGTGGAACAACCTCCAGGTTTTGATGACATTGATTTTCCAAATCATGTATTTAAATTGCACAAAGCACTATATGGATTAAAACAAGCACCAAAAGTATGGTATGAACGGCTAAGTGCATTTCTATTAGATTATGGTTTCACTAGAGGTCAAGTAGACAGTACACTATTTGTCAAATCTAAGGTCAAACATATTTTGCTTGTTCAAATATATGTTGATGATATAATATTTGGTTCTACTGATGAATCTCTTTGCAAGTATTTTGAGAAGCTTATGCAGAGAGAATTCGAGATGAGTATGATGGGGGAGCTTAACTACTTCCTTGGATTGCAAATCAAGGAAGGAAAAGATGGCACCCACATCTGTCAAGCCAAATATACCAAGGATCTCTAAAGAAGTTGGATTTGAAAGCGCTAAGCCACTGTCCACACCAATGAGCACCTCAACAAGATTGGACAGTGATGAGGATGGTAAGAAAGTAGATCAAAAAATCTACAGAGGTATGATAGGATCTTTACTGTACTTAACTGCTAGTAGACCTGATATATTGTTTAGTATATGTATGTACGCTAGGTATCAGGCAGATCCTAAAGAGTCCATTTAATTAATGTCAAAAGAATATTTAGATACTTAGTTAGAACCTATGACTTAGGTTTATGGTATCCAAAATCATGTCAAATTTATTTGGTAGGATACTCTGATGCTGACTACGCTGGATGCAAAATAGACAGAAAAAGCACAGTGGTTGTTGTCAATTCCTTGCAGGTTGTCTGATATCATGGTCCTCAAAGAAACAAAATTCAGTAGCTTTGTCAACAGCTGAAGCTGAGTACGTAGCTGCTGGAAGTTGTTGTACACAACTCCTATAGATCAAGCAACAACTTGAGGTTATGGGTTACATATAAGACAATTCCATTGTTATGCGACAACACCAGTGCTATAAATCTAACAAGAATCCAGTATAGCACTCAAGGACTAAACACATTGAGGTTAAATATCATTTCATTCGTGATCATGTAGCAAATGGCAACATAGATATTTCATTTATTGATACAAACAATTAGTTAGCAATATCTTCACAAAGGCCTTACCCGAAGAGAGATTTACTTCTCTTAGAAGGGAATTAGGCATGTGTAATTGTGAAAGAATTATCTATTTAAACTGAAATATTAATTTTCAGAATTTAAATTATTTTTCCTCCTAAAATTTGAGCAAAATTCCAATTATTGCCTATCCTTTAAGTTTGTCTTGACGGTTCGTTATTTTATAAGAGTTTATTCCTATTGAACTAGTCAGTTTGTCATTTTCTGCCATCATGGCGCCTCCAAATTCTAAAGGTCATTCCTTTTAATTTTTCTTATATCCCGAAATCTATGCGGCAACGATTCGCATCCCTTCATCATCTTCTTCATTCTGCCTGAGGTGATACCCTATCGACTCTGGCATCGACCCCCTGAGATTTCAAGCTTCCAACTGCTTCTCGCTTGAAATTTCTTGAGGGTTCTTGTTCCATTTCTCTTTTCAGTCCTCCAGAAACTCTTTCCATCCAAAACCATGGCCTCTTATGGTGTTTCCGGCAGCGTCGGGGGCTACAGAACTGCATTTCTTACGGCCGAGCAGCAGGAAAGATTTGCTTCAGTAAAGACCAAGCTTTGCGGACACAAAGCAGTGGATGTGGCTGACTTGCAGAAGAACGGAATGGGCAGTATCATCGCAGCAATGGACAGATTGAAGTGGACAAAGATTGCCACCCTATCAAAGTAAGTTATCCGGACCTTGTAAAAGCTTTCTATGTATGTCTGAAGAGAGGTGACTTCCATGGTCAAGGGAACTCATATTAGGGTCACACGAGATCTATTGGCATCACTCTTTGGTGTGACTATCTCTGGACACAGTGGAGTTCACACTGTGGATATCCAGGTGAAAGGATTAGGGATTGTTGGTCCCGAATATAGATTGAAGGATGGTAAACTAGATATCAACCAGTTGAGTGCATTTAATCGCCTATTGCATTTCATTGTGTGCCAAATAGTAGTCCCTAGGAGTGCCACCTTCTCCACCTGCACCAAGGCGGACTCCGACCTGATGTTCTGGGCTATCCAGAATCAAAGTATCAACACGACAGAAGTAATATTGGAAAGGATGAAATTTGCAAGTGCACAGGTATGGGATACAAAAAGTAAGCTGAATGTATCTCTACCCTATGCCCATCTCCTGACCAAAATTTTTCAACATTATGGGATAAGTGTGGTGGGAGATGTTTCAGAAAAGATGGGGCAGGCAATCCGCAGTAGGAATTTAAGGAAAAGTGGATTTTCTGTTGTAAATGGTGTGTGGTCAAAAACTTCTGTGGCTGAGGGTGAAGCCATCATTGGTGAAGTCCACGAAGACTAGGAAGCTGCAGGAGCAATTCCTGTGATTCAAGAGGAACAAGTCCTCCGGCAGCAGCAGAACTAGGAGCAGCAACAGTAGAAGCACCAACTGTAGAAGTAGCAACAGCACCAGCAGAAAGAGCAGCAGCACCATCTGTGGAAGCAGTAGTAGAATCTAGCAGCAGGATTGAGGATATTCCCCAGAGGACATTGAGCCCGTTGGGCATAGTTCAGAGGATATTCCTCCTTCTTCCCGAGTAGCATCTGTACTCAGAAATGTGCTGGACTCCATCCAAGACACTCAGGAGGAGCCAGTAATTGGTAGTGATCTAGTGGCAGAAGATGTGGCTCCAGGCCACACTGAGAATATCATCATGGAGGAAGCTCCCAGTCAGGGGGAGCAAGAAATTGCTCATGACAACATAATTGTGGAAGATGCTCCTATTGAGGGGGAGCAATCTCTTGATGGGCAGGCAGCAGCTCAAGGGGAGCACAATGCTAGTGCCCCCATTGATGATCATCTCAGAGAAGGACTCGTGGAGAGTGCGTCAGAAGGCACTGATGATGCTGTAGAGCCCGTGGTTAGGGCAAGAGAAGACAAAGGAAAAGGTGTGGCTAAAGAAGTCCCTCTCCTCACCAGTAAGTCACACAGGAGGTCTGGGAAAAAGAAGTTGAAAATCAATTTGAAACCTATTGTTGAGCGCCTAGATGAGCAAGGAAAAATTTTGTGTTCTGTGAGGTCGGATATGGCCTCCATTTTTATTAGTCAAAGCTCATCTGCCCGTGAATTAGGGGCACTGTCATCTGAACTTGAAAGCCTATGAAAAGATTATGACAGTATGAGGAAGGTGCTTGTGGATTTTTAGCTTTTGTGAGGGAGCACTTACCATCTCATGCCCCTCCTTCTTGTAGTGCAGGGCCATCAGGGCCAAGTGAAGAGAGTAATAGGCCATCAGGGAAAATAATGCTGATCAGTCTGAACCTTCAAGGGCTTCTGGGGATGATGAAGCTAGGCCATCAGGGCCTGTCATTGCAGAGCAACAGCAATAGGAAGAGCGGCCATCAGGGCCTTTGTCTGAAAACCCAGCAGGGCCACCAGGGCCAATTCATGTTGAGAATGAGCACATTGAAGAAGTGGTTATTGCTGAGGAATCTGGGCCAGCAGGGCCGGCAGAGGATGCTTCACCTCCAGTGGAATATGTGTCTGTAAGAGAAGAAGAACCGGCTGTAGCTCCAGAGCCCTCTGTCCTTTCTACCCTTCCAACTCTAGCCCCTCCTTCTCCACCCACCTCATCCACTGCTCCTCCAGCTCCTACCAACTTCAACGACCCTGCTCTAGAACCATTTCCTCACCTGCACCTTTCTCTTCCCAAACTCCTTCATCTCCTACTTCCTCCACCATCATTCCACCACCTTATCTTCTGCTGAGGTTCCTCCGCATCTTCTTCAGCTGGAGCCTCTTCTAGTGGTCCTTCTTCTTCAGGACCATCTGACCTCCTTCCATCACCCATGAATCCCTCTTCCATCCACGTACACCTCCTTCTTTTATTACTATTATTCCTGAGGGTGCCCAATTAGCTCACACAGAAATCCAAGACATCAAGGATGAATTTGAAGTAGCAATACTTCGTTCAGTCCTGGCTGTTGGGACCCATTCTCACAGGACAGGCTCTTCCAGCCCTGTCCTAAGAAGAGGAGACTCACTTCCACCCATCCTGTCTCTTCTGAACCATGTAATCCTCCACTTTGGTTTTCTCTTTCTATCACCAATAAGCAACAATCTATCTATGAGGAATATCTTCAAAAGGTAGTGTTTGCTCACCTCTTTGGCCTTCCCTTCCAAAATCTTTCGGCTCATCTCAATACCATTTTTCCTTATGTCTTTCTTTCTAAGGCTCAATAGTAAAAAATTTTCTCCATGACTGAAGCCAAAATGAAGAGCAGTGGGCTCGGAGCAACAAAGATCTGTACAATCAATTTCGTCGTGTTCAAGCTGCCAGATATCCACCCAGAGAAGCTCTCTCCTCTCTCGAATGGTTTCAGATTCACCATAAAAATCTTTTTGGACTTTTCATTCAGAAGGAAATCAAGTTCATCCGGCACTACAAAATGTACTGCGATTACTGCTATCTTAATAGCATTCCAGAAGTGCAGCTGGGCCAGTTCAGGCAAGCTATCCGTGCTCTAAGTTCCAGGGTTGCTCACACCGAACCCTCCAAGTTGATTTTGCCACTTGGTAATTCCTGATGTGGTGTTCCTTCCTCCTCTTCACTCCCTGATCATGGATTCCTCTGTGGGCACACTCATGTTTGAGCGAGCTGCTCAGGTTATGGCCAGGCTCTCTGTGCAAGAAGGTCGTAACCTTTCTTTTCATAGATTTGTCTTCAAGCAGTATCTTCAGGGGTACCTCAAGGCAGATATCCTTGCCCCTATTCTATCTGAGTGTGAGAGGTTGTCGCCTGCTGATTGGGAAAAGCTCTACACTTTATCAGCTCAACAGCTTCAAGAGCTAAATGCTTCTCAGGCTCGTTCCAATCAACCTCTTCTGAGTCAGGGTGACTTTTTGGATGCCAACTCTCTTCACCTTGTCAGGGACTCTTCATAAAATGGGAAGGACGATGCAGGGTCTTTCTAGACTTGAAGAAGGAACTTCGGCAGCATCAGATCTTCTATCCCTTTAAAATTGATCAATTTCTTCAATTTGCCAGTTTTGGTTCCTTCACCTATTACAAGGCAGCTCTTGGCAACGACAAATATTGGGATTTCATATCGGATCAGAAACAGCTTCACATCAAGAGGATGGCTCCCACCATGGGACCCTCCTATTGCATTGAACTTGGAGCATTTCAAGCCTATTTTGAAGAGCAGGAACGCCAAGTGCTACCTGTCATTAGGCGCTTTGCATCTCTCTTGTCTCCTGTCTTCTATCTCTCTGAACCCTCCAATGCTCAATAAATCTCTTTGTTTCTCTATTTGTGCTCTTTTCTCTCTTCTTTATCTCACTCTTGTATGTTTTTGCTTAATGAAAAATGGGGAGAAATATAGCATTTCTGAAATACATCCCTTATATATTTCCGCAATTATGCTTAGACTTATTTTAGATCATCCTTGCTTATTGTTAAGTTTTGTCATCACAAAAAGGAGGAGATTGATGATCAGTTTATCCCCATGTAATTTAAATAATTACATATCTATTTTGGTGATTAACAAAACTATATAAAGTTTAATCTAACATATTTCTATGAGATTTGAGCACAAGAAATGAAATAAGGAATAACAAGCTAAATGGGTAAGCATTATTTACTCTGTAGCAATGTAAGTTCAAAGCATGAATTTTCTAAGTGCACATCGACTCTCAGTTATTATAACGATTTCCTTAGAATCATAACGATTTCCTCATTCACATCGATTTTGGTTCTATAACGATTTCATAAGTCATTGCCACTCTATTACAGTCTATCTCACAACGATTCGTTAAGTGATCGCAAACGATTTGCCCTCAACGATTCAGTAAGTGATCGCAAACGATTTGCCCTCACAACGATTTGGTAAGTGAACACAACGATTTGCTAAGTATCATAACGACTTGCTTTCGTAACGATTATTAAGTGATCATAACGATTTGCTTTCATGACGATTCGTTAAGTATTCATAACGATTGCTTCCATAACGATTCAATAAGTGATCACATCGACTCTTAAGAAAGACAACGATTACTCTCACATCGATTTGATAAGTGAGAACAACGATTTCAGTGTCACAACGACTCATCAAGTTTCAAAAATGATTTGATCTCTATAACGATTCGATAAGTTACATAACGACTCTCTTACTGTAATGATTCATCAAGTACATAACGACTTGGTCGTTGTAACGATTCGATACAGAAAACAACGATTCATTCACATTATCTTTAACTATTTAATTATAATGACTTGTGCATAACGATTTGCTTATGAAGTCACAACGATTGTCTCTACAACGATTTGGTTATTAATGCATAACGATTTATATGTGCATCAGTTTGCTTATGAGTGCACAACGATTTACATGAATATCAACTCATTTGCATAACGATTTCATAAGTCATGCATATAACGATTCCATGTGAAAATAATGATTTGATTTTCGAGCTCATTTTTGAATACATTGAAAAGTCAAAGTCTTCATGTATATCTCTCTGTCAACCATGCATTTATTATGACTGAACGAATCACTGCAGTGCATGCAAATGATATCTTCTATTCTCATGCTTATTCTGTAAACATCTTTTTAGAAGAACAGAATGGAACTTCCATTTCTATAAAATCAATCTAACATTGACTGACAACAAGAGACAACTTAGCTGTCTATTGTTTAAGCTTGTAATGCGTGCAGGTCTCTGACAGCACTCATCATACAACGTTGGACAAAATAGAAGCCAAAGGATATTATAGAAGATCTTCTCTCTGTGCGTGCATGAAGACCGTTGAACGAAAGCTCTACAGGACCATGCAGTGTAACGTAAACAAAAGCTTAGAGACAATGGACACTTCAACGTTCAAATTTCAAATAGAAGATATATATAAAGAAGACTGAAGCTCCAGAAGAAGTATAACTTTCAGATTGAGAATACCAACTACAATCTTAACAAGTTTTTTTGCGAGCATCTCGAAGAGCCAAGCCTCACTCCTTTGATTGTTTAGCTCTTAGCTCTCTGCATTCATTGTGTTAGTCTTGAGAGCTTCTGAAAACTGAGAGTGTCCTCACTGTAGAACTTTCCCTCTCAGTCTTAGCTTCAGATCTAGCATTGTATAAGCTTGATCTAGGGGCTTGATCTCATTTCACATTCTGTGTTCTTGTGTTCCCTTCGTGTTGAAGGAAGACCTGGGGTTCCAGAGTGTGTGTTCCCTTCGAGTAGAAGGAAGACCTGGTGGTATCCAGGGTGTTAATCCTCTTCGGGTTGTGAAGAGAAGACCAGTTGCGATTGGGTGTGTAAGGGTCCATAAGGGGGACTGTACCCTGGGTAGTGATAGCCTGAGTTGTTGTTCAGGGGAGGACGTAGGACTCCTGTGAGAGGAGGACCGACCAAGATAATTTCCTGTGTGTCTGTGTGCTTGCTTTGTGTTTACTATCTTTCTTTACTAACTCTAACACCCATCGAAGTGTGTTTTGTATGACTATTTTGTGAACATGTTTAAGGTACTCAATATTTTTAAGAATCCCATTCACCCCCCCTCTGGGCTTGCTAGCTGGGCAACATTATGTCTATCAAGGCCATTAATGAGGTAATTTTGTGCACATCAGGGTCATTAATAAGGTTTATCTCCACTTGGCATGTTTTAAGCCCCTTATAAGCCCACACAACTTTATCAGCACAAAAATGAGAGTTAGACTTATCAGAACTTATAACCAATAAGTGTTGATAAGTGTCTAATAAGCTATCCAGTTTACCAAGTGTCATAATAATTTCTTGCCAATAAACCCCTTTATCAAGGGTTATCATAACTTATTGGTTATCAAACAATTCCTTAGACTTTAAGTCATATCAACAGTGACTTTAAATCTCAAATACTAAACTCATAGTTACACATACTTTAATAATTTTGAACTCTTACTTTAACACCTTCAAACTTAGACTTTAAATTATATCTGTAGTGACTTTAAGCCCCATCCATTTTAACTTATCGTCGCATATACTTTAATGAATTTTTACCTTAAGCTTTATAATAAGTAGATATGTGATATATTGTGTAACCTTGAAAGTTAAATAAAATTATAAACTGTTAAAGTAATAAATAATTCATCTAATATAAGATGCATAAAAGGTTGAAGTAAAGAGAAGGTCATCGTCTCTATTAAAGTATACACATGAATGTGTCAAACTAACACTGAACGTCAGAATAAGAATACAGTTGAAGTGTAAGAACAAAGAATAGAAACATAAACAATAAGTTAAAGTAGTTGTAGAATCCAATTAAAGTAGATGAGAAAACTAGAAAGTAGATGAAAAAATCAATTAAAGTATAAACACAGTGGTCATACATATCTGATGTTAAGGAATAAAGATATGCATTCACAGAAGGGTAAAATGGGAAATAAAATAGAGACAAAAAACTTTTTTCAATAGGACTGCAGTCGAGTCGATTTCAGCACCGGAAACATCACTTTCTAATTTCGATTTTGATAACCGAAATATAATTTTGATTTCGACTCTGATAAAATTGGAATGGTTAATTCTGATTCAGTTCCGATTACATTATAAGAACCGAATTTCGATAAGCTAAGATGCTTACTATGACTTTATCTTTTGAATTATGGTTAATTTATCGAATAATCGATATCGATTTCAATTATTTTCAATTCTAATTCCGATTCTGATAGTTTATCTGAATATCTGATATCGATTTTGATAAATTATCAATATTTATTTTTTAATTTTAAAATAAATAATTTTTAATTAAAATTGAGTCAAAATATTGGAATTTAGAATGTCCTTTGTAGCCCTATTTTTTAGGGATTGATTGTTGAAATTTATTAGAAGGTGAGAATATTTAAGATTTTTTTTACAAGAATTAAAAAATAAATCCTCCGTCTAATAAATACTTCTAATTAAAATTTTTAATTAAAAATGATCTAACCCTACCAGCCGGCCGGAGCCGGCTAGCTAGCCGTCATACTGCGGGGAGAATCAGTCTCTCCCGCATCTAGAACCTTCCAGAATCCAGATCATCCACGAAAGACGTCCATCCGACGGTCTCCCTTCCACCCTTTCGAATCAGCGAGGACCGCCCGATCAAGAAACCTGGGAGAGCACGAGCTAGGGTTTCTGCTAGAGATCTCTTTATAAGCGCATCCCCCTTCGCTCACAGGCGACTGCTTCTTCACCGCTTCCATGGCGTCCGGCGGTGCGACGCAATCCTCCTCCTCGGGGGGTTGATCTCAGGTTAAGCTGTAGAGATTCTTCTTCTCTGATCTGGCTTCTGCAATGACGGGGGGATTCGAGTGCGTTTTGCTTCTGTTCTTACCCTTTCGTGTTTCATCTCGTTTCCCTTTCTGTTTTTCTCTCCTTTGCGTGGGCCCAACCCCGGGCTGCTCCGACGAGATTGCAGTGGGGATGCCTGGCCCCAATGCCCGCGCGAGAGCTATCCTCGGCCGTCCTGTGTTGCAGATCTGATCGATCCGGTTCTCCGGGTTCATGGCTTGTCTGTGTCAATTGGGCGGCTACATCTTTTCCCCACAAAAATTCCCACTTTCCTCTGTTCTTGCAGTCTCCGGCTATGTCCGATTGAAGTAAACGTGCTACATATAGTGGCAACACAGGGTCATGGATATCTGTCCTCGAAGTTTCGTGCGTTCTAATCTGCGGTTTGTTTGGACGAGGTTAGTGTTGTGAATTAGTTTGGTGATACCCCATGTTTCATGGAGCCTGTGATGATTTTGTCTGCAAAGTTGAGGTGTTGTGGAACTAAGTCCCTGTTTTTAGGGAGAACCTACTTGGTGAAGCAGCATTTAGATGAGATTTACTGACAAGTCTGAGGCTTCAAAACGCTAATTTTATACTTGATTCCATCGATTTTCATCCGCTTTCTTATTTTTCGATTTTGATCCCTTCTTGTTGAGCTCGCACTATGCAAGAAATTATAGTTTGGAAATATCTGTGGCTGCCTGTCACATGTGTTTAATTTTCCCTCTGCATTGATTGAATTCCATTCCCTCTTCTCTTGGGTGTGTTTGTTCTTGAGTTTAACTATCCTTCTGCAATTGTGATTTGTGAGCATGGAGGCTGAAAAACTCGTAAATCCAGTGTTGTCATCAGCTTCATCTCATTGTACCCACGAGATTGGAGTTAA
>CM024758.1:107426160-107529697 GCA_014218235.1 Colocasia esculenta
CAAGGAACTACACACTCTGGTGCCACCACGGACGGCACCAAGGAACGGGTTACAGAAACAGCAGTCGGTGACTACACAAGGCACCCCGAGAGAACCCGTAGAACGGAAGCCGCTAAACACGGCCCACAAGGCGAAACCAATAGAGCCCACAGAAACTAGACACGGCCAGGCTATAACCACCGTGCGGGCTAGGGCAACCAGACTCACTTGGAAACAATGTGAGAAACTCCGTCACAGCAAGAGCAACCAAGCCACCGCCACAGGCAGCTAAGAGGAGGACACAACGTCCACGCCTCCAACTCTCCAGCCGCAGACTCCTGCCTACAATCTCCCTAGGTAGAGTGAGGCTAGTGAGCCACAGCAGAGAACAACTAACAAACCACCGCAGCCTGGCCGATCCGCGGCCCCACGCCTACCCTCCCTACGTGACTCTGGAACTAACGCAGAGCGAGGCAGTGAGAAGGACTAACTGGTCCGCACTGGAAGAAATGCCTCAACCACCTCGAAGACACAGACCAGCTAAGGGAGCTCCACAAGTGACTCTACGCCGCTGCCCACCACCGTTTTCCCCTCAGCTCTGAAGTTCGCCACACTAGGCTGTCAACTCGAGCACGCTCATAGCCGGGGAACTCCCTCAACAGGCTCCCGAGGATGGGGGTCCCAGGAAACGGAGACAACCTCTGAACGTGACAAGCCCTCAAGTGTAGAGCACCGGGAGAAAGAGAACAGGCGGGGCAACCACCACAAGAAAACGACACAGCTGTTTGTAACCACGACAAGCCAGCCGGCACAGGCACGCACGACACCCCTCCTGGAAACCCCCAAGAGGGCCGTCGGCCAACCAAGGCACAAACCACGACCAAAAACACATGGAACCAGAACGCGACCACAGGGGCGTCACCTTCTGAACAAGAAGGCGACGACCAATCTGTCGCCACCAGGTCGCGACGACCAGGGTGCCGCTTCTGATCTGAATGCAACGTATCGACCGTCGTGTCGTGGTTGGGTTGCGTGTTCTTCGTGAAGGTAGAGAGATCCCACCTAGTTTCGTTTCGTGGATCGCGTATGTTGCATGCTTGGACTGTTTATCGCTTTATAAAAAGTAGATATCATGTTAGGGAAATCATTAAAGCATGAAAAATGAGAATTAAGCGTGGTTTGTATGGCTTGTTGGGGTGATCCGGGGAGAGCATCCTGGATTAGGGTCCTGCCTGTGAAGGAGACGGAGCCCCCTGTCGCGTACTGAACGCGACAGGCTGACCCGTCGCATTCAGATTCTTGAACGCGACATATCGAGGTGTCGCGATCTGAAGGCGACATTACCCACGTCGTGACCTCAGTCGAGAGGTCCTGTGGAGCATGTTTTGAATAGTATGATTATCGGTATCTTATGTGCATGGTCAGTGCAAGCGGTGTGTTGGCACCTGTAACGCTCTTTGAGAGTGTTGTCCATGTGGTTGACGTGTCGTTTATATGGTGGATGTGTTGTTTACGTGGTTGACATACGGTTTTCATGGTTTGGGTGTGTGTATAAGGTTAGTTTGTGGTGGCTGGGCAGTGAGGTTCCAGTGTGAACCTAGCCTCGGCCCTTTAGTGTCTTTTGCATGGTTATTATATTATATTAATATGGCAATGAAGGTCACGGGGTGACCAATGAAAGGCAAGATTATTGTATGCTATTGTGATTTAAGTATGTGTTGGTGTCGGATAGCTTGGAGGTCACATCGTGACCAATGACAGGTCAAGTTATTACTGGTTAATGTAATTTATGTATGCGTCTGTGTAGGCTAGCTTGTAGGTCACAGGGTGACCAGGACAAGCTATTTCTCACATGTGTACCATGGTTTGTAATAAAGATAATATGTGTAATTATTGTGGTTTGTGCATTGCTGAGTGTGGTGGTCCAGCGCCTATTCCGGAATACCTCTCTAGTCGGGTACCCCATGTTTTGTGTGAGCCAGGCACGTTAGTGCTTGGGGTTTGTCCCGGTACGGTGTGTACCATCGAGGTCTGTGTCGTCTGTCTTGGACACCCTCACTCCTGTGTTTGAGTTGTACGTCCGGCTGAGGGAAAGACGACAGTGGGAAGTGACTTGTGTTTGTGGGTGTGTGGTCGCTTGTAGCGCGCTCGTGGTCGGGGGTACGGACACCAGAAGTGGACACTAGTCCCCAGCTAGTCCTGTTTTCTAGTGCCTCACTTTGGGGAGCTTAGGCCAGAGTCCCTAAAGGTGCCAGGCATGGACCTGCAGCCGTGTGGTCTGCAGGTGTGGTGTTGGTTGGTCTCCACTGTTCTTTGGCTTGTGCTTGTGGAGCGGCAGTTGGACCTTTCGTCCGTGACTGTGAGACTGAGAGGTAGTTCTTGTGTTGTGTTGTCCGGGTTGGATACTGGCATCATGAACTAGTAGTCCGTTCCCATGTGGTGGCGTCGTTCCTTTCCGACTCGTGCTTTGCCACCGGTTGTGGTTTATGTGTAGTGACTCATTGGTTGTGGTTTGACCCGTTGTAGTGTGCCTGGTAGGAGGCACAGTTGTACTGAGACTTTGTGGTGGTACCTCGTGGTGGTAGGTACATATACCCTTCGTGGGTATCTGTTTCTCGTGGTACGTTGTGTACCAGTCTTTTCAGGTGGTGTGGTAGAGTTGTGCTCTGTGGAGGTCGTGTGGTATGATCTACCACTTGTTGTGTTCTACCCTTCCTTGGGTAAACTTCCGATTATGATCTTAGTGTGGGTTGGATTGGCATCGTTGTAGCCAGTCCTGCTACCTTGTGTGTGGCTTTCATCATATCGTGATTTGGGGTATGTTGGACTATTTCTTGGTTAATGGTCCTTTTACCCAGGTGTTTAAGGTTCGCCTATGAAGCTCATAGCCTAGGCAACGGTTGGCCTGTGTGGCTTATAGCTTAGGCGACTAGTTGTTGTAGTGGTTTGCCTGTGAGGCTTGTAGCCTAAGCATATTAGTTGTTGAGTAGACTAGTGGTGTTGAACTAGTCCTACTGATCCTCATCCGTTCTGAGATTTGTATTAGTTGATAAGATTATGTTTAGTTGTTGTTAATCATGTATTGTTGTGAGCATGAAATGGTTTGGCTTTTGGTGTTGCCAGGGAGACCCTCTGGGGTTGAGGTCTCTTCAGTGTTGTGTATTATTTTGGGTGGTCCCTACTGAGCCAGTGACTTGTTGAGGCTCACTCCCCTACAGTTCTTTTCAGGGCTTACCATTGGTATGGCTTGCAAAGGCGTTGTGGCAGACTTGGTCCACTAGCAGTAGGGTTAGTTGAGTTGTGTGAGCTTGTGCTCCCTCGGGGTATGCCCCAGGTAGTTGTACTTTTAATTAGACATGTAATAATGTATTAGGACAATTGTAAATTGTTATATATAGATATGAGCACATGTACTTTCTTGTCTTATACTGTTGTGGTTGTCTTTTATATTCTTACTGGACACATGTGTGAGCTATCCCTTGCGAGACTTCGGTCCGTTCGCGGGAGGCGGATCTGGATTGGAGCCTTATTGGGCATAAATATTCAGGGCCACTACAGTAAGTGTCCTTAAGGGGGACTGTACCCTTGCTTAGTGAAATCCCAAGGTGTTGCTTGGGGACTAGACGTAGGACTCCTTGTGATAGGAGATCCGAACCAGGATAAAATTTCTTGTTGTCTGTGTGTTTGCTCTCTTTGTCTTTATTTAACACTAACTCTAACTATCGAACTTAGTGTTCTCTATCAAGTGTTTTATTTATAGGAATTATTCTAAAAGAATTTTTAGCAATCCATTCACCCCCCCTCTGGGCTTGCTATCTGGGCAACAAGTGGTATCAGAGCCAAGTCTCTTCGAGTAAGTAGATCTCACGATCTGAAGAGCAAAGACAAATGGCAGCTCAAGGTCATGCAGAAGGACAGTCAGACAGACCTCCTCTATTCAATGGTGAAGACTACAACTACTGAAAGACAAGAATGGAATTCTTCCTTCATGGTCTCGACTTCCAGCTTTGGACAATTATCGAAGAAGGAGATCTGAAGGTAACCAACAGTAAAGACAAATGGACAGACGAAGACAAGAAGAAACTATCCCAAAATAGCAAAGCTAAAAGCATATTGTGTTGTTCATTGAGTAAGAAAGAATTCAACAGGATATCAGCCTGCAAGTTAGCTAAAGAGATGTGGGACAAGCTGAGGCTCACACATGAAGGAACTGACAAGGTAAAGGAAACAAGAATAGATATTTTGGTAGCTTAATATAAGAGGTTTCAAATATAGTCTGGAGAGACTATCTCCTAAATGTACAGTTGATTCACAGTCATCACCAATGGTCTAGCTGGGCTTGGAAAGACCTATGAGACTGGAGATATGGTAAGAAAAATACTAAGATGGCTACCAACCTCTTGGACTCTAAAGGTAACAGCAATAGAAGAAGCTAACAATCTTAGGAGAATGTCACTTGAAAAACTCATTGGGTCTTTGATGGCTGGGAGAATCTTCCAGCAAGAAAAAGTACAGCAATGCTCTCAAGGCCACAGAAGACACCTCTGATGGCGAATCAGAAAGTGATAAAAGTAATGAGAGCAGTGAAGATGAAGAAGCTTTCCTCTCCAAACAACTACAGCGTATACTAGCTAAGAAGAAATACCAGTCAGGAAGAAGGTATTTCAAGAAGGGTAGAGACTTCAAAAAATCTGAAGGCAAAGAAGTCAAGAGATCTGAACCAATATGCTACGAGTGCAAGAAGCCTGGACACATCAAGGCTGAGTGTCCAAAACTAAAGAAGACAGAGTTCAAGAAGAAGGACAACATGAAGAAATTCAAGAAGTATAAGAAGAAAGCCATGGCTACTGCATGGAACAATGAAAGTGACTCAGACAGTGAGTCAAGCTCCAACGAAGAAGAAGAAGAAAAGGCAATCTGGCCTTCATGGCAAATATTGATGATAAGGTAACTTCTGACTCATCCTTTACATCTTGCAATGAATCAGATTCAGATAGTTTAGAAGATGCATTTAATGAACTATACAGTAAATATAAAGACGTCTGTAAACTATTAAAAACAACTAAGAAAAATTATGCATGCCTTGAAATAACTAACTCAGATCTAAAATATGAAACTAAACAATTAGATAAACAAATTTCTGAACTGAAAAGAAGAAATGTACTGCTATGCGAAGATGTAAAAACTAAAAATGAAAAGATATCAAACTTAGAAAATCAGGAAATCACAAGAAATCTTAAAAGTGAAATTAACACACTAACAAAAGACAATGAATATTTAACAGCTACAATTGAGAAATTCACAAATGAAAAATCTTCCTTAATATTAAAAGGAGCAAGAAGATCAGGTAGGAAGAAATATGGCTTAGGATATATTCCACCAGATAATGAAGAAACTGTCATTCATCCTAAAATCTATCCAACACCAAAATTCATAGCCGAACAAAATCCCAACTATAAATCAAATAACAATAAAAACTATAAACCAAACAAGATAATAAACAATATCCCTTGTTGTCCTCATTGTAATAAATTAGGTCACACTAAAATAACATGTACAACCAAACACTTAAAATGGATTCCAAAAAGAAACTGTGAAGAAGCTAACCAACCAGGACCCAAAAGAATTTGGGTACCTAAATCTCATTGATTTATTACAGGGAAGCCTTAGAGCATCAAAGTGGTACCTGGATAGTGGGTGCTCAAGGCATATGACAGGTAACAAGAAACTATTCTCACATATCAAAATTGAAGAAGGTACAGTAACCTATGGTGATAATGGAAAAGGGTTAGTAATTGGTTGCGGATCCATTGGAAACCAAGATAGAATCCTGATAGAAGATGTTCTATGCGTCAAAGGACTAAAGCACAACCTTATCAGCATCAGTCAACTGTGCGACAAGGGTCATCAGATCAAATTTTAGGAATCTAAGTATTGATCATCAAGGATGGTACAACTATTTTTTAAGCAAGCAGAGAAAAGAATCTATATGTACTACATCTAGAAGAGTTAAAGGATCAAGACATCTATCTAGCAGCAAGTAAAGAGCAGAATGTTGAACTGTGGCACATAAGATTAGGTCATTACAGCTTGGATGGAATAAGAAAGCTAATCAAACATGATCTAGTGGAAGGTCTACCGAAGATAAACTCAAGACTAGACAACATCTGTGAACCGTGTGCAAAAGGAAAGCATGCAAGATCATCTTTCAAATCCAAGACAATAGGCACCACCTCCAAACCACTAGAACTGCTTCATATGGATTTGTTTGGACCAATGAGAACAACTAGTTTGGTAGGAAAGAATTTCAGTTTTGTTATAGTGGATGATTATTCCAGATTTACATGGGTATCATTTCTTGAGCATAAAGATGACACATTTGAGAGTTTTGTGAAGTTCAGTAAACTTGTTCAGAAAGATAACAAGTACAACATCATTAGTATCTGATCAGATCATGGAGGAGAGTTTCAGAATGACAGGTTTGCAGATTTTTGTGATGATCTAGGGATTGAACATAATTTCTCAGCACCAAGAACCCCACAACAAAATGGAGTAGCTGAGAGGAAGAATAGAACACTGTTGGATATGGCTAGGACTATGCTATCTGAGTATAACCATCCAAGATATTTTTGGGCAGAAGCCATAAACACAACTTGCTACATCATAAATAGAGTCATGATCAGACCAATTCTGAAGAAGACTGCATACGAACTGTACAAGCAAAGGAAGCCCAAGATCAGCCATCTCAGAACTTTTGGATGTCCTTGCTTCATTCACAACAATGGTAAGAGAGACATTGGTAAGTTGGATCCCAAATCTGATGAAGGTATTCTTATGGGGTACACTTCTAAACCTAAAAGCTATAGAGTTTTTAATAAAAGAAGTTTATTAATTGAACAAACTGTGCATGTTATTTTTGATGAGTCTAACCCTTCTCTGAGGAAGGATATTGGTAGTGATGATGAAGATGCAGAAAACCTATCCAAGAAGCTGAAAGAAACAACCATCAAAGATGATGAAGATCCACCCTTGAAAGAACTGTAACAGATGGATATCATTCATGATGCTCTTCAAAAGGAATGGAGGTATAAAAAGGATCACCAATAGACAATATCATTGGAGATCCATCAGTTGGGGTAAGAAATAGATGTAATACTATTCCATGTGATTATTTAGCATTTGTATCCCAAATAGTGTCAAAGATAGTCAATTGAAGCACTATATGATGAATCTTGGATTTTAGCCATGCAAGATGAACTTAATCAGTTCAGGAGAAATCAGGTTTGGTCCCTTGTTCCGAGACCATCAGATCATCCTATGATTGGCACCAAATGGGTGTTCATGAACAAATTGGATGAAGCTGGTGTGATCACTAGAAATAAGGCTAAATGGTTGCTCAAGGCTATTCCCAAGAGGAAGGCATAGATTTCGATGAAACCTATGCACCAGTGGCTAGACTAGAGGCTAATCGAATATTACTTGCTTATGCATCTGCTTTAGATTTAAAACTTTTTCAAATGGATGTGAAATTTATATTTTTAAATGGTTTTATAAAGGAGGAAGTCTATGTGGAACAGCCTCCAGGTTTTGATGATTCAGATTTTCCAAATCATGTTTTCAAATTGCATAAAGCATTATATAGTCTAAAACAAGCACCTAGAGCATGGTATGAAAGACTTAGTGCATTCTTACTAAATCATGGTTTCATTAGAGAACAGGTAGATAGCACAATGTTTATTAAATCAAATGCCAAAAATATATTACTTGTGCATATCTATGTAGATGATATTATTTTTGGATCTACTGATGAATCTCTGTGCAAGTACTATGAAAAGCTCACGCAAGGAGAATTTGAGATGAGCATGATGGGAGAACTCAACTATTTCCTTGGACTACAAATCAAGCAAAGCAATGAAGGAACTCACATCTGTCAAGCAAAATACACCAAGGAACTATTGAAGAAATTCGGATTTGAAAATGCCAAACCACTGTCCACTCCAATGAGCACATCCACCAGGTTAGACAGTGATCAGGAAGGTAAGAAAGTTGATCAAAAACTTTATAAAGGTATGATTGGTTCATTGCTTTATCTAACAGCTAGTAGGCCTGACATTTTATTTAGTGTATGCATGTGTGCACGATATCAATCTGATCCTAAAGAATCTCATTTAATATCTGTTAAAAGGATCTTTAGATATTTAGCTAAGACTCATAACTTAGGTCTATGGTATCCTAAATCCTGTGAAACTAGTTTAATTGGATATTCAGATGTTGGCTATGTGGATGCAAAGTAGATAGAAAAAACACCAGTGGTGGTTGTTAATTCTTGCGGATGCTTGATTTCCTGGTCTTCAAAGAAGCAAAATTCAGTAGCTCTATCAACAGCTGAAGCTGAATATGTAGCTGCTGGGAGCTGTTGCACTCAACTCTTATGGATCAAACAACAGCTTGAGGACTATGGATTGCACATCAAGACCATCCCATTGCTGTGTGACAACACAAGTGCAATAAATCTTACGAAAAATCCAGTACAACACTCTAGGACGAAACATATAGAGGTCAGATATCATTTTATTAGAGATCATGTAGCTAATGGTGACATTAATATTTCATTTGTAGATACTCAAAATCAGTTAGCAGATATCTTTACAAAAGCCTTACCTGAAGAGAGATTTATGTCTCTTAGAAGGGAACTAGGCATGTGTAATTTGTAACAGATATATCTGTATGTAACTGAAAAATAATAATAAATTTTAGAATAAGAATTATCTGTCCCTACTAGATTTAAGTAAATCCATTATTTTGTGATATCTCTCTTATCTTGTCGTTATCCGCATTTATTGCTCCGCCGTTTCAAAAAGCACCTTTATGTCCCTCCGTTACGTCCGTAATCCTTCCCTCACTGATTCGCTTCTCTCTCTCTCTTATCTCTTTCAACTAGAAAGCCTGTGAAACCCTCATCGACTCCGGCATCCCTCTCTGTGCTTTCGAAGAAAATCCACTTCCCGCTCAAATTTCTTGAGGGCTTCTGTTCCTTCTTCTCCCACGATCCTCCAGAACCCTACCTTGCTTATTCCATGGCCGCTTCTGGGAGTTCCGGCAGTGTGGGTGGCTACAGCGCCGCCTTCCTCACAGCAGACCAGCTGGAGCATTTCGCTGCAGTGAAGATCAAGCCATGTGAGAACAAGGCAGTGGACCTAGAAGACCTGGAGAAGCATGGTATGCACAGTGTATTCGAAGCTATTCAGAGGTTGAAGTGGATAGGAATTTGCACAGTCTCAGAACCTAGCTATCCGCACATGGCGAAGGCATTCTATACCTGTTTGAAGACAGAAGAAGATGAGTCTCTCACTTCCATGGTCAAAGGTACATCCATTCACATCATCCATGACCTGTTAGAGAGATTATTTGGAGTTTCTACAGTTGGGCACAGTTTAGTGGATTCGGTGGATATTCATGCCAAAGGGCTAGGGATTATTGGAACAGAGTATAAATTGAAGGATGGGAAGATCGACATCAACCAGTTCAATGCTTTCAACAGAATTTTGCATTTTATAGTTTGTCAAATTTTAGTGCCGAGGAGTGCCACTTTTTCATCATACACTAAAGGAGATGCAGATATGATGTTCTCGGCAGTTCAGAAACAAGACATAAACATGGCTCAAGTTATAATAGAAAGGATGAAGTCTGCTGCAGAAGTTATTTGGGACAGGAAGAACAAATTGGCAGTGTCCCTTCCCTATGCCCATTTACTCACAAGGATTTTCAGTCACCTAGAAATTGACTTGAAGGGAGAATTGATGGAGAAGATGGGTCAGCCCATTCAATCTAGAAATTTGAAGAAGAGTGGTTTCTCACTAGTTGGCAATGTATGGACCAAGACCTCGGTGGCAGAAGGAGAAGCCATCATTGGAGAAGCTTCTGAAGCTCCTTAAGTTCAAGAGGAAGAAGTTGTTGTCAGAGAAGAAGAGCCTCCTGCACCTGAAAGGAGGATTGAGGATATTGCACCAAAACATATTGAGCCTATTGGGCAATCGGCTGAAGAAGTTATTCCTCCTATAGTCTTTGCACCTGCTATTATTGAAGAATCTATTACTGAAGGTGCTACTCACACTGAGGGGGAGCATGAAGACATTCAGACTGAAGAAACCCCTCGTGCTCCTACAGTAGAAGTTGCTATGAAGAAGAGCCATGATGAATTAATTCCAGAGTTGTGGCACCAGGCCACATTGAAGATGTCTAGATGGAAGATGCTCTAGCTCAAGGGAGCCAGATATTCAAGGGGAGCCTACTGCCAATGCCCCCACAGACTAGTTTCAAGAAGGTTTGGTTGAAGACACCTCAAAAGAAGATGTTGAGCCTATTGCTAGCTTAGGAGCAAAAGGAAAAGGTGTTGCCCCAGGAATTCCCTTACTCACCAGGAAGGCACACCACAGATCCATGAAGAAGAAATTTCATGTGCACTTGGAGCCAGTCATTGCTAGACTGAATGCTCAAGGGGAAATCTTGTGCTCTTTGCAGTCGGATGTAACATCAATATTCCTTAGTCAGAGCACTGAAGCCAAGAAATTTGGAGCAGTAAAATATGAGCTCCAGGAGATGAGAGGTGAGTTGGGTAGTTTGAAGAAATTGGTGACAAATTTATCAGATTTTGTGAGGGTGTATTTATCAGCTCAAGCCCCTCCTGTTCCAACTCAGTCAGTACCAGTGGAGAATGTTGCAGGGCCACCAGGGCCATCTGTGGATGTTGCAGGGCCACCAGGGCCATCTGTGGAAGTTGCAAGGCCATCGGGGCCATCTCTTGAGGAATCAGGGCCACTAGGGCCATCTGTAGAGGAATCTTGGCCACCAGGGCCATCAGTGGAAGAGTCAGGGCCATTAGTGCAAATGGAGTCAGTGGCAGAGCCAACCGGGCCTCAAGTTTCAGTAGAGGAAGCTTCTTCCTCTCTACCTACATCCTTCACTGCCCCACCTGCACCTGAACCCTCCAAGAAACCCCTTCCAAAACATATCTCCTCTCCTACTACTTTCCCTACTGCCTCCTCTTCCTCACCTATCCCTTCTTCCTCCATTCCTCATACAACTTTTGAGGCACGTCCTGCCTCCTCCTCTTTAGTTGGTCCCTCCTCTGCTGGACCATCTACTCAACCTCCTCCTACTTCATCTTTTGTCTCTCTTCATCCACCTACTCCACCCTCCTTCATCACTATCATTCCTGAGGGTGCCAGTATAGTTCACCATACTGTGCAAGACATCAAGGATGAGTTTGAAGAAGTCATCTTTCGCACAGTTCTTGCTGTCTCTACCCACATTCATAGGACTGATTCACAACCCTCCTCTAGTCTTGCCTCTAAGAAAAGAAAGACCTCTTCAGCTCTTGTTTTCCCCTCCAATCAAACTCTCTTTCCTCCTCTGTGGTATTCTCTCTCTGTTGTCCATAGAAGAAAAACCTTATATGCTGAATATTTCCAAAAGTGCACTTTTGCAACCACTTTTTGTAGCAACTCTGATTTTTAAATTGTGACAAATAATATTAAACTAAACTGAAATAAGAAATTAATTGAATAAATATGATAAATAGATTTAAATTAGAATAAAGAGAGAATAAATTGAATTAAAGGGAATTAAACTAAAACCCATTAAGCTAAATTAAGAAACGGGTTGTACAAGTGGTCCAAACATGAATGAATGGGCCCAATTGTGAAGAACCCATCTTTGGATGGGAGTTAATTAAGCTAAATTCGTACCTAAATTAATAATAAATGGAAAAGGGTTAGGATAATCATTAATTTGCCCATAATTATCCTAAAAAGGAGTCTGCATCCATCCTAACCCATTGCCAACGAAATTAGACCTCTCCCCAATCTTATTAGGTGGATAAAGGCTAGGGAATATGGAGATAAACATGGAATTTCAGAGTTTGAGGGAGAGAAGAGTTGTAAAAGGGTAGGACTCTTAAACTAGATAATACACCCCCCAATCGTTCCTACCAACCCTTAGCTCGTTGCTGAAGCTTTGGAGGACGAGGAGAGGAGCTGTGGATGAGAGGAGCAAGGAGAAGGAGCTTGGAGAAAGAAGAGATTTCATCATCTTCTTTGTCTTAAACCCTAGGATTCTTTACAGCGTGAAAATGTAGGCAATCTCTCAAGCCAAATCTAATTAAACTCGACCCTAGGTAGATCTTGATCCTCTCTATCAAAGCCCCATGTTTGCCTTAATTTTCGTTGCTCCGTGGAAGAGTATTTAATGCTCCAATCTTTGTCATCATCATGTACCCTAACCTACTTGTTTGCCTTCAATCCATGTATATACTCGATTTCATGCCATGCAAATTTTAGCATAAATACTACATGATGCTAGGCTTCAAATGATCCTATTTTCCTCAATTTTCATCATGCATTCTTTGCGAATTAATTCGGAATCCATGATTGTGCATGTTTTAGGTCACTGAAATGTTACCTAATTAAAGCATGCCCATTACCTGTCTATTTTCAAATTACTCATGCATGTCGGTACATCTACATGTCTACTCCCGTTTAAAACTAGTTTCATAATTTTTGGACCTTCTTGTGATTTTATATTGATTTTTGAATGACCTTGTATCAAGCCATGGAAGGATGGACCGAGACCTAAATTGGGCTATTTTGCCTTTTTGGGTTCGGCCTGCCCTTCTGAAATCGTGACGGCCCGACCCGTCGCGATCTCAGAAGGGTCACGATAGGCCTGACTGCCGCATCATGAACGTGACGGTCTGACCCGTGGCGGTTTCCACCGCACCCATGAGCCCGGGCCGGTTCAGCAGAACGCGACCGGCCTGATTGTCGCGACTTGAAACGCGACGGGTACCCCCGTCGCGATTTCAGTATTTCAGCCAGAAACCTTATTTGCACATAAACCCCTGTTAATTAGGGTATATAATTAATGTTTAACCCATTAATTGTACTGTTATGAACAGTAACGACCTATTAAGCAATATTGGGTATTATTCACATGATTTTAATTAATTAAAAGTTATGTACACGACTATACTTGCTCTCATGATTATCTTACACTTGCACACACTAAACATTAATTGTTTGCCATGAGACCTTATTAAATTACTCAATAATCTTTTTGGAAATTAAGTATAATTATTCACTAAATCTCCCTATTATTTTAATAACATTTGTCCTCGTTTTATTCGCGTGTTTTGCATACCATTATCACGTCCCTCTGCTTTCGAGCACTCAAGGCACGACAGACATTTGTTTTATACACACTTCTTTCTTGACTTGGACCACCTCTCCATTGGGAATACTTCTAACAGGATCAGGGACTCCTTATCAAGGCCTCCGTAAATCTTCTTGGCTTTGGCGGACGTCTATTGCCGACGAATTGGTTGTACCATCAAAACCCTTTACACCCTAGGGATCAACATGATCCAACGGCCTTAGTGTGTTCTCTCTTACCTTGGGATCATGTCGGACCTCTGGTCTGTGTTATGGCACGGCTAGTGGGCGGATGTGACTTCTACCGGACTGCCAACACATGACCTAGTGCTATGCAACTGTGACTATCGCTTGTTTATCAACATTTTACGAATATGTCCATATCTTATCTACTATCTCTATACTCTCATCTGTTCACATTCTCTCTACACTCTCGTCTATTCGTCAATTACTCTCATCTATTCTTAGTACTCTATTTGTCCATACAATTGATTGTCTAAGATAAGAAACATGACTATGCCAGGCAATAGGGCTCGATCTGGTCCTGGGAGGAGCGCCTGAAAAGTGCTATTTGCCCATGGGAGTTAAAATGATCAGGATGTTGGCATACATCCAGTGCTATTTATACTATCAAGATTTAATCTATGATAATCAATCTGCATGCAATCAATACAAGTGCTATCGTTACTAGTGCACCGTTGTGCAACTTTACGTGCTATATCGTTACATGGTCAATCCATTATCATACTTGTTGTGCTATTTCTATGTACAAGTGTTATCATTCTCTTGCCATCGTTACTTTGCTCTCTTGACTATTCATGACTATTCTCTTTAGTTATCCTGCCTTTTAAGACATTAATCACTTAAAGCATGCATGTTTATATGAGATATTAAGTCCTACTGGGCGTTTATCGCTCATCCTGCGCTATTTATTTCATGTGTTTCAGGTGAGTCTGATGGAGACTACCACACTCACGAGGAAGGGAACGAGGAGGAACATGAGTGACCCTACATTTCGACAAACCGTGCTTTTAGTAGTTAGTTAGTCATTAGTTAGTCAATATGTATTAGTTTGGATTTGAATAAAGTACTCTGGGCCCTAGTTTTGGCTCTGATTAGTGAATGTAATAGTTGGATGATGAATTATTAATGAAGTTGGATTCCATTTGGCTTTATTCTAATTGCGCAATAGTTTGATGTCTATTTATCGCTCGATACTATTTAAATAACTGTAATTTCGCTCTGATATTCTGCGTCGGGGCGTTACAGTTCTGTGGTATCAGAGCCTAGGTTGTTCTTAAGTATAGGATGATCTAGGTTTGACCTGCCTCGACTAGGAGTCTAAATCCATACCTATGTGAGGGATGGGTAGAACTATGGGTAATAAGTTAAAATAAACTCACACACGCACAAACTTAGTGCAACTTCAATGTCTTACATTAAAATTTTCTCTTTTGAAGGAACTTAAGACATTAGCAATGGCAGCGGAGCGTGCACAACTCTGAGACATGCAGCAAACTATTCAGGAGCTCACTCGAGCTCTACTTCAAGCTGCTGGAGGTGGTGGCAACCGTGGAGCTGGAGATTTGCATAGGAATTTTTGCAACCTGAACCCGCCCCGTTTCAGTAGGACCACTTATCCCGACGAGGCAGAAAACTGGCTAAAGGAGACAGAACGCATCTTCCGCATTATGCAATGTGCAGATGGGGATAAGTTACTGCTAGCAACATTTCAGCTTGAAAGGGACGCCCGTGCATGGTGGGAGTCCGTAGAGGCCACCAGGGCCGATGCTCAGTTCACATGGGACGAATTCAAAGAACACTTCAACTCTAAATACTTTTCTAAAAGAGTTCAAGAAAGGAAGGCCTCCGAATTTGCTGCCTTAAAGCAAAGAAACCTCTCTGTAGTTGAGTATGAAGCCCAATTCTCACGATTGGCACGATATGCCAATCACCTTGTCGGCACCGAGAGAATGAAGGTGAAGTGCTTTCTCAACGGGCTCAAGCTTGCATATATCACCCAACTCACACCGCTCGACATCCAGACCTATGCCGAGATGGTAAAGAAGGCACAGCTACTGGAGGATTCTATCGACCTCACCGATCGCATCAAGGGTAGAATGGTCAAGAAAGAACAGACATTGGGATCTTCGAGCAAGCCCACCAATGGCAAGAAAAGGCCGTCAAGCATTACCGACGGGCCAAGCCAAGAGCAGAAGCCCAAGGTCTTTACCCCCTCTGCCCCTAACAAGCCCCGATGCAAGCACTGTGACAAGCTGGGTCACACTGCAGAAGAATGCTGGAGAAAGGTAGGTGTATGCCTACGTTGTGGGAGTCGAGAGCATCGTATTCCCGACTGCCCAATGCTTAAAGAAAATGAGAAGCAGCCGGCAAGACAGAAGAAGTCGGGCAGACTGCAGGCCCTACAAGAAGCAAAAAATGTCGAGGAAGGCAGATTGTGGTAAGTACTTTACCGATCTTTTCTCAGTCAACATTTGTTTTGTTTGATACCAGCGCCACACATTCATTCATATCACAAGCATTTGCTAACACATTAAATGTTAAACCTGTATCTATGGGAACTGAATTACCTATTACAACCCCACTGGGCGAGAAAGCCCAACTGAATAAATATTTTCCATTAACTGATGTCATGATTGGTGAACTCAACCTAAGAGCTGATATGATCTGTATGCCCATGGAGGGCTACGATGTCATATTAGGAGCCGATTGGCTATCTACTTATGGGGCTTGTGTCGATCGTAGAAGAGGGAGAATTTCCTTTAGTGAATTTCCTAAGCTGACCTTCATGGGACGTAGACACAAGAGGCACTTATCTCTCGTCTCTGCTATTAGGGCACAGAACATGATAAGAAAGGGTTGTGTGGTATTTCTTGCCGCCATAGTGGTTGAAAAGAAAGCATCCAAGATATCTGATATACATATAGTGCAAGAGTATTCTGATATGTTCCCCGATGAGTTGCCAGGCATTCCACTTGAGCGAGAGGTAAATTTCTCAATTGATCTGACTCCTGGAGCGGCAACGATGTCACGTCAACCCTACAGAATGTCTCCTACTGAATTGAAGGAATTGAAGGAACAATTAATGGATTGTTGGATAAGGCTTTATCAGACCAAGTACTTCTCCTTGGGGAGCACCTGTGTTGTTTTTCAAGAAGAAGGACGGATCTATGAGATTGTGCATTGATTACAGGCAGTTAAACCAGCTGACTATCAAGAACAAATATCCTCTGCCTCGTGTCGATGAATTGTTTGATCAAATATCAGGAGCCAAATACTTCTCTAAGATTGACCTTAGATCGGGATATCATCAGATGAGAATTAAGGATGCGGATATTTACAAGACGGCTTTCAGGAGCAGGTACGATCATTATGAATTTGTAGTCATGCCTTTTGGACTAACCAATGCTCCTGCAGCTTTTATGCAACTAATGAACAACATCTATCGGCCATACCTCGACAAATTCGTCGTGGTGTTTATCGATGATATTCTCATATATTCCAAGACCAAGGAAGAGCATGAGGAGCATCTGAGGATCGCTCTGCAGATCTTGCGCGACAACAAGCTCTACGCCAAATTGAGCAAGTGTGAATTCTGGCTCGAGGAGGTGTCATTTCTAGGCCATGTCATATCAAAGGATAGCATAGCTGTTGATCCTTCCAAGGTTGAAACTGTACTCAACTGGGAGAGACCGACCAATGTCACTGAGATTAGAAGTTTTCTTGGACTGGCTGGCTACTACAGGCAGTTCATAAAAGACTTCTCCAAAATAGATGTACCTTTTACTCACCTTACATGAAAAGAGAACCCATATGTCTGGAGCAAAGAATGTGAGAAGAGCTTTCAGACACTAAAGCAATGCTTAACATTTGCACTTGTCCTCGCATTACCAGTCGAGGGCGAAGGATTCTCAGTCTACACTGATGCATCTGGAATCGGTCTAGGCTATGTGTTAATGCAGAATGAAAAGGTGATAGTTTATTCATCAAGATAGTTGAAGCCTCATGAGGTCAATTACCCTGTCCATGACTTAGAATTAGCTGCAGTGGTGTTCGCACTTAAGATATGGAGGCATTATCTCTATGGAGAGCAATTTATGTCTACTCTGATCATAAGAGTTTGAAGTACTTATTTTCCCAAAAGGAGCTCAATATCCGACAAAGGAGATGGCTGGAATATTTGAAGGATTTCAATTTCAATATTCAATATCATCCTAGCAAAGGTAATGCAGTAGTTGATGCACTTAGCAGGAAGCCTGTGGCGTCCCTGTCTTGTTTAGTCATGGGTGAGATGCAATTGTTAGAACAGTTCGCTAGTCTGAATATAAATATTGAATAGAGAAGTGATCAGGTGTTAGTGGCCAACCTTAGAGCACAACCCAACATCTTTGTGGAGATCAGGGAACAAGCAGCTAATGATCCATTTCTAATCCGAGTCAAAGAAACCCTAGCAGACTGACCAAACTTCTCCATCAAGGAGGACGGGAGGTTGTTATTTCAAGGAAGGACTTGTATACTGTTAGAATGTGGAGCCCAAACTCTGAAGCAGATCTCCATAAGGGGGCAGATCTCCATAAGGGGTCAGGTTGCGGGGTTCTCTGGGGGCAGCGCCCCCGGAAACTAAATTTTGACTGAGTGTTGCAGGAGGACTCAGCATTCGACCGCCACAGCCGAAGTCAGAAATGAAGCAGTCGATTGAATGATTCGACTCATGTAGTCGAATGTCAGATGTGAATGATTCGACTCATGCAGTCGAATGTCAGATGTGAATGATTCGACTCATACAGTCGAATGTCAGCATGAAGGATTCGACTCATGCAGTCGAATGTCAAATATGAAGCATTCGACTCCCTCTTACCAGGACATGACTTTGCAGTTCTGAGGCGATTCAGAGGCAGGACACTTTTGCCCTTGTGTGTCTCGATTGTGGCGCCCCTTCCTCCTAGTATATAAAGGGGGGTTTTGTCCTCTTTGTATGTGTGTGTTCTTTCTTGCAGAAGAAGTATTGATAGCTGCTGTGGCCGTGGACGTAGGAAGGCTTCTTGCCTCCGAACCACGTAAAATCTGGTGTTCCTGTGTTCTTCTTCCTACCTCCTCCTATCTCTCTCTCTGGTATCTACGAGTGGGTAGTGTGAGAGAGTTGTTGCTGGTCAGAGTGTTGCCTCCCAACATATACCCGACAATGAAGAATTGAAAAGGAAGCTGATGGATGAATCCCACAAGACAAAGTATACGATTCACCGATGCGCAACCAAGATGTACCAAGACATGAAAAGGTCATTTTGGTGGCCCAACATGAAGCGTGAGATGGCTGAGCATGCCGCGCACTGCCTCACATGTCAACAAGTGAAAGTAGAACATTGACGTACTGCTGGTGTACTCAGACCCCTAGACATACCGGAATGGAAGTGGGAAAGCATCGGAATGGATTTCATCATGGGTTTACCCCGAACTCGTGGTGGACTCGATGCTATTTGGGTCATAGTGGACAGATTGACAAAATCCGCACACTTCCTAGCAATTAAAAGCACTTGGAGCGTTGATGTACTAGCAGCTTTATATGTAAAAGAGATTATGAGATTACATGGAGTCCCTGTGTCCATAGTCTCAAATCGTGACCCCATATTCACCTCTAGATTCTGGAAGGGACTTCAGACTGCATTAGGCACCAAACTAAATTTCAGCACAACATTCTACCCACAGACAGATGGGCAGACTGAAAGAACAAACCAAATTGTGGAAGATATATTGCGTCCATGTACTATAGACTTTGAGGGGTACTGGAATGAACAGTTGTCACTGATAGAATTCGCCTACAACAACAGCTACCAGGCCAGCATCAAGATGGCACCGCTTGAAGCCCTGTATAGAAGAAGCTATAGTGTTTTAGGTGTTTCAGGTGAGTCTGATGGAGACTACCACACTCACGAGGAAGGGAACGAGGAGGAATAGGAGTGACCCTACATTTCAACAAACCGTGCTTTTAGTAGTTAGTTAGTCATTAGTTAGTCAGTATGTATTAGTTTGGATTTGAATAAAGTACTCTGGGCCCTATTTTAGCTTTGATTAGTGATTGTAATAGTTGGATGATGAATTATTAATGAAGTTGGATTCCATTTGGCTTTATTATAATTGTGCAATGGTTTGATGTCTATTTATCGCTCGATACTATTTAAATAACTGTAATTCTGCTTCGATATTCCGTGTCGGGACGTTACACTTTTGGTCTTCCTTACCTTAACCTCTCTGAACATCCAAATATCATTCTTCCTACTTCTCCTTTTCCTAAGGCTGAACAAGCAAAAATCCTATCTACTGCTGAGTCCAAGACTGAGGATCAGTGGGCCAGGGCCAACAAAGCACTCTACAGAAAATTTGTGGTTGCCAGGTCCAACATCTTTCCACCCTCAGACCATCTCCTCACCTTGTCTGAGTGGTTTGTCTGCCAGCACAGGACATCTTAGGGTCCCTTCATTCAGAAGGAGATCAAATTGATCAGACAATTCCAGATGTACCAAGATTACTATTTTGTAAACCGCCTGCCAGAAGTTCAGCTTGGCCAGTTTAGGGCCGCCATTGCTCAGCTCCGTATAGAGAATCTAGTCAACACCCCTCTTCAGGTTGACTTTGCAACCTTGAAGATGCCTGAGATTGCATTTCTCCCCAAGCTCCACTTTCTTCTTATGGATTATGAAGTGGGTCCTATAATCTTTGAGAGATTTGCCAGAGTCATGGCCAGGATCTTTGTTCAGCAGGGAGCTCCTCTTGCCTTTCATAGATTCCTGTTCAGGGAATATCAGAGAGGGTTTATCAAGTCATCTGTTCTCGCTCCACTCCTTGTCGAGGCTGAAATATTTGTCAACATTGACTGTGTAAAGCCTATCTTGAAGCTGCACTTCAGCTTGAGAACCTGAATTCCTCCCTACACAAGTCAAATCAGCTGACCCTTACTCCAGAAAAGTCATGGATCTCAACTCCATTAATCTAGTTTCAGATCCTTATTCCACCTAGGTTGAGAGATACAAGATCTATGTAGCTCTGCAGAAGGATCTACTTGCTCACAATCTACACTACCCTCTCTCCATTGACAAATTCCTTCAGCATGCCAGTTTTGGAACTGCTGGTCCCTACAAGTCATCTCTTAGCAATCTGGAGTATACTAACTTCATTGAAGAACATAGACTACTCCACATCAAGTGACTTAGTCCAGAGATGGGGCCATCATACAATATTAGTTGGGGTGTCTTTAAAAATCTCTTTGAAGAGCAGGAAGTCAAAGCTTGGCAGCTCATTACTCGCCATACTTCTTGTTTGTCACTTGTCTTCTACATGCCTACCCCCACTAATGAATAAAATTCTCTTCTTGGCACCATTTATCTTTGTCTATCTCTATTTTTATCTTCTGCATATCTAATTCTTTTTGCTTAATGACAAAAAAAGGGAGAAAAATATTCTGAAATACATACCTAAAAAAAATTGTAAATTTATTTCAGCTCTTTTTATGTATGCAACTTTTTATGTTTTGTCATCACCAAAAAGTGAGAGATTGATGATCAGTTCATCTCCATATAATTTATTATTAATTATAAATATTTTTGGTGATTAACAAAACCCTGAAAAGTATTATCTAACAACTCTTTCTGAAGTTTATCCACAAACAGTAATTCAAACAAAATATGTAAGTTGTCTACACTCACTGTCATTTGAAGCTTATTGCATATATTTTGTCTAAGTATACATCGACTTACATATAATAGCTCACAACGATTTTCTTAGAAGAACATCGATTTCGGTTCTACATCGATTTCACTTAAACAACGGCTTCCTTAGTAAAACATCGATTTCATTCTAGCATCGACTTCATAAGTAAAACAACGATTTTGGTCTTACAACGACTTCATAGTTAGAACATCGATTTCGTTGCTACATCGACTTCACCTTACTTAAACATCGATTTGGTTGCTACATCGACTTCGTTTTACTTAAACATCGATTTCATTGCTACATCGACTTCACTTTACTTAAACATCGATTTTGTTGATACATCAACTTCATTTCACTTAAACATCGATTTCAGTAGAACAACGACTTCATGTCTACAACGATTTACCTAAACAACAATTTCAGTAGAACATCGACTTCATATGAAACAACGACTTCATGTCTATAATGATTTCACTTATACATCGATTTCAGTAGAACATCGACTTCATATGAAACAACGACTTCGTGTCTACAACAATTTCACTTAAACATCGATTTCAGTAGAACATTGACTTCATATGAAACAATGACTTCATGTCTACAACGATTTCACTTAAACATCGATTTCAGTAAAACATCCACTTCATATGAAACAACGACTTCGTTTCTACATCGACTACGTTTCAAACAACGATTTCATCTGCACATCGATTTCAGTACAACAACGACTTCTGTTAAACAACGACTTTGTACAGAACATTGATTTCATTACATTCAAACATGGATTATGTTCACATCGACTTGGTTTTAACATAGATTACATTCTCACATGTTGTATGATTATATCATGGATTTGGTATCAACATCGACTCTCTCAGTACACAGACTGTCTCAATACATCAATTCTCTATTAGCGATTATATTTTAGACAACTATTGAATATTCTTATTTAAATTCTTTTCAAACCTTATTGAGATCATTCCACATAATATTCAAATACATTTTCAAATCAAATCATCTATGGATTTCAAATCTTCCCGCGTATATCTTTGCTTATCTCATTTGTGTCACATAAAGTCATGCTTTATGTGATGACAGAATGGCATTTCCCTTTTGGTGTTTCCTCATATAGCATGACTACTAATGTTGACTGACAGTTTAGACAAAGATAAGTTGTCTATGTGTTAGCATTTATTGTGTGTAGGGTTTCCGGTAGAAACGCACGTTACAAAGATGGACCTGTCAACCTGACAGAAGCTAGAAGATTCAGACAATCTTCCTTTGTGTGTGAATGTCTTCCCCAGCATTAATGGTTGCAGGTTTTCTTGCTCCATACTTCGGACCATTCACTCCAACGTGCATGAAGATGTGTGACAATGGATACTTCAACGGTCAAATTAATTCAAAGAAGATAAATAGAAGACTGGTGACTCCATGCAAGACATCCTTTTCCGGAGAACTTTCCAAGCTCGCATTTGGAAGATCTTAGAAGAAAAGAAGAGCTCGCTCATTCATTCAACCCTCTGTAGCTCTTAGCTCTCTACAGTAAATTGCTTAGCCTTTGAGAGCCTAAGTAGATTTGAGAGAGAGTTCTTTGTTGATATTCTTTGCCTCTCAGACATTGCCTCAGATCAAGCAGTTTGTATTAGCTTGGTCTAGGGGTCATCCACTTCTTACTCATTTTCTATGAGTGTTCCTCTTCGGGTGTGAAGAGAAGATCTGCTTGAGTGGGTGGTTGTTCCCTTCGACAAGAAGGAAGACCTGTTGCATCAGGTGCTATAGTTCCTCTTCGGGTTGATAAGAGAATGCCAGATGTTGCTGGATGTGTAAGTGTCCTTAAGGGGGACTGTACCCTTACTTAGTGAAATTCCAAGGTGTTGCTTAGGGACTGGACGTAGGACTCCTTGTGATAGGAGATCCGAACCAGGATAAAATTTCATGTTGTCTGTGTGTTTGCTCTCTTTGTCTTTATTTAACACTAACTCTAACTATCGAACTTAGTGTTCTCTGTCAAGCGTTTTATTTACAGGAATTATTCTAAAAGAATTTTTAGCAATCCATTCATCCCTCCTCTGGGCTTGCTATCTGAGCAACACTTAACGAGTACTTAAATGAGTTGTTCACGAGTATAATCGAGCCGAGCTCACATGTGTTCAGACTCGACTCATTAATGAATTGAGTTTTTTTTTTGTCCAAACCTAACTCGTTTATCTAATAAACGAGTTGAGTTGAGTTTTTATTGAGCCGAGTGTCGAGCTATTCGTCGAACGTATCGACTCGTTTACACCCCTAATGTCAAGGACGACATTCTAAACGGAAGTTATTGCGTTGGAGCTTAGTTAAATTCTCTTTTAAAAATGATTATTTTTTCGACAATCGGATAGATAATTTTATGTAAATTATTTAGGTGTCAACTCTATTAATCGGATGTCGGATCTATGTTGAGTTTGGATCTAGCATCTTACCAATCAGATAAATGTCAGAGTAATCCACCTCAACTTTAATATCGCATCGATTAAGTACTAAGTATTTCTCTTTCTCTCTATATAATTCTTCAACCATATAAATTGGAGTCTCTTCCCTTTTTGAGAAAATTTATAATTAAAATTTTTGTCAAGGTATGGAGGAATGGGGCAATCTTTTATGAGTATTTCTGTAAATAATTAATATTTATTTTCTGTTAGAATGAACAATGAAAAAAATGAGATACTATTTGTCTTCTATATTACGTCATCATCTACGTATCACAGCCGGCGCTCGTCCCATATCGCCGCCTGCAAATGCTTGCCTTTGTCGTCGGTGATGGTTGATGAACATTTCTCCTTTGAGACTTTTTTTGCTCACATAAATCAGGGGGAAAATATGAGATTTGAATAGAACTGTTCCCCCTATAGAGAGAGAGGTGATGAATGTCAAATGTAATATAGTTGGAGTTCAAAATGTAATTAAGAGTTGAAAACCACTCCCATTGAATTTGTATTATTAACTCGAGTTCTAATATTTAAATTAAACAGAATTGAAAACGTTGATTTGGCTCCATTTGGTCTTTTAAAAGCGTCGCAACAGTCTTATTATCTTAATATTATACTCTGAATTATATTTTAAGAGTGTCAGTAGTGGATCGGACTTGAGGCTGAGCTCCTAGATGGAGGAGGGAGGAGAGCCCAGGTACTGGTCTCCCGGCCCACCATTGCCTTGGGTCCAGGCAGTGATACTGATACCCCTCTGGTTCTTTCCAGTACTGAACCTTATAATATAACCATTAATGTGAAATTGTCATAACTATGAAGAATAATCTTCTATTTAAAAGATCAGGACTAAAAAATGTTGGGAAGAAGATAAGGACAAAGTAGGCGGAAAACGAAGACAGTGATGCCCGGCCGTTAGCTAAATCAAACGCCGTGAGCTCTCATCTCACGTGTTATGTAGTGGTTTCCCATCCCCCACCCCTTTTAAAGCACATTATCACAACACGGAAGCTGTTGTCCGCACCGAATTTCTCTTTTCTCTTTAATTAGAAAAAGGAAAGAGTGCAAGAGAGATAAAAAAAAACTCTAACTCTGTCAAAAAAGACATGATAAGTGAGGAGGTAGCTAGAAGATGGCCTTTTAACTCACTAGAACTCAAGAGGCATCCAGCGGAGTAGCCTCAGAACACAAATTGGGTTGTTTCTCAAGTGAGTTTATTGATTCACCAAATGGTTTTCTCAGTTGCTCAAGACTGAATTTTTGAAAGTCTTCAATAGAACTGAATCCATAAAACATCACCCCCCTACCCTATGAGTATTAATTTGATTGCCTCGGTTAAAAGAAGTGGAGACACGATGAAAATGGCTAATGTACTCATGGGAGGGCCTCTTAACTGTTCATGGAGCTATATGATCGATCACTAGCTGGGGGAGTGAAGACGATCGTAGAGATAGACGACTAGATACCTCAACTAATATATATCAACTCAGCAAGATACTACGCACACTGAGCATCTAATAGTCTACTATACTCTTTCTTCTACTCAATTCTCCCACCAATTCTTTGTTTAAACGTTGAAGAGTTTTTCCTCGAGACAAGATCTAAAGTCTTTTGATCATTCGTTCTGATTTATAGGCTCTTTAATTTGTTTTCATTTCCATCTAATCTCAAGAGTGCATCGATTAGACGATCTAAATTATAGATCATTTTGTGACCTCTACAATAAATAAAATACATGGTTTAGAGTACTTAAGAAATGACTAAATGATTAAGATTCTCTATATACACACAAATGATCACAATTTAAATCTCATATAACTTATTAATATATAAATATATATATATATATATATATATATGTGTGTGTGTGTATTTTTCAAAACATATGGACAACACACATCACCTTCGTCCATCTTTCCATATGGAATCTCCAATATTTGAGCTTAATCGCTGCACCACTATTTGAATAGTGTTGCGACAGCGAAACTGGGAAGGAGGTGTATGTATATACGGCTCGGCGTTGATGATGGATATTTACGTGGCATAGATAGGATACAAGACAATAAAGTTTGCGGATAGTGAGGGAGTACCTCTTGAGATAGATAGGAGATGGCTTAATGGAAAGGCTATGGCTGGTGGTGAAGCTTTCTTTTCTAATTTAGCCTTTTAATTTTCATATAATAATGTTGCGTGATGCCTTGACAGTTGGATGTACATTTTTTTATTTGAAAGAGGGATGCAGACCCCACTCAAAAACTTTAGAAAACAATGTTACATGTACATGTACCTCCATAAAATATAAGAAACATTCGTTATTTTGTCAGCTCAATAACTAAATTAACATAATTTGATTAGATATAATTTATTTGAGTCACATTTAACATGGCGTGATATAATTAAGATGTGATGTAAAATGTCATTGCCAACCATCATCTAACATCGTTCATTGTCTCATCACCATCTTATCACAACCCACTATTGTTGGTTGCCCCCCGTCATTGTTATCAATCATTACATTACTACCCAGTACTATTGCATCATCAAATGGTGCCACTAATGGTTGCCATTATCCTCTCGGCCGCTACACATGCCCTTGTCAAATTATATATAATCAAACTACATCAACTTAACTACTGAGCTAATCAAATAATAAATATTATTCGGCTTACATGTGTATATATAATTATTTATTAATTTCAACGATATGATCACCTGTTTGCTCCTATCATCCTTTGCAAACTTGTGCCAGGCACACCGATTAAGAGAAAAATTGAACTACACCAATTTAAGAGAGATTAAAGCGGAAGAGAACATAAAAATAATAAAGAGCACATTTATCATATGAGATTGCACCAGGATCCCACAGGATAGAATCGGACCGTCCAGAAAAGCCTAGCTGTCAGCATCCAGCGCTCAGAATTCAAAAGCCCTCCAACGTCTACTTTCTCTCTCTCAGCCTTCCATCTCCAACGGTCGAAAAATCCCCACACGCCACGCAGCACCACCATCTTCTTCCCCACCACGCTCCTCCCCAAAAAAAAAATCCTAGAAAGCGCAGCACCCAAAGCCCTTCTCCTCTCCATCTCCGGCGGCAAGAACACCAACAAGGCAACCCAGAACCCCTCCCAGGTCCCCAGAAGAAACCCAGTTCTCTTCTCTGTCTCTGGTGACAAGAAATCCGAGAAAACCATGAGCGCCGCCCTGGAGCACCTGGACGCCATGGGCGGGGCGGACCTCCACATATGGAACAACGCCACCTACGACGATGGCGGCGACAGCGGTGGGTCGGCCAGCTTGAAGAAGCCGTCCCCTTCAGCTTGGTACCCCCTCCGCCCCATCCCCACCGTCCGGACTTCCGAGAGCATCTTCCACGCCGTCGGCAAGGAGAACAGCGGCGTGAGCTTGCCTGGGTCGTCTCCTGCTCCCAAAAGAACACCTGCAGCCGTCGGGAAGAGCTTCCCCCTCACACCCGTCCCTGCGAAGCAACCGGCGTCGGCCAAGAAGGCGCTGGGGTTCGGTGGCGATGATGGCGGTGATGCGGACGATGGGGACATCGACGCGGAGATCAAAGAGGTGGAGAAGGAGATTAGGCATCTGACCTTGAGATTGGAGGCGCTCCGCCTCCAGAAGGCGGAGAAGGACCCGCGCGCAGCAGGGCGAAGGGGCCGGGTCGTGCCGGCAAAATTCTTGGAGCCCAAGACGAGCTCAGACAAGAATGACCAGGTGGAGGTGCCTGCGTCAAAGAGGGTCCTGGAATCTCCCGCGAGCGCAAGGTACGGCCGGAGGGGCGCCAGCCTCGGGCCGCTGGAGATCATCAGCGCTGGTGTTGGTCTCCGGCAGCCGTTGGGGACTCCTGGCACAACTCCCGTTCGATCCACGAAGGATCGCCGCAAATCTTGCATCTTCAGGCTCCAAGGCGTCGCAGAGGAGGACGGGGAGGGGGAGAATAGAGAAAAAGAGAAGCCCCTCTGTCCGAAGCAGGGGGCGCCGGCCATGAGATCGAGGCGGACCACAGACTCCACAGCAGCAGCGTCCCCAAGTGTAGGATTACGAAGGGGCGCCATCCTCGGCCCCTCGGAGATTGCCGCGGCGGTGGGCTCCTGCCGGCCAGGAAAGAAGCTGCAAGAAATAAAAGAAGCAGCAGCAGACCTCAAGATGGGCAGCCGCCGAAGCCTGAGCTCGAGCCCCAAATCCCGGCAAACCGCAGCCAAGTTGCCGCAGCTTAGGAAGGGGATCGCGACCATCGAATCGAAGAAGCCAGCCAGAAGGGACAACCCGGTACCGGCCCCAAAGAATCTCCGGCCGAAGACTCTGTTTCAGGAGGCGAAGAAACAACCGGCAAAGGCGCACCACACGGCCCCCAGGAGCCTTCAGCATCGTATTCTTTCCCAGCAGGAGGGAAAGAAACCGGCATCCATCAAAAAGCCAGGGAAGAATGTGAAGATGAGGACGGTGGCCAGCCGCTACAGCCTGGTCACAGTCCGGGTTGGAAGGAATCCCCAGGAAGGCAAGCGCCGGAAATGGTCGCTACCCGACAGCGGCAAGGATGACGAAGAGGCCGCCACTGACGCCAAGAAGTCTAGGATGTCCATGCCGGCGGCTGGGCAGAAGTTGACGATGGGAAACCAGTGGGAGATTCCTGACCAAGTCGACGAAGAGGGGGATTCGATCGAGCGATCGCCACCGTCGCTCATGAGAATTGCCCGGCAACTCCCAAGATCCGGATTATCAGGTGCGACGCCGGGAGCCCCCGGGACTCCGGCCGGGCGAAGAGGGTTGCCGAGCTGGTGGGTAGAGAAAAATCGCATTTTGATGCGGCGGTGGAGACGGAGGTCACTGCGGCAGCTGCTTCCTATGAGAGTATGGACGTTGGGGGAGATGAACAGTAGTAGCAGTTGGCTACTGTTGCTGTGTGCAGTTGTTGATCACCCACCCCCACCGTCACTGTCAATAATTTTCAAACAGCTGGGGTAGGTTGCTGTTCTGGTGCCCTTCTCAATCTCCAAGTGTTAATAATAACCTTGAACTAGAAATGTGTTCAGGGCCTGTGAAGAGAGATGGTAGTAAGCTCTTCTTATGCTTACTGTAGGATATGGCTTTGTGGGTCACAGCTAGTGTTCTCTCCGGATGTAACCTGATCTGCATATATATCTATATTATATGTGATGTTCTTTACTCCCGCTGAAACATGGGTCCCCAGGAATACATGTCAAAGTTCGCTGGTCTATGTCATGTATGTATGATCTAATCTAGGCAGCTTGGCCTGTGAATGCGTTGTGGGAGGCATCTCTGAAATGCCAGTGCAAGTGTGTGTGAGAAGGGTTCTTGGCCGATGGCTCCTCCGGTGGGTGGAACCTTGTATGGCAGGGTGCAGAAATCCATATAAGCTCTAGTACCCTATAATGGGTGAGACGTTCACTAGTGTGATGGGATTAGTGAGACACGGAGCATTTGAATACGAAGGCGTAGGATTTAAAATCCCTGAGTTAGTGAACTGTATATATTCTGTCATTTCTTTGGGAAAACAAAGTGCTTTAAGGAAATGGATTTAAGAACTGAAACTTGGCATTGGTGCTTCAATTTTCATGTGACCTTTGACCATCTGGCGTAGCAGATAAATTTGCACTTGGGTTGGGCCTAATCATTGCCCAAACTCACTAACCTCACCGTGATTAGCACAGAGGCTAGATTGAGATCATATAATTGTTTCGAATAATATTCTTTTATGATAATGTGATATTAACTAATAATATGTTTTGAACAATGTGGTTCTACTGCTAAACTGTTAATGCATAAACATCGGGGGGACGTCAAATATTAGAAATGAATTTGTGCGAGTTTCATGAAATCTACAAAAGAAAAAATCAACTCAATTAAAAGATAGTCATCCCTCAGGACGAGTCTCCTGACTCTCAACACCCACAAACTTTAAACTTGTTTGTTGGAAAGTAGACGTCAGCCAACCCTCTAAGACAAGGGAGCAATCAGAGGGTCTCGAGAACGGTCCAAAAAAAAAAAAAGAAAAACTCTCCAACACTCAAGTCAGGGATCCAATCAAAATATAGGAAGGAGGAGGTGGAAAAGTGAAGAGAGACTTTCTATTCTAACCAGGGTTGGCACTCTACATGTAGGATGTATCCTCTCTCCCTCCTATCAATTTGGAATATCACTGTTAACCATTCGCCAGAGGGTCTTTGGGCACATATCCCATATTTTTTAGTCGTGTCGTAAGTCATTCAGGGATAGGGAAGGATGACACTATTCTAAGATTGTTGGGTGTGTCCCCCCATCTCACAGCTTCATAGATGAGTCGTAAAAGAGTGAGAGTATCCCTGCCAAGTGAGATAGCTTGCCATTCTCCCAAGGTGAAGAAGTGTATCACTTCCCTAATCTTGATGCCCGTAGAGATCCTATATGTCCCCTTTCAAGGGGCATCGTTCCTGGCTCCAGACAACATGGGTCAAGTCATGAAACAGCACGACAAGGACATGTCGAGTAGCGAGAGTGGGGTGCTATGTGTCATGTAGAGGGAGGTCATGTCGTGACCTCTGAGAGTGAAGACTCGATGTTGGACCAATTTGAGGAGTTGACACCATGTTGGGCCCACGGGCTCAAGCCCACCCGATTCTGTGCAGGCCACAACCATGGGTCAAGCCAAGGTGGGAGCCCGTTCCGGCCTTTACGAGCTGGTGGGTCAGATAGTTGTGCTTTAATGGGCAAACCGAACATCCCCCTCCACAAATCCCCCCTAGGCTCGAGAGGAGGGAAAAAGAGTGAGGTATCTGGTAGCAACAACACCATCTTCTAGCATGCGTCATAGTTCATCAATGGTTAGAAGATCTCCTTGGTTGTTCCTCGACCTCTTGGGCCCAACTAGCTATTTTGGGAGGTCGAGCATCAAGCGATGGTTGGCTAGGGTGATGGCTGCCGATGGCTACGAATCGCCACATCTATTGTAACGACCCAAGATCTGAGACATCGGATACTCACTAGTATACTCAAACCCTGAACCACCACCTACGAGCTGAAGCTAAGAAGGGGTTAAATAAAGATGTCTGAGGAAGCAATATAAGAGAAACAAACCACAACAAGTGAACACAACTCAACTATATATATATACTAGTTGGACACCCGTGCATCGTCGGTGTTTTATTATAAAATATAAATTATTATTATAAAATTTACAAAAATATATAATTTTTGTTACATAAAATTTTGTTAAACTAAACATAATATAAAATACATCAATAAAAAATGTTCAAATTATTTATACAATCTATTTCACATGTCCAAACACACTAATATATCTGATAATATACATTTTTTTAAAGAGGGAATATATCTTATTCACATGTCCATCACTAACAATTTAAAAGTATTGAAATTAGATTAACATAATTTAAGATCTTGAACATGATTATTTTACACAACAAAAATACTCTAACATGATAATTCTATCTTCCTTATGCAAGTTTTCTTGGCCCATAAAATAATATTTGGAAGTGTAAAATAAAACCCATAGATCCCTTTATTTTAGCACTTCTTAACTCGCTAATATATATCTATGTAAACATATAGATATTAACATTTAATCTATAAATATATAGATAGATAGAAAGCTATGCATCCAAATAATAAATATGAATATTAAGTAACACCTTACTATGTATGTTAGTATGCATGACATTAAGACAAAAAATAATGAATGGTCAAGTGTGATGGCATGGCGGATGTGTTTAAAAAAATACATGTAATTTCATAATCTAAACTACATACTGCATAAAGAAAATGGATTATTTAGCATGGGGGAAGATGAGAGTGAAGACATCGGCAGACAATTTCTTACATAACACAGGGCCATGAAGAAGGTGGCAAAGATATTGCAGCAATAATGAGGATATGTGGGGTACCACTACATCACATCTCTCTACGATGGTCAGCGGCGCAATAATGTGTTCGGCGAGCAACAGGTCACCGGTCGGGTCCCAGACCCGACGCACATTAGTATGCATAATTTTTAATATTTTTTATTTAAAAAAAAACTATAAATTGAAAAATGTCATCTTACAAAAACTTATTTTAAAATAAAAATTTAAACTAAGAAGAAGAAAAAAATAAACCATTATTTATTATTGCGCAACAGTAACTACTGTTGCGCAACAGTAGTCGCAGCGGAGAGCTTCTGGTTGGCAGAGAGGATGGGCGCGACTGCGGACGCCACGCAGCAACTCATGGCTTCGTTCACGTCCAGGAGCGATTCATCTCCATCTACACCGACCTTCACTGTTGCGCGCCTCCGTACAGGTGATCCACCATCGACCCCGCCATCGCTTCGAGCTTTTGGTTGGCGTGGTAGACGGCATCGATGCCAGTGGGGTCGGGGAAGACCTAGACCGGCAACGCATAGTAGATGGGAGAAGCCCTTCACGGCGCAGGCGAGGACGTCTTCGCTGCCGCGGACGTCGCCGTAGGCCGCCAGCGTGAGCACAGTTGCAGCCTTGGCGATGGCGTCTGCCGGCACGAACTAGAAGTCCATGGCGAAGAGGTCCCCAGCAAAGTGGAGAGCCAGCAGGTTCCCGACGTATGCATGTCAACCCACGACGTCCTCTTCTCCGGTGCCGTTGTTGACGCAGTCAGCGGGAGGGCCGTCGACCACCAGGCGGAGTAGTAATTTGAGTTCACCAGACAACTGATGCCCGACGCATTTGAAGGCGACAGGGAGAAGCCCATCACAGGCAGCGAGGGTGTCTTCACTGTTAGGAACGGATGGGTGGAAGGATCAGATCTAGAAGGGGGGGGTTGAATAGATCTAATGCCAATTAACGCGGAAGCTTAAGCAATTAAAAATTACTTCTAATCAGATCAAATCACCCAAATAATTTACTGATCTGAAGTGTGATTTGGGTGTGTGAGCAAATCAATTAGTAGTGTGAACGAAATCCCTATGCATGCATCTAGCGAGATACAAAGGCAAACCACAATCAAACCAATGCACAGAGGATTTTTAGGTGGTTCGGAAATCACCTCCAGTGACTCCTACGTCCACCCCTCACACAGTGAGGCCACACTACTCAAAACCTTGAGTACAACTCACACAGGAGCACGACGACTCCAAACACCCTTGAGCACGACGACTCAAGAAACACCTGGAGCACGACGACTCCAAACTGAGCACGACGGCTCAAACAACACCAGAGTACGACGACTCCAAATTGAGCACGACGGCTCAAACCACACAGTGAGTGCGACGACTCACAAACCTGAGCTCGACGGCTCAGAGTACAAAAGCTAGATCAAACACAAAAGAGATCAGATCCTCTAGCAATGATCTGATTCAAGACATTTTCGTACATAGAAATTTGTACAGAACTTCATGCACAAATCTCATTGACGAACTAAGGAAGAACAAACTCTGATATGAAGCAAATAGATGTAGAAAGAGTGTTCTTCTATGAAGAGGCCTTGCAGACGCTTCAATTGAGGAGCCTTGATGGAAATCGATGGAGATTCTCCTCAATTGGCGATGCTCTGCTTTGATGGCATCTGAAATGCCAGAAATCCTTCTTCTCCTGAGCCTCTTCAGTTGGATCTGCTCCCTTGCCTTGCACAGCAACCTTCTCTCCAGGGATTCCCCTTGATTCCCTTGTCCTTCCTCTTGAAAGGATGGCTTGTAGCTTCTGGAGATGGAGACAGATCTGGAGAGCCCCCTTTGGCCGCCAAAAGGCTTCTTCTGGAAGTGTATGGGCTCTCTCTTCTTTGGGGTACAAGGAACATGGGTATTTATAGCCCCATATGTCCATAAAGTGCCTTGGGGTGCATGGGCACGAAACCTAGGTCAAATCCCCTAAATCCCAAGCAGCCACGTGTCCAGGAAAGCTTTAAGTCACAGAGTTTCCGGAGTGTGTCGACCTGCCCATAGGGTGTCCGACACTGTGTCCCAGACTGGCAAATCATCCCTGAGAGGTCTCTAGTGTCGACCTGAGATGATCTAGTGTCGACCTGCTGTCCCAGACGCAAAACTTTCTCTGGGAATCCATCTAGTGTCGACCTGATTCCATTTGGTGTCGACCTGAGATAAAAGCCTGTTAGCATATTTCTGGGATCTGTCACTAGTGTCGACCTGCCTGGTCTAGTGTCGACACTGTTGAGCTTTTCTTCACATTTCTGTCTTGCCTTCTCTGAGCCATTGTGTCGACACCATTGATGGTTGTGTCGACACTGCTTGCAAGAAAATGTTTGTCCCTGAAAATAACACATAAATCATTAGTTAAATATATTGTCATGAATATAATGAGATGTGCTTGGAAACATGCTTTTTGAATATTGGTAATTCGGGTGATGTATTTCCATGTTCCAATTTATTTTATTATTAAAGTCACGCTTGTCATCATTAAACTTACAACATCACATTAAAATCATAATATCTCATCATTAAATCACAATATGTCATCATCAATATCACAGTATGTCATCATCAAAATCAAGGTATGAGTGATGTTCATTGGATATCATTAAATTACAACTTTAGGAAGTTCCAAAACACACTCAACCCAACAATCTCCCCCTTTTGATGATGACAAAACATATGCACAATCTCCCAATATCTTGACTCCCTTGACTGCAATAATTCCCCCTTTGACCATATACTTCTCCTTAAAGAACTTTCTCCCCTTTGAAGGCCTTTCTCCCCCTTTTTGGAAAGCCCTTTTCTCCCCCTTTTTGATGTGCCTTTTTCTCCCCCTTTTTGACAGCATCAAAAGATAGATAAGAAAGAGAAACAAAGATTGTAGGAGATCAAGAAGTGAAATGTAGGGAATAATGGTCAGAGGCATTCAAAATAAGTGAGGCAAAGTGATATTATCAGTTGAGAGAAATTATTGTGTTTTTGTTATTGTGCAACAAAGTTTAATCACAAAGACACACTCAACACAAAGAATAGCAAATTACAATAATCTGAATGTGGTTAAAATAATGATGCACATGTGAAATAAAGTGACCTATATGAGTGAGCAGAAGTATTTAACAAGGACGTTAGGAGCTTTAAGTTTAACACAATGTAAAATAATAGGTCTAAACACAGTAAACATGAACTTAATTAAGGTCTTAAGCTTTTCTATCCTGTCTTTTTATTTTCCTTCAATTTTCACTAGGAAAGAATACAAGAATAAATTAGTTAAATCTCACTTTTCAGTGCAAGAAATCACATTGATCAGATGCAAGACCTCCTGATTACTCAGTGGTTTAACTTTCATTATCTTATACAGAGTTGAAAATTTGATTTCCACTTTTTGACGCGAAACAAATCACTTGTCAGGTGAAATGGCCCGGTTACTCAGTGGTTCAAGCATTTGCATTGCTCTGTTTGTATCTTTCCAGATTGATCATTTTTCTTTTGACATTTTACAGGAATATTTTTGCTTTGACCAGAAAAGTCATGACTATGAATTTAGGAAAATTATTCTTAACATGTGGTAAAGATAAAGCTTAAACATACACGTGAAATATTAAAGCCACTCATGTGCCTATAATAGTGTTTTGCAAATCATTTTAAAAACATTCAGTATTATGATTGCTTAACCTTGAAATGATACTGAATCTTTGAAATTAAACTAAATGCACAATGAGTTTAGTTTCAATGTCTTAATTCTCTCATAAGAAAATAGCACAAGGTCTCAAAAATTCTGATGAATTTGGGGTTCAAGATAGACAAGTAAGGTCAAGAGATATGACAATGACTCCCCCTCAACAATTGCATACAAGACTCTTGATACTTGGCGGAGAAATATACTCACGCATAGTGAAAGTGTCCAGACAAGCCTGACTTGTCTTTCTTCAAATCACCATTTGATATACCAAGATGTCAATGCAATGTGAGAGTGAGGAATTTATGAGCAAGAATATTTGTCAACAAACTGAATGAGAGTTGATGATGAATCAGATATGACAGAATATTTCTCCAGCAAATTTCTCCAGCATTTCACTCAAAGATTCTTTCGAATTCACTCCCCATAAGATATGCATGATATGAATGATCATTTAAGCAATTCAGATATGTTCATTCCAAGCAATTTGCACAGAAAGAGTATGAACATGATCAAGCATATATCAACAGGCAATTTATTGAAGGAGAAGAATTTTGCAAAGACTCAAAATAAAGTTTTTGAGATTTTCATTTTGCTTGATGACCTTTATGCAGAAAAGACTATTGATACTTGGCGGAGAATTTTTCTCACGCATGATGATAGTTTCCAGACAAGCCTAACTTGTCCTTTCACATTTCACCATTTGATATACCACATAGTCACTGCAAAAGGGTCAATTACACTTTATTTTTAGCATGAAATTCATTGCATTTATTGAAAAACATTTTTGCACTTTTTCAAATTTACTCCCCCTTATATGTGCATGGAATGAAAAAGTTAGCAAGCAATTCACACATGATTATGAGCACAATTAGCTTTAAGCATAACATGACTTTTGGTACTTGGCGGAGTATTTTACTCACGCATAATGATAGTTTCCAAACAAGCATAACTTGTTTTTCCACATGTCATCATTTGATATACCAAGAAGTCAAAGCAGTTAGTATGCACACACTCATGGGAACAGTTAAGCATGCATGATAACACAAACATGATTCCAATTGTTATGACACAAAGTTCATTGTTGGGAGTAGCATTGAAACACATTTCTCATTTTTCAGATAGAAATTAAACATTCGTTTCAATTCAGGCAATTCAAAATTGAAATAATAAAGAAGTTTTACCTGAATGATTTTCATTTCTTTTTCAAAGATTTTACCTGTGTTCTCCAATCATTTCTAGCTTGCACAGCCAATATCTTGAATCCATTTACAGTGTATGGCTGCAAGACTTCTCAGCTTGCTGATCAAGCTGGTTTTGGGACCCACACTTGTTGGGTCCTGCAATGAAATCAATGTTAGATTGCAACAAAGATTTCTGAATCCAAAATGCTTTTAATTTTTGTATAGATGCATTTCTTTCATTGATAGAACTATGAGCAGAATTAGTTCCAGATTTTCTTTTTGCCTTGATCAATGCATCTATGTTTTCATGAAGTTTTCTATTTTTTGGATTTTTAATATGAGCAGAAACAAAATGATTTTGTGCAACATTTCTATGCCTATACACATGGAATTTCTGAACATCTTCAGTATGAACATGATGTTTATTCCTATGTGTATGAGCATGTGCATTAGACTGGAATTTCTGAGCATGCACAACAAAATCATTTCTGTACCAACAGTCCCTAGAAATATGACCAATTTTATGACAATGAAAGCATTGGACTGATTTGGCATGTTTATTGAAATTTTGATTTCTATTCCAGCAATGTTTGGCAAGATGACCAGGTTTATTACAGTGAAAGCAAATGAGAGCATTTTTTACCTGGTACTTACCTTGGCATGTGTGCATTTGCTGGAATCTCCTTTTTATGTGAGAAGGCTTACCATGAGGGGAAGGAGGTACCTTTTGGTGGCTCTTGGCATGATGTGAATTTGGAACTTGCCTTGGAGCTTTTTGAACTGATGGAGAAGGTAGATGAATCTTCTTGACAGTGGCATTCTCCTTTTTCTCTTTCTGTTTCTGAACAAGAACTTTCACTAGTTTTCCATTAGAGATATCAGGGTTCTTGTTCACAGCAGATTTCACAAATGTTATTGTGCTTTCTTTTCATTTTTCTTAGTTTTAACAGAAGCAAGACTTGTGTTCTTCAATTCATTTTGAATCTTCTGTTTTTCAGCTTTAATGCAACAACTTCTTTTTCTGAAGTTTGAAGCTTGTTTAGCATGACATCCAAACCATTTTTCATCTTGTTCTTTTCATTTTCAAATTGAGCAATTTGTTTTTCCAAGTCAGAAATTTTATTACTCAAATTGCTACATTCATTCTCCAATGGTCTGTCATGGAACAAGCCTTCAATCTTCCTTTTTAAGTGACAATTTTCTTCAACAGTTGTTTGCATCTCTCATTTATTTGATGATCATGAGCCATATTAGAGATTTGTTTGTTTAATTGATCATTATCAAATTTGAAATTGTTATTGAGATCAATCAATTCTTCTTTTTCATTTTCCAGATCAATGACTTTTGATTTCAATAGCTCATGGTTTTCTTTCAATCCATTCAATTTAGTTTCACAGATTTGGACTTCATCTTCCAAATTCTCTTTTTCAGAATTTAATTTTTCAACTTCTTTTTTTCAAATTCTCAATTTCTTCTGAAGGATCTTTGTCATTTTTCTGGAGCAATTCAAGTGTATTTTTCAAGTTTTCACTTTCTTTATGGCAATGTTTTAAAGTCTTTTTCAAGTCTTTATTTTTAGTGTTCAGTTGTACATTAAGACTTTGTATCTTTTCACAGAATTTAATCAATTCAGCATAAGACATGCCCTCATCTTCATCAGAATCAGAATTGAAATACACAAATGGATCTGGAGTTGATTTACCTGACCTTTTAGACCCATTTGAACTCTTGTGTTCTGAAGAGGATGAAGAGTGTTCTGAACTCTTAGACTTTGCTGTGAGAGCCATAGTTTTCTGAATTCTTTTTGCTCCTTTTCTTTGTGAGTTCTTTCCATCACTTCTGTTAGCCATGAAGCATACTCCTCATTTGCTGAACTTGAAGAGTTCTCTTCATCATCCTCACTTTGGTCTTCATCTGACCAAGTTGCAATCATGGCTTTTGGCTTCTTCAATTTGTTGTTCTTCTCATATTTGTCCTTTTTGATCTCAGGACACTCACCTTTCATGTGTCCTTTCTTGTTGTACCTGTAGCAATCAATATCTTCATTAGTTTTTTGATTTCTGCTATCATTACAATTTGAAGAAGAAGCATTCCTTTTATTAGAAGAATATTGTTTCTTTTCATTGAATTTCTTCTTCTTGATTTTAAAATTTTCTGAATTGTCTAGTCATGATGTCAAGTTCATCTTCATTAACTCAGACTCATCAGAACTTGATGTTTCTTGATTTTCTCTTTGATGCTTGATGAAGCCTTAAGTGCTACTGGTTTAGCCTTAAGCATGTGTTCTTCATTTCTCTCTTCAGATTTATTTCATAAGTCATTAAAGATCCTATGAGTTCATCCAAGGAGATTTTGGATAAATCCTTAGAATCTTCAATCACTGTAGCCTTTGTGTGCCAAACAGATGATAGAGAGCGCAAAGTTTTTCTTACCAGATCAGCATCAGTGTATTCCTTACCTAATGCCTTCAGTCCATTGACAATTATCATAAACCTAGCAAACATTTCAGAAATCGATTCATCAGATTTCATCATAAACAATTCATATTCAGAAACAAGTATGTTTGCTTTGATTTCCCTAACTTGAGATGTTCCCTCATACATCAATTCAAGTTTATCCCACATTTCTTTAGCAGATTTACACATGGATATTCTTGAATATTCTTTAGGGTGGACTGCACACTGAAGCATGTTCATGGCACTGTAATTAAGAGTAGCTTTCCTAATCTGCTCTCTAGTCCAATTTCCCTCATCTCCTGATTTTCATAAGGACCCACTTCAACTATTCTCCAGATTTCATAGTTTTGAGCCCTAAGAAAAACTTGCATGCGATTTTTCCAGTATGAATATCAGACCCATCAAAATATGGTGGTCTATTAATGGAATGGCCTTCGGCTACAAATCCTCGAGAATCCATCAATTAGAATGAGATGGTGAAAGAGCAAGCAAACAATTCAAGCAATTAACACAGAGATCAAACAGAAGCAATCAAATCAGATCAGAGATAGACATTAACCCTCTGATACCAATTGTTAGGAACGGATGGGTGGAAGGATCAGATCTAGAAGGGGGGGTTGAATAGATCTAATGCCAATTAACGCGGAAGCTTAAGCAATAAAAATTACTTCTAATCAGAGATCAAATCACCCAATAATTACTGATCTGAAGTGTGATTTGGGTGTGTGAGCAAATCAATTAGTAGTGTGAACGAAATCCCTATGCATGCATCTAGCGAGATACAAAGGCAAACCACAATTCAAACCAATGCACAGAGGATTTTTAGGTGGTTCGGAAATCACCTCCAGTGACTCCTACGTCCACCCCTCACACAGTGAGGCCACACTACTCAAAACCTTGAGTACAACTCACACAGGAGCACGACGACTCCAAACACCCTTGAGCACGACGACTCAAGTAACACCTGGAGCACGACGACTCCAAACTGAGCACGACGGCTCAAACAACAACCGGAGTACGACGACTCCAAATTGAGCACGACGGCTCAAACCACACAGTGAGTGCGACGACTCACAAACCTGAGCTCGACGGCTCAGAGTACAAAAGCTAGATCAAACATAAAAGAGATCAGATCCTCTAGCAATGATCTGATTCAAGACATTTTCGTACATAGAAATTTGTACAGAACTTCATGCACAAATCTCATTGACGAACTAAGGAAGAACAAACTCTGATATGAAGCAAATAGATGTAGAAAGAGTGTTCTTCGATGAAGAGGCCTTGCAGACGCTTCAATTGAGGAGCCTTGATGAAAATCGATGAAGATTCTCCTCACTTGGCGAGACTCTGCTTTGATGGCATCTGAAATGCCAGAAACCTTCTTCTCCTGAGCCTCTTCAGTTGGATTTGCTCCCTTGCCTTGCACATCAACCTTCTCTCTAGGGATTCCCCTTGATTCCCTTGTCCTTCCTCTTGAAAGGATGGCTTGTAGCTTCTGGAGATGGAGACAGATCTGGAGAGCCCCCTTTGGCCGTAAAAAGGCTTCTTCTGGAAGTGTATGGCTCTCTCTTCTTTGGGGTACAAGGAACATGGGTATTTATAGCCCCATATGTCCATAAAGTGCCTTGGGGTGCATGGGCACGGAAACCTAGGTCAAATCCTCTAAATCCCAAGAAGCCACGTGTCCAGGAAAAGCTTTAAGTCACAGAGTTTTCGGAGTGTGTCGACCTGCCCATAGGTGTGTCGACACACTGTCCCAGACTGGCAAATCAATTCCCTGGGAGAGGTCTCTAGTGTCGACCTGAGATGATCTCGTGTCGACCTGCTGTCCAGACAGCAAAACAGTTCTTCTGGGAAAGCCATCTAGTGTCGACCTGATTCCATTTGGTGTCGACCTGAGATAAAAGCCTGTTAGCATATTTCTCTGGGATCTGTCACTAGTGTCGACCTGCACTGGTCTAGTGTCGACACTAGTTGAGCTTTTCTTCACATTTCTACCTTTGCTCTGAGCCATTGTGTCGACACCATTGATGGTTGTGTCGACACTGCTTTGCAAGAAAATGTTTGTCCCTGAGAAAATAACACATAAATCATTAGTTAAATATATTGTCATGAATATAAATGATAAATGTGCTTGGAAACATGCTTTTTGAATATTGGTAATTCAGGTGATGTATTTCACATGTTCCAATTTATTTTATGCATTAAAGTCACAGCTTGTCATCATTAAACTTACAATATGTCATCATTAAAATCACAATATGTCATCATTAAAATCACAATATGTCATCATCAATATCACAGTATGTCATCATCAAAATCAAGGTATGAGTGATGTTCATTGGATATCATTAAATTACAACTTTAGGAAGTTCCAAAACACACTCAACCCAACATTCACCATCAGCGACGACCTGCGCACATGTTGCCAACGCCCTCAGAGCAGCTCCTTCTCTGCTATCCCCGCCAACGACGACACCGCGATGAATGGCGAGATGTGGTTCACCTGCATGCCATGCTTTCCCAGCTCCACCGCCACGATGAATGGCTACATGATCCCGTCGATCTCAAACCCCACGCTGTCGGGGTTGATCACCACGCCGCCTTGCCCCGCCCACACCAACATGCCGACTAGGTGCTTGCTGCATAAGAAGACGGAGTGCAACAGCACATAGCAGTGGCAATAGCGCATGGACGTGGGGCGAGCAGAAGCACGACGCGGTGGGGAAGACGGACGCGGCGGGTCCAAAGGATGTCGGGGAGGACTGGAGGTAGTGTACGCATTGGAGTAAATACATAGAGAGAAGAGAGAGAGAGAGAGAGAGAGAGAGAGAGAGAGAGAGAGAGAGAGCGTTGAACACTGAAATGTCGCAAGCATGACTGCAAAAAAATAGATGAAGCTTAAAAGGGGATGGAAATATGAACAGTCGATGAATAAAGAGAGAGAGAGAAGGACTGAGGAATCTGAATAGTTACATGCACGGAGGATTTTTAGGAGAGAGGAGAGAGAGTAAAACTAATTTGAAATAGAAGACTTCTATGTTTGCCAAGTGGTCAGAAAATAGATTTGGCGGGAAACAGAGAACTCGTTTTAGTAGTATAGTATAGATATATAAGGTGTATAACTCAGAGTATAAGTACAGCAAAAAGAAAGTACAACAGAACGTACTTAGCTCTCAGAGCTAGCAGTTAGGCATGACCACTAGAGCGAATTTGTGCCTTCGCACTCGAGGTTGATGGAGCCCACCTGAAAAGGGAAGGGAGTGAGCCTCAACTCAAGGCTCAGTAGGGACAATAACCCCACAGGCTAAACAGAACGCAACCTAGAGCGGATGCAGGTGGAGTCCAGTGGGGTCCTGTGACCCCATTGGATCTCCCCTCTAGCTATTTTTTCCCTTAATTTTAGGCCCAATTTTTTTATATATTATGGTGACCCCACTAGATTCTAAGACTGGCCCGTCGGTGCACCCATTGGACTTGAGGTCCATCTCTTTTAATGGATCAAATAGTCCATACTCCCTCATCCTTCCAACAAAAAGATTAAAAAAAAAATCAAATACACAAAAACTAACATAATCGAAGGATCCCCAAAATTCAAATCCCAATCGGATCCCCCCATCACCCCCATTCCGTTGCCCTCCCTCACCATCCCGAGTCCCCCACCCCATTTTCTCTTCCACTCTCCCTCTCCCTAGCTTTAGACAAGCATAGCCCCCTCACCGCCGCCGCATAGGCATAGGAATCGCTCCGACGCCGTGACGAGCGGCCAACCCCTCGCCCTGACGCATGAACTCCGTGGGGTACTCTCTCTCTCTCTCTCTCTTCTCTCTCTCTCTCTCTCTCTCTCTCTCTCTCTCTCTCTCTCTCTCTCTCTCTGACTCGGTGATCTCTTTCTTCCCCACCAATCGTGCCCCCCTTTTCTCTCCCTGGTGGGCCGGGCCGGCCGCGGCCCTAAAATTTTTCCATCGCCCTAAAATTTATTTCACCTCCCTCTATCTCTCATGCTATCTAAGTTGACTATCTTCTTCCGTGAAGTAGAGTCTAAATTGTCTAATGATTGTGCTTCACAATCAAATTTCCCCACCGAATGACAGTGTTTTCACATAATAATATATGACTGTGTTTTGATAGTCTAAACTGTCTAATGTTCCCCCACAAGAAGCCCATTGCACCTCCCTCTAATGACTGTGTTTTGACAGCCCAATGAATGTACTTCTACGGTCTCATTACTGTGTTTTCACAGTCTACTGTTCAAAAAAAAGTGTTTTCACAGTCTAATATATTTTGTTATTCTCTTGTGTTGTTAGACATTTGTTTGAACTTCCCTTTGTAACTTCATCGTACTTTTATGTTTTAATATAATGTCTCACATTATGATTTTTTTTTTGCACTCAGCTTGACCTTCTCTCATATAATCAGACTTATATTTACATTATATTGGTGTGGTTATGTGAATGTGATCCAGCGAGCCTGGGTGGTGGCTCACTTTTATAATACATATTTACATTAATTTGTGTGGTTATGTGAATGTGATCTAGCGAGCCTAGGTGACGGTTCACTTTTATAATGTATATTTTAATTAATTTGTGTTGTTATGTGAATGTGTTGGTTTCATTGATTTTTGCTAGGATGAAACATTATTTAGTTAAACTAAGTCAAGGACAGAGCAATGCAGCTAGTTCAAGTAGTTTTAGAACTCCACAGAGTCCACTCCTAAGTCAACAAGAATCTTCATCCATTGATGAATTTGATTTGACTATTTTAAAATCAGATTCAGGGTAAGAAAGAAGATATCAGAGTACCACTAAAATTGCAAGATGATGTGAGAAGAACATATCTATTAAGAGGTCCTTGCCAACCACTGAATCATAATTTTTCTTTGAAGCTTATGGTGGAAAAGTACGTAAATTCATTCCTTCTTGGTTTGATGAGTATGAAAATTGGTTAGAATATAGAGCAACAAAAAATGCTGCATTTTGTTTACCTTGTTCCTTCTTCCTCTATGCTCTCCAATGAGCAGCTACAAGATTTCATCCAAATATATGTACCCTATAGCAAATCTTGGCACTGTCACCTACTTCCAGGTTCCAGCCACAAATTCACCACTTTACACATCATTTTTGCGTTTGATATTTCAGGAAATCTTGGAAATTCTATCTTTGGTCTATTATATAGATTTTCTATGTAGGATCGAATATGTGGATGGATCAGATCTAGAAGGGGGGTTGAATAGATCTAACCAATAATTGCAGAAACTTAACCAATTCAAAATACTTTGAATCAGAAATCAATCCAATAAACAATCTCTTGATCTCAAATGTGATTGTGTGTGTAATTGATATGTGAAGCAATTAAACTCTTAGTGAAAGATCAAAATTCTGTACAAGCATCAATCGCAAACACGCAAATCAAACCACTGCACACAGAATTTTTTAGGTGGTTCGAAATCACATCAGTGATTCCTACATCCACCCCTCACATAGTGAGGCTTCACTAACCACAGAGTACAACCACACTGGAGCACGACGACTCCAAAACAACCTTGAGCTCGACGGCTCACACACACAATCCAGAGCACAACCGCTCCAATAACCGAGCACACTTGCTCAACTACACAATGAGTATGCAACTCATCACACAGAGCTCGACGGCTCACAAAGCACAAGCTAGATCAAAGACAACAGAAATCAGATCCTCTAGCAATGATCTGATTCAAGACAGATTCGTACACAAAAATTTGTGCAGAACTTCATGCACAAATCTCATAGACGAAATAAGGAAGAACAAACTCAGAAGTGAGAAAAATGGATGTAGATAGAATGAGTGTTCTTCAATGAAGATTTCTTGCAGAAGGTTGAATTGAAGAGGCTTGAAGATGCTCCCTGTCAATTGGCGATGCTCTGCTTCAATAGCTTCTGAATCGCCAAAAATTCCTCTTCAATTACTGTGCTTCTGTTGGATCTGCTCCCTTGCTCGGCACTTCAAAGCCCTCTCCAGAGATTGGCCTTCACTCCCTCGTACTTTCTCTTGAAAAGATGGATCACAGCTTCTGGAGATGAGCAAGAACTGGAGAGATCCCTTTTTGCCGCCAAAAAGTTTCTCTGGAATTGCAAGAGCAGCACCCCTAGGGGGGCAAGGATTGGGGGTATTTATAGCCCTATAAGTCCATGTGGACCTTGGAGTGGTGGGCACAAAAATCTAGGTAGATTCCCTTGATCCCCAAGCGGCCACATGTCCAGAGAGATCAAGTACTGAGATTTATCCGATGTGTGTCGACACCACCAAGTTGTGTGTCGACACCACAGGCATTGTCTTCAAACTGGACTTCTGGGACAGTGATCTAGTGTCGACACCATTAGAGAGTGTGTCGACACCACTAATCCTTCTTTCAGAACACGCTCCTGGGACAGTCATCTAGTGTCAACACCATCGGGGAGTGTGTCGACACCACAGTGGCAAATTTGTGTAATCCTGAAAATATCAAGTGTAAGCCATTAACACAAAGATTATCATCAAAGTATGAGATATTCAATATTAAAAACATGTTGTTTAGGCATTGTTATGACATGGAAGAAGTGTGTAACATGTTTAACACATCATACACAAAATCACAAAGTGTCATCATCAAAACTAGGAAGAAAAAAATATTAATTGGTTAATTCCAAAAACACACTCAACCCAACATTCTCCCCTTTTTGATGATGGCAACAATAAATCATCATGGTAATTTGATTTTCTTTCAAATGTGATTTTGAGCCATTCATTCACATAATTCCAAACATACAGGAAGCATAACAATGACATTCAACATTTTCATCACTCCATCAACCATCATTTCATTCAATTGTCATTCTCAAAAGACTCAACCATACAAAATGTGATAACCATATTAAAAGATATATCTTGAAATCCAAAAACATCCCCATTACAAAATGAACCCTTCTCCCCCTTCGACATCACCAAAACAAAAAAGATTTATCAAGAGGATGGAGGTGGAGGAGGAAGAGGGAGTAAGAGGGTCTCAAAAGATTTCATCCTGGCTTCCAAGGCAGCCAGATTTGATATCATCTGTGTTTGCATGGTAGACAATCTTGTATGCAAAAGGTCTTCCATCCTTTTATGATTTTCATACATGTTCTCTTGAAATGCACTGAGATTAGCTGACATGCGGTGAGGCTGAAGATGAGCTTGGAATTGTGCTATGTTGTCGGATATTTCTGAGCTCATCCCTGAGATCTGCCATTTCCTGATCAATGTGAGCTATCAGGGTTTTCATTCTGTCCATATCATCAACAAGTGAGCAAAAGATAGTCGACTCTTAGACACTTGAGACACAGCTTCTTGATTGTTGAAAAGACCCTGTTGAGTATTGGCTAAAATGGCTTCTAGAACTGCTTGAATCTTGAGTTGAAGATCTTTAAGTTGGGTACAAGCATCACCCAAAGTGCCAATGAGCCTATTGAATCTTCGTGTGGCATGTTCAGCTGCTTCTTGCTGTCTAACAAACTGCCCATTTATGGTGTTTTCCAATCGTTGGATTCGAAGTTCAAATCTGTCTGACATTTGCTTTAGAGAGGAATTGAGATTGTCAAATTGTTCTTAAAGGATTTGTACAACTCTGGTGGAACAGAAGGTCCACCAGATGATGTGGAGGCTGATCCATGAGACTGGTGAAAGAAGGTAGAGGGACTAGGACACTAGAAGGAGGAGGAGATGTATGGTGTGGGTGGAGCTGGTGTTTCTTGTGGGACCTCCACCTCAACCTCAACTTATGACTGTTCAACTGGATCATGCTGTGGAACATCAACATCTGGAAAGTGTGCTTCTCCTTCAGGTGCTGCTTGTGGCTCAACAACTGGCCCTCGAATAACCTGATCACCTTCAATTCGAAATCCCATGTATTTTTGCAAATGTTTTAGACAGTAAATATTGTTCTGTGGGATTGTCTAAGCTTTTTCGTTGAAAATGAAACGCCAAAATGTCTGAACACTTCAGTGAGATGGGAAGCATAGGGCAGAGACCTGTGGAGATCTTCTTGTTTGTCTCGGATAGAATTTGTGTCATAATCAGATTCAAATTGACCTTAATGTCCTTCTTCATGCAGTACATGACAAACTGATGTATATTTGTAAGCCTATTCCTCCCACCACCTTGAGGTGTGATAATGGTGGTGAAAATGTGATGAACTAAACGAAGAACTGGAGGAAAGGTATGGGTGTTGAATCTAGTGACATGAGTTTGTCTTGAATCTGTTCGATCATGTGGAAGACCTGTGAGGAGAGTATATGCTTCATGAAGATCAAACTCAAATTCACTGTAATCCTCCCCATCGTTGGGAAACTGGAATAGCTTAGAAGATAGTTCAGGAGTAAGGAGAATTGAAACTCCTTTAACTTCGGACTGAAAACCCTCAGGAACATCCACCAAGTTCATATAAAATTCCTGAATCAATCGGGGGTAGAATGTGCGGAATTCGGAAATAAACTTCAACCAGCCTTGAAATTGGAAGAAGGTGATAAAATCAGGAAAAGCACTAGTGAAATTCTCATCTGACAGGTCAACAGCTCGGGGCTTGAGCATGGATCTTCCTTCAATGGCTACCTTGGATGGTGTGACTTCAGGAGTTGCAGAAGAATCAGAGGAGTTGGAGGAAGATTCTTTGGTACCGAAAGCACTGGAGTCTGAGGAACTGGAGAGAATCTTCCTCCTAGGGTGTCGAGACGAAATGGGGGACTTGCCTTTACTGGAGGGAGTCACCCTTCCCCGCTTAGAGGGTGTCTCAGAAGGAGAAGGAACACTCTGACGCTTTGATAGATCATGGTGAAGCTTGCTCCGGCGTTCGGGTTGGGGCTCTTCAATCATGACCCCTCGAGCTGTAGCCCTAGACTTTGCGGGCTCCTTGGAGTCTACTTGGGAGGCATGGCGGCGAGCAGGAAGAAAAGAGGGGGGAGGTGGAAGAGGAAGGCCGGAATGTGGAAGAGATGGCGGGAATGTGGGAGAGATGTCGTTCCTTGCTAGATGGAGAGAGGGTGGAGTTCAAATGAAGGGAGATTTGAAGGCGGTGGGTCGACCTACTAAATAGGGCATAGAAATAGGAGGTTCGACACAAGATAGGAAGAGGTAAAATGAACCGCGGTTCGTTTCCTAAACAGGGACTGGCGAAAGAACCCACCCTGATAAGTTGTGGTGTCGACACAGGAGGAGACCGTGTCGACCTGACAGGCTTTGGTGTCGACACAGGAAGGAGACTGTGTCGACCTGTTGGGGCAAAAATTGGTGATATGTTTAGGAAAAATGTGAGGAAGTCTTTATGATGATGAAAAAGTTATGGAATCAAGTATTCAAGGATTTTTAATATGTTAAAGAAAGCATTTGCCATTTCTCATCATAAATCCATTATTAATTCAAGGGTTAAACAACAGCTTACAAGATTTGTTCATTGATTATTCTGAAACACTAGCATGACAATTTTGATTGAGATAAGATATTCTATGCAGTCAATTACAATCTTTCATATCTTACTAATTCAAAGTAATGTGATTGCTTTAGAATTAAGTCAATTATGTTGAAGTTAAACAGTCTTAAACAGTCTGATTTGGGTTTAGGTTGTTGTTTGTTTGATTGAATGTTCTTAACATTTGAGCAATGAGCCTTCAAATGTAGTAAAGCTCTTTCACTCAAGGACTAATGTTTTTTACACACCATAGTCCCTAGTTACTAAGGATTTACTCATTATCCAGCTTCAAGGGGTAAATGATAACCTTTTGACATGGAAATATACTTTTATCAGACGCCAATATTTCCAGTTACTCAGTTGTCATTGAATTTTAAAAAAAAAAAATTAGATTGACCCCTTAGAACAGAGATAGCAAAAAACACCTCATGACATACATTGCTCTTCATTCTTTGTGAAGGTGTGTAGTTTCTCTGCATTAATGCCATTGCTCTGTCGAAAGAATATTTGAAAATGAACATTAAGATATGAGATACAACCTTATCCTTCATCAGTTATAAAAGAGATGTGTAAAGCCACTGCACAATTGACCTTAATTCCATTAAATAAATTAGATTACTTTAGAAGTTCAGAATATAAATGAATGTTGACTGAACGAATATAATAGAGCAATCAAGAAGTCATTCTTTGGTTTCTTCAGACAAGATTAATGAACATTTCTTGGATAGATATTTTATCAACACAATGAATCAAATTTGATTTTATGAGAGAAAAATGCAATGAAGTCTTTAGCTCCCCCTGAGTTGTTAATTCCATCAATCTTTCATCAAAATAAAGAGGATCCTTCTTTACTGAAAGAATTGTGAAGTTGTTCAAAAGAATTGAATGAAGGTTAGAATGAAGAGTTTGAGATTATAAGAATGAATGGAATTCACAGGATTCAACGAAGAATTTAGTGTCAAGGCTTCCTAACAGTGTGTTGATTTGATATCGACACAAGAACTCACCTTACTTCAGCATTTTCAGACCAATCACAGCATAGCAAATCTATATCTCTGAGCTTTTTTTTATTATTTATTTACAAGCAACACGACTCCCCCTCAAAATGTGCCTCATTAAAGCACTCAACACTCAACCTAATGACATAGAATTCAAGAAGCATATAAGGCATGTATGAATAGAATGAACAGGAACAGTTTATTGAAGACAAAGCTCCCTCTGAACAAATGCCTACAAAGTTCTTGATACTTGGCGGAGACATATACTCTCGCATAGTGAAGGTATCCGGACAAGCTTGACTTACCTTTCTACAAATCACCATTTGATATACCAAGAGACCAATGTAAGGCAAGAAGAGGGAGTTTATTGTAAATCAGATAACATTTATTGTAAAAATGGAAGACATCAAAAATGTGGACACTTGCATAAACCAAGCTCTCTTCTTAAAGATGAAAATCTAAAATGTAGACATTTGCATAAACCAAGCTCTCTTCTTAAAGATGAAAATCTGTTTTCTGGAAGAGCTTGGTGAAAATATCAGCAATTTGTTTTTCAGTTTCAATGAAATGAAGTTCAAAGATTTCTTAGCAACCTCATCCCTTAAGAAATGGTGCCTTATTTCAATGTGTTTTGTTCGTGAATGCTGAATTGGGTTTTTAGACAAATTGATAGCACTAGTGTTGTCACACAAAATAGGAATGCACCCTAATTTATGATTATAGTCTAGGAGCTGGTGTTTCACCCAAAGAATTTGTGTGCCACAACAACCAGCCACAACATATTCAGCCTCTGCAGTGGATAGAGCGACTGAATGTTGCTTTTTGGAAGCCCAAGAAATTAAGCATCCACCTAGATATAAACACAAGCCACTAGTACTTTTCTATCAAACTTGCAACCCGCATAATCAGCGTCATGGTAAGCAATTAGATCTAACTTACAACCAGCAGGATACCAAATTCCAAGTTCACATGTTCCAACAAGATATTTAAAAATTCTTTTGACAGCTAACATGCGACTTTCTTTAGGATTGGCTTGAAACCTTGCACACAAGCACACGCTAAACTCAATATCAGGTCTAGAGGTTGTGAGATAAAGTAGAGATTCAATCATACCTCTGTAGGTCTTTGGGTCTACTGACTTACCAAATGAATCTTCCTCTAGTTTTACATTCATTGCTATTGGTGTGCTTGAATATTTGAGGTGCTGAAAGTCAAACCTTTTCAGAAGTTCTTTGACATACTTTGTTTGACTAATGAATATCCCTTCACTGGTTTGGTGCACCTGCAATCTCAAAAAGAACTGTAAGTCACCCATCAAACTCATTTCAAATTCAGTTTTCATATGTTCAGCAAATTTAGTGCACAATTCTTTATTTGTGGATCCAAAAATTATGTCATCAACATAAATTTGGACAGCAATGATTTGTTTATTAACAGTTTTTGTAAACAAAGTTTGGTCAACATTACCTCGTGTGTATCCTTTCTCCAATAAGAATGAACTCAAGCGGTCATACCAAGCTCTCGGAGCTTGCTTAAGACCATAAAGAGCCTTATGAAGCTTGAAAACATGATCAGGAAATTTCTCATTTTCAAAGCCTGGAGGTTGTTCTACAAAAGCATTTTCTTTGATGTATCCATTTAAAAATGCACTTTTTACATCCATTTGATAAACTTTAAATTTCAGTGATGATGCAAAACAAGAAATATTCTCACAGCTTTTAGCCTAGCTACAGGGGCATATGACTCTTCAAAATCAATTCCAAACTCTTGATTGTACCCCTTGACAACTAGTCTAGTTTTATTTCTGATAACCTGCCCATTTTCATTCAATTTATTTCTGAACACCCATCTAGTGTCAATAATAGTTTGGTCACTAGGCCTAGGTACTAATTCCCACACTTGATTTTTGTCAAATTGATGAAGTTCATCATGCATTGCATTGATCCAATCTTCACTAGTTAGAGCTTCATCAATTGATTTGGGTTCAATTTGGGAAATTAGTGCTAGTGGGTCTTCATTTATTGCATTCAGAAAAGATGATCTAGTTCTAACTCCATCATGCACATTACCAACTACATTCTCAATTGGATGATCTCTTAAAAATCTATTTTCAGGAATTACCTCTCGAGATGCATTCAAGTCTGGAACAATATTACCTGATCCACTTGTGGTAGGTGATTGGTTGTCCAGAATTTCAAATGAGTCTTTATTCTCCTCAACAGTTGGTGAAGATTCAACAATGAAGTCATCCTCTTCATTGTTTTGAGGAACCCTGCAAGATGTAGAATCATCAGTTGAATATGAGTTTTCATCAAAGACTACATGTGGAGATTCTTCCACAGATTTATTCTTGAGAATGTACACTCTAAAAGCTCTAGAAGTTTCTGAATAACCACGGAAAATGACTTCATGACTTTTGGCATCAAATTTATCAAGATTTTCTTTATTGTTATTATGTACAAAGCACTTGCAACCAAAGACTTTTAAAATAAGATAAAGTTGGCTTTTTGTTTTTCAATAGTTCATAGGGGGTTTTTCTGATTTTGGCCTGACCAATGCTCTGTTTAGAATGTGATTTGTTGTGTTCACATCTTCAGCCCAGAAGGATTTGGGTAGTTTGCTTTCCAAAAGCATGGATCTAGCCATTTCCACAAGGGTTCTATTCTTCCTTTCCACAACTCCATTTTGTTCTGGAGTTCTAGAGAAGCGAATCTATGGAAAATGTTTAGTTCAACACACAAATCAGAAAATGTTTTGTTCTCAAATTCTCCCCCATGATCAGTCAAAATGGATTTGATTTTATGTGAAAAAATTGTTAAGGCAGAGGTGCAGAAGTTCTGAATTCTAGGCAAGCATCACTCTTGTGGGATAGAAAAATGACCATGTATATCTAGTAAAATCATCAATGATGACAAATCCATATCTTTTGCCACTAAGACTAAGAATTCTTATTGACCCAAAGAGGTCCATATGAAGTAATTCTAGTGGCTTAGAAGTGAGTACATCATTGAAGGTTTTAAAAGATTTTCTGGTTTGTTTTCCTTGAGCACATATCCCACAAAGTTGATTCTCAACATTTGGAAAAAAGATTTAGGAAGTCCTTTAACCAGATTTAGCCTTAAAAGTTTGTTTATTGTGTTGAAAATTGCATGTCCAAGTCTTTTGTGCTATGTCCATGCAATTTCATCTTTATTTGCAACTAAACAAATGTTTTCAGTAAAATTTTTATCAAGATTGATCATGTAGACATTGTTTTCTCTCTTACAAAGATTTTTAGTTTTTGAGTTGAAGAATCAATTATTTTGCAGAAATCAGATTCAAACATAACCTTGTGACCTTTGTCACACAATTGGCTTATGCTCAACAAAATTATAATTCAAACTATCAACTAACAGAATATTTTCAATTAAGTTTGAGGAGGATTTACCAACCTTTCCAGATCCAATGATTTTCCCTTTATTTTTACCTCCAAATGTGACAGATCCTCCCTCCTTTTTAACCAGAAATAAGAATTTTGTTCTGTCTCCTGTCATGTGTCGTGAACACCCACTATCAAGAAACCATACATTAGAGTTGGGTGCACGACCTTCCTGTAAAAATCAGATCAGAGAAGAAAAGATTTTGGTACCCAAACATTGTTGGGACCATCAGTTTGATTGAGCAAAATTTGAGTTGTTTTTGGCTTTTGCTTTGTTTCAGAAATGATTTCTCATTTTGGCATTTTAACATTTCTGTTTGGAATGAAAACACTAGTGTTCTTTCTTTCATGAGCATGGAGGTTATGCATTTTGACATGATCATTCATGTATGGAAATCCAAACTAAGAATTCTGTTGGTATCTTGGGAATTGTGGATAAAAGGATTGTGAATGGTACCAATGAGGATTATGATACCATTGATTCCAAGAGTTGATCCAATCAGATTGATGTGTTGTCTTGGATCTCCAATAACTATCATAAAAGTTTACTTTTGTTTTTATAATTTTTCAAATTTTTGTTTGATTTTTTGTTCAACTGATTGTTATTTTTCAGAATTGGACAGGTCGACCTATGTTGGTGTAGAGTCGACTAAGCGGCTACTGCTTTCAACTTGAGTTTGGCTGGTGTCGACCTATCAGTAATGGATGTCGACCTGTTTTGCTTCTTTTGTCTGGAAACAATTTTTCCATTTTGGTCTTTTATTATTTCAGTTGTTTTCTTTAAAACTTGTTATTTTTGTTTTCTAGACTAGTACTCTTGACAAATTTATCAAAGAAATTTGGAAAGTTTTTCTTTCTTTTAGCAGATTTATTCTTCACTGAATTTTCTGGGGTGAATCCCAGACCATGTTTTTCAGCATTCATTCTTACTCCTAACAATGCATCAAGGTTTTCTTTCCATTTGTGAAAATTTTAATTACTTGTTCCTTTTCTTCTAACAAGTTCTTAAGCTTCTGAATTTCATCAATAGCTTGTTGCTTTTCCCTTTGTTGCAATTCCATTTTTTCAGAAAGTTTTTCAAAATCATTGTTGGTCTTTTGAAATGCAAGTTTGAATTCATCAATTTCATTCAGAAGTTCTTCATTTTCTTCATTAAGTTCATATACTTCATTTTCAAGTTCAGAAATTCTTCTATTCAATGAAGTATCATGCATGGCATTTTCAAATTTCTTTTTCAAATGTTGTTTTCTTTTCTTATTTCAGAGAATTTTCAACCAACTCAACATAAGCATATGTTCTTCACTTCTTTTCAGATTTATTTCATAATAGGGTGTTGGAAGTAAATTTTTTTAAAAAACTATTTCTATCTAAAATTTAATGTTGTTTCCGTTTCAGATTTATTTGTTTGAGGGCCTGTGGGGTGGGGGAGGAGGGGACAGTGCAGGGGGCGATGGGAGGGAGGGGGCGGTGGCAGCAGAGAGAGAAAAGAGAAGGGAGGGGGACGCCGCAGTGCAGGGAGGTGTCGGTGAGGGGGGCGCCGACGTGGGGAGGAGGGGGCTCCGGCGTGGGGGAGGGACGGGGGCGGTGGCAGCAGAGAGAGAAGAGAGAAGGGAGGGGGACGCCGCGGTGCAGGGGTATGTCGGCGAGGGGGCACTAGCGTGGGGAGAAGGGGGCGCCGGCGCGGGGGAGGGAGGGGGCGGTGGCAGTAGAGAGAGAAGAGAGAAGGGAGGGGGGCGCCGCGGTGCAGGGGGGTGTTGGCGAGGGGGCGCAGGCGTGGGGAGGAGGGGGTGCGGCGTGGGGGAGGGAGGGGGTGATGGAGGGTAGGGGGGCGCTGGCAGCTGAAAGAAAAGAGAGAAGGGAGGGAGACACCGTAGTGCAGTAGAGAGAGAAGAGAGAGGGAGGGGGACGCCGATGTGGGGAGGAGGGGGCGCCGGCGCAAGGGAGGGAGGGGGCGATGGGAGGAAGGGGGCGGTGGCAGCATAGAGAGAAGAGAGAAGGGAGGGGGACGTACGGCCGAGAGTGGGTGGGGGGGGGAGACGGGAAGGAGGAGGGGGTGGGAGGGAACCCGGCGTGCGTTGTGCGCTTTCAAAATAAAAATAGGGTCAGAGTTGTTTTTTTCTGTAGAGATTTACAAAGAGTAAAAATTCTTCTCTCAAAAAAAAAATACTTACCAAACAGGTCTGTGTGTCTGTACTCCTTTTTTTTTTTAATTTTAGAGAAAAAAGAGATAAAAAATTGTAACCAAACACCCTATAAGTCATTAAAGACCCTATGAGTTCATCCAAAGAAATTTTGGATAAATCCTTAGAACATTCAATCATTGTGACCATTGTATGCCAGATAGATGATAGAGAGTGCAAAATCTTTCTTACCAGATCAGCATCAGTGTATTCTTTACCTAGTGCCTTCAGTCCATTGACGATTGTCATAAACCTAGCAAACATTTCATAAATTGATTCGTCAGATTTCATCATAAACAATTTATATTCAGAAACAAGTATGTTTGCTTTGGTTTCCCTAACTTGAGATGTTCCCTCATACATTAATTCAAGTTTATCCCACATTTCTGTAGCCGATTTACACATGAATATTCTTGAATATTGTTAGGGTGGACAGCACACTAAAGCATATTCATGGCACTGTAGTTAAGAGTAGCTCTCCTAATCTGCTCTCTAGTCCAATTCTCTTCATCTCCTTGATTTTCATAAGGGCTCACTTCAACTACCTTCCAGATCTCATACTTTTGAGCCCTAAGAAAAACTTGCATGCGATTTTTCCAATAAGATCCATTGAAAAATGGTGGCCTATTAATGGAATGACCTTCAGCAACAAATCCTAGAGAATCCATTAAGGAAGATGAAAGACAGTGACAGAACAACCAACAATTCAAGCAAGTGAGACACAGAGATCAAACAAAAGCACTCAAATCAGATCAGAAACAGATATGAACCTATCTCTGATACCAATTGTAGGATCGAATATGTGGATGGATCAGATCTAGAAGGGGGGGGTTGAATAGATCTAATCAATAATTGCGGAAACTTAACCAATTCAAAATACTTTGAATTAGAAATCAATCCAAATAAACAATCTCTTGATCTGAAATGTGATTGTGTGTGTAACCGATATGTGAAGCAATTAAACTCTTAGTGAAATATCGAAATCATGTGCAAGCATCAATCGCAAACATGCAAATCAAACCACTGCACACATAATTTTTTAGGTGGTTCGGAAATCACATCAGTGATTCCTACATCCACCCCTTACACAGTGAGACTTCACTAACCACAGAGTACAACCACACTAGAGCACGACGACTCCAAACCAACCTTGAGCTCGACGGCTCACACACACAATCCAGAGCATAATCGCTCCAATAACCGAGCACACTTGCTCAACTACACAATGAGTATGCAACTCATCAAACAAAGCTCGACGGCTCACAAAACACAAGCTAGATCAAAGACAACAGAAATCAGATCCTCTAGCAATGATATGATTCAAGACAGATTCGTACACAAAAATTTATGTAGAACTTCATGCACAAATCTCATAGACGAAATAAGGAAGAACAAACTCAGAAGTGAGAGAAATGGATGTAGAATGAGTGTTCTTCGATGAAGATTTCTTGCAGAAGGTTGAATTGAAGAGGCCTGAAGATGCTCCCTGTCAATTGGCGATGCTCTACTTCAATAGCTTCTGAATCGCCAGAAACTCCTCTTCAATTGCTATGCTTCTGCTGGATCTGCTCCCTTGCTCGGCACTTCAAAGCCCTCTCCAGAGATTGTCCTTCACTCCCTCGTACTTTCTCTTGAAAAGATGGATCACAGCTTCTGGAGATGAGCAAGAACTGGAGAGATCCCTTTTTGCCGCCAAAAAGTTTCTCTGGGAATTGCAAGAGCAGCACGCCCCTAGGGGGGCAAGGATTGGGGGTATTTATAGCCCTATAAGTCCATGTGGACCCTTGGAGTGCGTGGGCACCAAAACCTAGGCAGATTCCCTTGATCCCCAAGCGGCCACGTGTCCAGAGAGATCAAGTACTAAGATTTTATCCGATGTGTGTCGACACCACCAAGTTATGTGTCGACACCACAGGCATTGTCTTCAAACTGGACTTCTGGGACAGTGATCTAGTGTCGACACCATTAGGGAGTGTGTCGACACCACTAATCCTTCTTTCAGAACACGCTCCTAGGACAGTCATCTAGTGTCGACACCATCAGGGTGTGTGTTGACACCACAGTGGCAAACTTGTGTAATCCTGAAAATATCAAGTGTAAGCCATTAACACAAGATATTATCATCAAAGTATGAGATATTCAATATTAAAAACATGTTGTTTAGGCATTGTTATGACATGAAAGAAGTGTGTAACATGTTTAACACATCATACACAAAATCACAAAGTGTCATCATCAAAACTAGGAAGAGAAAAATATTAATTGGTTAATTCCAAAAACACACTCAACCCAACATTCTGTCTATTATTATTATGAAGAAGTGTAGTAAAGTTTAAATGGTTGTGGAAACAACAGGGTCAAGAAAACAGAAGATCTAAATATATAGTGTTACAAGTAGTTCTTATAAAAATATAGGCAAGGGCCATGTTGGCAATCCATACCTGTGCATTAGAACCAGCAGCTAGAAGATTACCACTTGATCCACCAATACTGAAGCTATATATTTCCTGGTCAGAACCAGCTCTTAGTAAGGGGACCTACACTATCAAAATTGATTAGTAAAGAGAAGTTAACATGAAAAATAGGCTAATTTAGATATATAAATAAAACAACATTGAAGTAAATTTATTTAGCGAGAATGCCTAGAAAGCATGATAAAACACCGAGAATAAATTCTTGGCACTGTCACCTACTTCCAGGTTGCAGCCAACAAATTCACCACTTTACACCTCATTTTGTTTTAGCAAATTCTTCTAGCAACTTCTATCTGGATAGCAGAATATGGGGTTCATGTTTGTGGATGGCACTGTCATCTACAGTCAACAAAATGACCACTCATTTCTATTAAGCTCATCAACTGCTATAGGAAAATTCTTCAGCAATTTCCATCCCAGTAGCAGAGAATAACATTTGTTGTTTGCAGGATGGCACTGTCATCTACTTCAAGCTAACAAGCTCACCATTTTCCAACAACTCCTTTCTATCTAGATCATCAATAAATATTTATTTTCCTATCAACTTCTATCTGGATGTAATACAGGACTCATGGTTCATAGGATTGGCCAGTTCCAATCTAGATAAGGATCAGGGGCATGTTATCCAATCTTAACAAGGCTATCATGCTATCCACTAATTAGTTCATTGTCAAAAACACAACCAGTCCCCCCCCCCTCTTTTGTTTGTTCACTGCTTTTTCTACGCCTTCTCCTTTGTTCTCCCACTCCTCTAATAAGCAGAGACAACCCAATCACAAGTTTTATTTGCACTATTTTCATTCATTGGCTACCCTAGAGGCTGACCATTTTCCCATTTCTTTTTTTAATGTTATGAGTTTTAAGATTATGATTTGTGGTGATTTCTTTCTGGTTTTCTATTTTTCTTTTATTTCTGTTTTTTGGTTTTCTGACTGTCTATTCACGAGATATTGGTTTTCTGGCTAGATTTAATTATGCAGAGATTTGTTTTGGGTTTGATATTATAATTATCTATTATATAGTTTTTATGTCTATTATATAGCTTCTCTCCCATAACACCCATCACAGATCCTCCCTGAATTTTTAAGTTTTGAGTGTTTCTGGAATTTCTGTATTTAAGCGATGATTGGGAGGTTAATTTTTAAAGTGCTTTGCTTTTTCAGGCGTTTGGAGCAAATCAAGGAGCTTAATTTGGTGGATTGCTTCTAAAACATTTGCAAGAAGGTGCACCTTTAAAATCTTTCTTTTCTATTTGACTAATGTTGTGCAGTGTACACATGAATTTAAGAATTCACAACTTCAAAATATATTTCTATTATGTAATTAGTTTTAGTATTTTTCAATTACATGATCTTCCAGCAGCGTTACTCCATTGAAGAAAAGTATTCCAAACAATGATCGTGGAGAAGATTTGTCTGTTGACACTGTTCCTGCACAACATTCATACAACAAGATGAAAAAAATTAAAACTGAAAAAGAAGATGTTTGAAGTTGAGATGTTATCTGTTGTTATGACTAATGTGAATTACACTTACATGACACGGGGAAAACTTTTGTGAAGGCTTTTTATTTACTGACAATTCGGATTTATCACTATATACATTTCTTATGCTACTTACGATGTTGTTAGATATGTTGTTTCTTTTTTATATAGATAAAGATGTTGGGGAAGTTATCTTTTATTGACATATAACTTGAAAATTTATATTCATATAGAATCTTGGACAATTGTTTTTAAAACCATCGTAAAAAATTATTCAGACTAGACATGAATTTCAATCCAAATTCAAAATAAAAGATATTTATATGCAGAAACAACTAACTATGTTAACTTCCTTACATATTATTTTTTATTAAAATTTGAAAATTTAAGCTGATGTTGAATTTATAAATGTTTATTTTGAAATGAAAAATATTATTAGAGTTTAAGAATATCTACTAAACTTTTAATAATAATGACTTATAAATCCTCACTCCAAATTTAAAATATAAATTATGCTTTTAGTAAAAATAATCAGACTCACAAATACATATTTTCATTCATAAATGTAAACTTTTAACTTGAGAAGGACAACCACTGGAACCAAAAGATATTTATGAATTCAAAATAAGTACTTAAAATTTTAATAAATATTTTTAAACCAAAAAGAAACATTTATGCATAAAAATAAATATTTACAAAACTAAAACTATTATTATTAAAATTTTAATTTTAATAAATTCTTTTAAGAAAAAATATCAATCAATTCTTATTTTTTAGAGGCTTATTTTTAAATCCCTGATAAATATATAAATATTTCAAAAAACTATGTAATTACATCTTTATCTCTATAATTATAAGTACAAAAATTCTTTAAAATAAAAATTAATTGATTATTATTTTTATTTTTAAATTGTAAGAATAATATTTCTCAATCTAAGAAAATATTTATAAATCTAAAATCAATAATTTTACTCACTTAAGCATCAACACATCAATTATATATTACAACATCCATATACATCTGACGTGACCTAATAAAAAAACTTACAACACATTTGTAACATATATTTTTCATATATCTATATTATTATATTAATAAAACTCAGCCTTGGAACAACCACATGGCAGCACCAGAAGTTGAATTTTCCCGCCTAAACATTGTCACAAAATTCTACTGTCGCAGTCAATTCGCTCGTGCATGTTTTGTTTGTCTGTGTTCTCTCTTCTCTCTCTCTCTCTCTCGACTCTCTCAAAATTACTTTTAAATTCTCTCTTTTCTGCACCCACTGTTAATGTGCTTTAATGGCAACCGTGACCCTTCAGCTAGTTATTTAAAGAGGAAAAGTCTCAGAGATGCATTGTAATGCCCCGACGCGGAATATCGGAGCGATATTACAATTAAATAAATAGTGTAGAGCAAGAAATAACATCAAACCATTGCATAATTTGAAATAATGCCAAAAGAAATCTAACTTCATTAATAATACCTCAAATCAACTATTACATCACTAATTCAGAGCCATAACTAGGGCCCAATGTTCTTTATTCAAATCCAAACTATTACAAATTGACTAACTAATGACTAACTAACTACCAAAAGCGTTGGTTGTCACAAAGACTGGTCACTCTTGAACATCCTCGTCCCCTCCTCGTGAGTGTGGTCATCTCCATCAGACTCACCTGAGACACATGAAATAAATAGCGCAGGATGAGTGATAACGCTCAGTAGGACTTAATATCTCATATAAACAGGCATGCTTTAAGTGATTAATGTCTTGTAAAGTAGGCTAATTAGAGAGATCGATCAAGTATAGTCAAGAGAGTAATGTCGCATGATAACGAGAAACAATAGTACTTTTCATGAGAGTATAGTACAACAAGTATGATAACGGATTGGCCATATAACGAAATAGCATGTAACGTTTGCACAAAGGTGCACTAGTAGAGATAGCACTTTTGGTCGAGCTTCTTGTCACTGAGAGAACATGGTATAGTGATTGATTATCTTAGATTAAATCTTGATAGTATAAATGACACTGGATGTAATACCGACATCTTGATCATTGAACTCCCATGGGCAAATAGCACTTTTCAGGCCACCTCCCAAGACCAGATTGGGCCCTATTGCCTGTCATTAGTTATGTTTATTATCTTAGACAATCAATTGTATGGCCAAATAGAGTACCAAGAATAGAAGAGAGTAATTGACAATAGATGAGAGTATAGAGAGAATGTGAACAGATGAGAGTGTAGAGATAGTAGATGAGAATAGGGACATATTCGTAAAACAACGATAAACAGACGATAATAACAGTTGCACAACACATGGTTGTGTGTCGGCAGTCCGGTTGAAGTCACAACCGCCCACTAACCGTGCTACGAACACAGGCTAAAGGTCCGGCGTGATCCCAAGGTAAGAGAGAACAACTAAGGCCGTTGGATCATGCTGATCCCTAAGGGTGTAATAGGTTTTGATGGTACAACCCGCTCGTCAGCAATGGACGTCCGCCAAAGCCAAAGAGTCTTACGGAGGCCTTGACAAGGAGTTCCTGGTCCAGTCAGGAGTATTCCCAATAGAGAGGTCGTCCAAGCCAAGATAGAAGTGTGTGTAAAGAAATGTTGTCCGTCTTGCCTCGAGTGCTTGAAGGCAGAGGGACGCGATAGCGGTATACAAAATGTACGAATAAAACGAAGACAAGTTCATAAAATAAATAGAGAATTTATATGAATAATTGTACTTAATTACTAGATATATTATTGAATAAATTGATAAGGTTTCATGGCAAACATTATGTTTAGTGTGTGCATGTGTAAGATAATCATGAGAGCAAGAGATAGTTGTGCACATAGCTTTTATTTAATAAAAATCATACAATTAATACCCATTATATATTACCAGGTCGTTATTGTTCACAACAGTATATTTTATGGATTAAACAATGTTGAAATGACATAATTAACAAGGTTTGCATAGAATTTAGGGTTTCTAGTTGCAACAGTCAGGTTGCGACGTCGGTTGGCATCACGTTCAGGTCGCGATAGAGCTAGCCGATGCATTCTGGTTCCAGCCGAGACGCCGACGCAACGACAAGGTGCTCGCCGCGACGTGTCAGGGCGACGCGTTCAGGTCGGGCTAACCAGATGAGGAGATCATGACGCAGGTCACCGTCGCGTTAAGGACGCGACGTGGGCCCTTGTCGCGACTTGGTTGAGGACGCGACCTATCGGGTCGTCGCGTTCTCAGAACCTCGGCCCGAGCTCTAACAGATAGCACATGACACCTTGGGTTACAGTCCATGCAACCAAGGATTGACACGGTATGCTTTAAAAATCAAGAACAAATCATATACATAGCGAAAAGTCATGAAATCAGTTTTAAATGAAACTAGACATGCAGAGGTATCTACAGTATTAATTAATTAGAGAATAGACATGGTATAGACATTCTATGATTAGGTTACAGTGACCTAAAATCATACACAGTGATAGAATCTGATTTAATTCGAAGATGTTACATGATAAAAATTGGGGAAAATAGGATCATTTGGACCCTAACATCATGGAGCATGTTTGATAAAAATTGCAAGGCACGAGATCAAATGTATGCATGGATTGAAGGCAAACATGTTGGTTCGGATACATGTTCATGACAGAATTAGAACAAGAAATACTCTCAAATGGCACGGTAAAAATTGGGAAAAACATGAGGCTTTGCAAGAGGGGATCATGGTCTGCCTAGGGTCGAAGTAATTAGGTTTTGCTTAAGAGATTGCCTACCTTTCACGCTGTGAAAATCCTAGGGCTGGAAAGTTGAAGATAGCGAAAACCCCCTTGATCCTAGCCCTCTCCTCCTTGCTCTTCACGTCCAATAGCTCCTCTCCTTCATCCTCCAAGCTCCAGAAACGATCTAGGGTTGGGTTGGTACAAAATGGAAGAGTTTTGTATGTTTAAGGAGTCCTTATTCTCTTAAAACTCATTCTTCTTCTCCAACTCCGAATTTCCACATTTATCTCTTTTTTTCTAACATTTATCTACCTAATAGGATTGGGGGGAAGTCTAATTTCGTGGGTAAAAAGTTTGAGTAGGTCTAGGACTTTTTTAGAGATAATTATAAGTCATTTTAATCATTATCTTGCCCCTTTTTAATTTATTAAATAATTAGCTCAAAAATTAGGCCTAAATATCTCCCATCCAATTTGGGCTCTTCACATTTAGGCTCATTCATTCCTGTTTGGACAATTTGTATAACCCATTTTCTAATTTGGCTTAATAAATTTTAATTTAATCACATTTTATTCTAATTTATTCTCATTTTATTCTAATTTAATATCATTTATCAAAATTAAAAATTCAAAATTACTACATATGTTTTCTCTCTCTCTCTCTCTCTCTGTGCATAATCTCTCTCTCTCTCGACTCTTCTACACCCACCTTTAACGTGCTTTAATGGCAGTCGAGACCCTTCACCTAAAGTCTTAAAGATGTGTTTTCTATCTCTCTCTCTCTCTCTCTCTCTCTCTCTCTGTTTCACACATTGAACAAGAACCACCCGAGCTACGGCATACTGAAGAAGAAGAAGAAGAGCATTGTCCCCGACCATCGCATCTCGGGGTCGTCTACATCTACGAGCCCACAACTACGATGACGATGACAAAGCCTTCTTCTACAAGTGCTCTAGCGAAGGGTCGCTTCAGAAGATCCTGTGGATGATGATCAAGTCGAACCAATACTTCATCCCATCTTTGTTCCTTGCTTTTGGGGGCGAGCTGCATCGACTATTCTCGAAGAAAGAAGCCATCTTCCACCTCCTGGCTAGGTATCCACCGTCTTCCAGTTTGACCACTCGTGACCATTTCTTTTGATCATCAGTGGCGTCCCTCTTCGTCTGTGCCAAGTGGTACAAAAGCTGACCATTGTGGTGATGAGCTCTCGCCGCGGGACATCCGTGCCTCCCCCTCCCACTGTCGCCCTGTCTCCTCCAACTACGCTGGGCACAACTTCCTCTCCAAACCAGCCTGGCGCCACTGTACAGGTGCCTCCCAGTCCAGCACCATCGGAGCCTTCTAGGTCCTCCGCTGATGCTTACTCCCAGACGGTGGCACTATTTTTGGCACTGAGATGGCTCACGGTGGAGTGAGCGAGGAGAGGAGAAAAGTGATGTGTTTATTAGTGTACCTAGGATTCTTTCGAGGTTAGAAGGATTTTGTGTGGTTCACACTTCTTTTCATCTCTTTGATATTTGGTTTCATCTCACCATCTTTAGCACATTGACGTGTGAAGTGCCTTGTTGCTATCGATGAGTTTATTGATGCCAACATCCAACTTGCCCTTGTTATTGTTAGAAAGATTAAAGAACTTAGATGAACTAGATCTTGCATCGTAAGTTCTTGAGTTTGATTATTTTCACTGAAATGCGATAAATGTGAATTCAAGAGTTCTCATGAAGGATGACCCTATCAGTTCTAATTAAGATCTTTTTCTTTTTCTTTTTCTATCTCCTTTTTCCTTGGGGTGGGGAGGAGTTAGGTCTTTTCTGATCAACCAGATAAACGAAGGCTTTCCCAGCTATTTAAGATAGCACTTGACATGGTATGCTCTTTTTTTCTTTGACTTACTATTTTTTAAGTCCTATGTTGCAGCTTCTGTTGACATTTTTGAGAAATTTCAGTGTAGCACATTAAGTGTAATGCTTTCTAAAACCTGTTATTATTTTTAGATTATTGGTGTAAACATTGGCTCCTGATGATGTCTAATACCTACTTTCTAATACCTGTTATTATCAAGTAGTATTAACTTTGCTAAATTATTAAAGAAAAAACAACATAGGGTCCTACTCACAATGACCCTACATTAAAAAAAAAAATCTATAGATAGTGCCCTGCTTGCAGTGAGTCTTAATGAAATTCCTATTAGAGGATTATGGTAGCTTCATACGGTGCATGAGTTTTTTTTTCTTTTTACTATATCTTTTCTTCATGGGAACAACTTTCTCAGTGTGACCTTTGTCATCACAGATTAGTGGTGTAAACATTGCACCCTGGTTGAAAAATAATAACAGGTATTATTTCAGAATGTCTGATTAGTGGTTTCATTGGTGAAATCGATAATTATGTTGGAAGTTATAATAATAGTGTCATACTTTCTCAACCACTTCTCTGACATAGTTGATGCAATAATAAGAATTGTCACTTCAGATAATTTGGACATACATTTGCAGTATAGAGTAATGCATGTAGAAGTTTTAGAAATGTGTTCTTTTTCTTTTTCTTTCTAAATCTTCACTCATTGCCCATGTATTTCACATAGTCATTTGTGTGTAGTCATAATTAATTGGTAAGATTGAATGTCAAGCTCTTATTTCTGTCATGTTCACGATGAGAAGTCTTGTTTTATGCTATGTTGGATAGGTCTCATTACATTTGCAATTGTGCATCACATCTGAAAAGTAGCACTTGGGAAATCATAACATCAAGTTCCATTAACTTTGCTAAATTATAAGTTCCATCTAGCATGCATCTAGAGATAATTATAAACTTCATTCTTACTTTCCTTCATTTTTTGTTATGGCATTGGGTTGTTCTCTTAATCCTTCACAAATACCACCTTCCTTCACAAATCCCCACATTTCCTGCTGTGGTGGCTATTTTTAGCCACCTAAGCCCGCTAAGCCCATCATGGCCCATCGTCATCCTACAGACGGGCGCGGCCCTTCGGCAGGGCAACACGTGTCCTCGGGAGAAGCTTGAAGATCTCGAGCACGGTCTCTGCTCCTAAGTGCCCCCGGGATCCTAGGGGCAGTCTCCGAACACCCCTCATCCTGTTTGTTCATGCCCTATCTACCGAACAGGCCTTGCGTGAAGCATGCCCTTGACCCGCCGGCAGCAGCAGTGCCCAGGTACCAGGCATCGAGCAGCCAGTTCAGTTGCCGAACAAGAGCAGTCACCAAGCCCCAGGTCCAGCCTACCGAACAGGCTACCTGCTCGATGTCCTCTGCCAGGAGCCTCCAGGCAGCTCTCCGTCTCCTTGCGACAGTTACAATGGCTGCATCGCGAACGCCCCACGATCAAGTGGTGCATTAACTGCAGGGCCCCTCAACGGGCACCATAGTGCGTAACTCCCCACTAAGGACGCCAACCGACGCGCCCATTCCGGCGTCATCAAAGGGTGGCACGTCCTCCTTCTGCAGAACCTTCGCCTATAAAAGGCACAGGTACCCTTCATGCAAAGGTAACGCAACCTAGAATGTTCACACTCGTCCTCACACGACTCACACACGAGAACCCCCTTTCCTTCTAGCCTCTCCAGTCCTGTATTGACTTAGGTATCGGAGGGTTCTCCCCGGTTCTTCAACTGGGCCCCCCTGATCCCGTTCTGGTTTTGCAGGCTTTTGTCCGCACCGGCGACCGTCTTCCCTCTTCTCAGTGGAGGCCTGTTTGGTTCAGGCCCAAATAGGAACACACCACCACATTTGGCGCCGTCTATGGGAACGGCTTCAGCCATGGCTCGCAGACGTTCCTCTTACCAGAACATCTGCATCAGGGCGACGAGGTCGCGGCAGTCGCGAGTGGACCCCCATGAGCAAGTCCCCCCTGTCGACGTCGTCATCACCCCCACTGGTGGGGTGCCTACCACTGCCGCGCCTTCAACCGCCTAGGAGGTGGCGGAACTCCGGGGACAAATGCAGCACCTAGCGGGGGTCTGCCAGGGCCTTCATGCCCAATTAGCCAGGAACCTGGCCCTAGTGATCCCTCCCCTGCTGGAGCAATAGGCGGAATAGTCTCGTCGACGGTCCCGCGCCCCTCCGGCGCCGCCGGACCAGCATGCAGAATCACCCCGACGATCGCGCCGGACACCTTCTACGCGTCAGACACCGGAGCGGCAAGATAATTCACCTCGTCGTTCCACTGTGGTTCTGCATGCCCCGCGTTCCGTCGTCGAGGCTAACTCCCACAGGTCCCGGCGTGAGGAGTTCGCCCACTCCAACCAGGAGTTGGCCAGACACCTCCGTCGCGTCGTCGACCTCGAGCGCCGCGTTGACGCGATGGTCCAGCGGGTAGAGGGAAATGCTCCGGGGGATGAAGACTTGGACTTCCACTCCCCGTTCACGATGGAGATCCTGGAAGCTCGGGTCTCCCCCAAGCTCCCTCTGGCCACCATTGCACCCTACGACGGTACCATCGACCCCGTAGATCATATTCATGGTTTTGAGTCGCATATGGTGTTCCACGGAGCATCAGACACGGCCAAATGTCGGACCTTTCCGGCCACCTTGAAGGAGACTGCTCGGGCATGGTTTGAAGCCCTCCCAACGGGTTCCATCTCTTCCTTCCACCAATTGAAGAAGTCCTTCCAGGACAACTTCTTAGGTGGAAGGTCTCAGCCGCGCACATCAGCATCTCTTCTGTCTGTTCGGCAGAAGAAAGGCGAGGCGCTCTGGGACTACATCAAGAGGTTCCAGACTGAAGCGCTCTGCATCCCCCACCTGGACGTCCCTCTGGCCACCAGTGCCCTCATCCAGGGCACGCGAGATGGCTTCCTGCAAAGGACGTTGGGGGTACAACAGCCATCCACCCTTGCCGAGCTGCTCTCTGTTGAACCTCTCTTATATTTTACCCTTATATTTTGGTGATAACAAAATTTATGATTAATTAAATATTATTAAATATATTAATATCATATTTTCCTAATAAATATAAATTTATGAAATTATCGTTATATGTTGTGCACTAAAATGTTAAATCGATGTTTATTCAATATACATCGATTTCTGTTCAAAGTGCACATCGATTTCACTAACAACGATTTGATAAGTTACACAATGATTTGATCTTGTAACGATTCGTTAAGTGAAACAACGATTTGGTTCTCACAATGATTTGATAAGTGAGAACAACGATTTGCTCTCACAACGATTAGTTCTCACAACGATTTGATAAGTGAGAACAACGATTTGCTCTCACAACAATTTGGTTCTCATAACGATTTCATAAGTGAGAACAACGATTTGATTCTCACATCGATTCGATAAGTGCCATAACGATTTGATCGCCACATCGATTTCTCTCTTACATCGATTTCCTAAATGAGAACATTGATTTGACCAAAACATCGATTTGATAAGTTCCATAACGATTTGATCGCCACATCAATTTCTCTCTCACATTGATTTCTCTCTTACATCGATTTCCTAAATGAGAACATCGATTGACCAAAACATCGATTTGATAAGTTCCATAACGATTTGATCGCCACATCGATTTCTCTCTCACATCGATTTCTCTCTTACATCGATTTCCTAAATGAGAACATCGATTTGACCAAAACATCAATTTGATAAGTTCCATAACGATTTGGTTGCCACATCGACTCGATAAGTGAAAACATCGATTTGCCCATCGATTTGCCTATCTTTATAATAACAATTTACCTTTACTTAAACATCGATTTTGTCCAAACATCGACTTCATTTAAACATCGTTTCTGTATACTCAGATCTTTCAAATAGTTTGGCGCCTAATGAAAAGTCAAAAATGTCTCTGACAGAAGATTTTCTTTTATCTCTCTAGATCTCTCTCTCCTGTCAGACAGAAAGGTGGTCACTTACTACTTCTGGGAGAAAACAGGAAGCATAGAGGTATGTAAGCTTTTTGACAGAAACACTGTTTTAGCTAAACACCTTCTTCTATACTTACAGACCTCGTAGACCACCAAGTGGCTGACAATCTAAAAAATAAAAAGAATAGAAAGATCAGCAACGACTAGAAGAGCTCCAACAGATCTCTTCAACGGATCTATTCAAAGCCTCTCATATAAAAAATGAAGCAAGGCTGAAGAAAAAAAAAAGGGAGAGAGCTTTCTTGAAGATCTTTGAAGGAGTGTACAACCAGTGAGGAACCTCAACGCCACATACACTCAAAGGAAAAGAGAGAAAGAGCCTGAGCCAAAAATAAGTGTTCAAGCAACTGAAGCACTTAAGCAATCAAGCTCCTTCTTCTCTCTTCACTCTCTCTGTGTGCATCTTGTAATCTTGGGGAGAGAGTCTTTTCGCTGAGAGTTCTTTTAGTGGGTTTTCATCTATCCCAACTCTCAGCCGTGTTCTTTCTTTTCTAAGAAAGATCTTTGTCCAGCTGTACAACTGTATACAGTGTAGAACCTAGCTAGGGGTGTGTCTAGCAGAACCGCACTGGGGTTTGTACCAGGAGGTTGGCTTCTTGACCTGAAAAAGAAGTGGGATGCCTTCTTGCCCGGGAAAGAGAAGAAGACCAGCTGTGGTGCTGGGTGTTGTATTGTCCTTGAGGGGGACTGTACTCTTGGTTAGTAAAATCCAAGAGGTTGCTTAGGGACTGAACGTAGGACTTCCATATGGGAAGGGCCGAACCAGGATAAATCTCTTGTGTATTTGTGTGATTGTTTATTTGCTTCCGCACTGCTACTCTTTATCACACTAAACTAACTAAACTTTCAAGTGATAATTTTATGTGTTTAAGTTTCTATTTCAGATATTAGAAAACCTATTCACCCCCCCCTCTAGGTTAGCTTGCTGCCGTACCAAAAGGGCCAACACTCTCTACTGCACAGTGTCACGCCGCGTGCGAGGAGAGCCTAGCAGTCGACCGAGCAGAGTAGGGAGAGCAATCAGATAAGAAAAGGCGTTCCGACAATGGTTCCGACCATGACAGGAAGAAAGGTCGGCGCAATGGAGATTCGTCGCGCCGACCACGCCCCTTCATCGACTACACTCCCTGACGGTGGCCCCGAGCAGATCCTGGCTAAAATCTGGGATGAACCATATGTTCGATGGCCGCCAAGGATGCACTCTCATCCCTGTAGGCGCAACCAGAACAAGTACTATCGCTTCCACCGCGACCACGGCCACGACACCTCCGAGTGCCGCCAGCTCAAGGACGAGATCGAGTCCTTGATTAAACGCGACTACCTCGGGCGGTATGTGCGCCGCAATGAAGACCGCCAAAGGCTCCGAGAGTGGACTCCCGAGCAGCCCATCAACAACAATCCCACGGACAAGAGATCAACATGATCGTAGGAGGCTTCGGCGCAGGTGTAGAAAGCAATCAAAGTCGACGCGACTATGCTCGACGGGGTGCCACGTCGTGGACAGGTCCCCAGTGCCTCGCCCAAGCCTATCCCCTCTAATCCTTCCCGCGCACGTCCGAGGAGGTTATAACTTCTCAGACGAAGATCTGTAGGAGTCTCCACTCCACACACTGATGCGCTAGCCATTCGGCCACCATCAACAATTGTACCGTGCGCCGGTTTTGGTGGATAATGGAAGTGCCCCGGATGTATGGCTATGATTGGTTCTTCTTATGGATTAAAAACCGCAACACTCACAACCTCACCCTAGTAGAATCGCCTCTGTTCGGATTCTCGGGGGTTTCGGTTCAACCCATGGGACGAGCGCGCCTCCCAATTAGTTGGGATGGCCCCAAAGAGCGTAACCAAGATGGTGGACTTCTTGGTCATATGGAGTATGCCAGGTTATAATGCCATCCTTGGAAGAGGCTTGATCGATCGGCTCAAGGCAGTGCCTTCATCTCTCCATCAGAAGATGAAGTTTCCCACTCCGTGTGGGATCGGCGAGGTGCTCGGAAATCAGCGAGAGTCTCATCGGTGCTATGTCCTCTCCTTAAGGGACAAGCAACCTCTCGCAGCACCGACGCCTATGCCCCGCCAGCTGATCAGCCTTCTACCAGCAGAGGCACACCTGCTGAAGACCTGCTTCTGTGCGGTGGACGACGACCCTGAACACGTCCTCTATATTGGCGCGCTATTGCCGGAAGCCGAACAGCAACACTACAAGGTTTTCCTACTATCAAATTTAGACGTGTTCGCGTGGTCAGATGATGAGCTGCTGGCATACACCAGAGGTGATGGTGCATCACCTTCCCTAGACCCAAAGGTGCTCCGGTCCAGCAAAGAAGGCAACCCGTTAACCGTGAACGGCAAGCCGTGATCCAAGATCATGTTGTCAAAAGTCGAGCTATTGGGCTCCTTTGGGAAGCCCAATACCCAAGGTGGATCTCTAATGTGGTCCTCGTGCGCAAAGCCAATGGCCAAATGGCGCGTGTGCGTGGACTACAAAGATCTCAATAAATCCACGTCCAAGTACAACTTTCCTCTGCCACGCATTGACCAGCTGGTAGATGCCACGTCTGGACACGAGCTTCTCAGCTTTTTGGACTCGTACTCTGGTTATCACCAGATCAGCATGCATCCTCCGGACTAGGACGCCACCACGTTCGTCACCGACCTGGGCTTATACTGTTTCACAAGGATGCCTTTTGGTCTGAAGAATGCTGGCGCAACATACCAACGACTGGTCAACAAGATTTGAGCCGTAGATTAGGCGAAACATGGAGGTCTATGTGGATGACATGCTGGTCAAGACACTACAGAGCGTCGACCATATCTCCGACCTCGAAGAGACCTTTGCTACTCTGTAAAGGTACAATATGAAGCTCAACCGAGCCAAGTGTGCATTTGGAGCTCGCTCAGGTAAGTTCCTCGGCTTCCTCATCTCAAACAGAGGAATAGAGGCCAATCCTGAGAAGATCCAAGCCATACTTGAGATGGGCAGTCCCAAGACGGTGCGCAACGTCCAATGCCTCATTGGACGTCTCGCTGCACTGAACTGGTTCATGTCCCGAGCAGCGGAGAATAGCTTCAACTTCTTCAAGTTGCTACGAGGCCCTAAAGGCTCATCACAGTAAGGGGGGCATGTACGGTGGACTGAAGACTGTGAAGCTGCCTTCACCGAGCTGAAGGCGTACCTGGCAGCCCGCCTATCCTCTCAAAGTCTATGCTCGAAGAACCTTTTGTTCGTGTACCTTTCGGTCACCGAACATTCCATCAGTGCAGTTTTGATTCGAGAAGAGGCGGCAGCATACCATCCAGTCTATTACATCAGTAGGGTCCTTCAGGAGGCTGAAAGAAGGTACCCCGAGAGCAGAGAAGCTCACCCTGACACTTGTTATGGCCGCGCGGAAGCTTAGGCCCTACTTCTAAGTCCACTCAATTATGGTCCTTACCGACCAGCCATTGAGGCTATCCTCAGCGGCCAGAGGCTTCCAGCAGGCTCATCAAATGGGCCATTGAGCTAGGCAAGTTTGACATCAGTTACCGTCCGAGGACGGCCATCAAGGCGCAAGCGTTGGCGGATTTCTTGCGGAATGTACCCTTCCAGCCGAGTAGGACCCTCCATTAGCTGACGAGCCCCTATGGGAACTCTATGTGGACGGATCCTCTTGTGTCATGGGGAGCAAAGTAGGCTGGTTCTCACCTCACCAGAGGTTTAGAATTCCAGTACGCTCTGAGGTTCCATTTTTCCACCTCCAACAACATTGCCAAATGAAGCATTGTTGTTCAGAATCCGAATGGCTAGGCACCTTGGAGCACTTCGACTACGGGTCTTTAGTGACTCGCAATTAGCGCTAGCCAGGTGAGTGGACACTTCGAAGCTAGGGAGCCCGCATGGCGCAATACCTTCAGCAGGTCAAGAGCCGAGCAGAGGACCTCCTCTACTTCGAAGTCATACATGTCCCACGGGAGTAGAATGCGCGAGCAGATGCACTTGCCAAGCTGACATCTTCAGGTGACATGCCCCTTCTCATTCCATATTCATAGAAGAGCTCGCCTCGCCGAGCATTGAGATAGATATAGCCGCCATCGAGGCTGGCCCTCCAGCTCCGAACTGGATGAACCCCCTCATGGCCTATCTACTTCGAAGTGAGCTTCTGTCTGATCAAGGCGAAGCCCGCAAGATCCGATTGCGCTCCCAGAGGTTCACCCTCCTAGAAGGCCAACTGTACCGATGATCCCTCTCGAGGCCTCTCTTGCGATGCCTCAGCCCTACGGAGGCAGCATCAGCCACCGAAGAGGTCCATGAAGGGTTGTGCAGAAGCCACTTAGGGGGCAGGATGTTGGTGCATAGCATCATCCGAGTAGGTTTCTGGTGGCCTTCCCTGCAAAAGGACTGCATGTCCTTCGTCAGAAGGTGCCCAGAATGTCAGAAGTTCAGACAGCTCATTAAGCAACTAGTCGAACAACTGCACACCCTGTTCGAACCATGCCCTTTTGCCAAATGGGGAATTGACATATTGGGTCCGTTCCCAGAAGCTCAAGGGTGGAAGAAATTCATGTTCGTCACCATCGACTACTTCACCAAATGGATCGAGGCAGAACCCGTTTCTACCATCACCGACCGAGCTGCATGGAAGTTCATCTAGAAGAACATCCTTTGCCGCTTCGGCGTCCCAAGGGTGATTACTTCCGACAACGGAAAGCAGTTTGATAGCACGTTCTTCAAGTAGAAATGCTCCGAGCTCGACATCTACAAACCACTTCACCTCCGTGGTGCATCCCCAAGTAAATGGTCTGGTAGAGAATGTCAACCGAACACTACTGCATGGGATACGTACAAGGGTAGAGGCTACGGGCGGATTGTGGATTGACGAGCTCCCTAACGTATTGTGGTGCCACCGAAACAATGCTCGGGGTGGCCACTGGGGAGACCCCTTTCCATTTGGCCTACGGCACAGAGGATGTTGTACCTTTGAAAGTGGCTCCCCACTTTTCGGACGACTCACTTCGACGAAGCCGCCACCAAAACCAAGCGCTTAGGGAGAATCTAGACAAGCTTGGCGAATGCCAAAATGACGCCAGCATCAGACTAGTCTCCTACCAACAGCGACTCGCGCAATATTACAACTCCCAAGTTCGGGAAGGCGCTTCTTTGAAGGTGACCTCATTCTTCGCCGCTGCTCGGCATCGGATCTCTGAAGAGCAGCCGGCAAGCTCGCCCCCAAGTGGGAAGGACCTTATCAGGTTGTCCAGGTTCTCGAAAAAGGCTCTTACAAGCTAACTACTCCTAGTGGCGAAGCCATACGCAGAACCTGGCATGTATCTAAGTTGAAGGCTTACTACCTATAAAAGCCTCCTGTTCGGCATCCTACTTCTCTTTTTCCCATTCTTTTGGTCGGCTTGAGAAGGTATCTGAAACATCCTCGTTCAAAGCTTTTTAGCTTAAGAAGACGGGGTGATACCTCCAAGTGAAAAGGTGTTCTGCACACACCCCTGGTCGGAACTTCTTCCAGTTCCCTCAACATGCGTGGTAATTACGAACCCTTTTAAACGACCGACGAATCCCGATTCGAACAGAACAAGTGCAAGGGAACGAAGATAGAAAAAGTGAAGCAATCACAAAAAGGAAAATCTATTAAGACTTTGTACAAAAAGCTCGCTGAGGTTGAGCTATAAAAAAGAGAAAAGAAGATACAGTTAGGGAGTCTGTTCGGAGGGGCCTGTGCCACCATCGACGGAAGTCATCCACCGTGACTGGAAGTGCTCAAAGTGCACTCCATTCAGGCGCGGATCTTGAGTCCTTCTACAGCACTCCTTGAGAGCAGCCTCAAGGCCTCACGTGCGTACGCGTGGTGGCCAGTAACCGTCCGTGCTCCTCTCCAGCGCTAAGGTCTATTGTAGCAAAGCGCACTGTATTGCTCCAAGTCTTCCTTGAAGCCTGGCCCCGCTTGTATTCAGTAACACCACGCGTCTTGGCTTCGATCAGCACCTTGGAGAGCACCTCTTTTCCGCCCGAACAACCTCTTGATCCAGCTCGGAGGCACGCAATGCCGTTCGCAAGTCTTCCACTTCCTTCTGTAGCACTGCTAGCTGGGCTTCGTGCTGCGCTTCAAGCTCCTTGCAGAATGCATATTCGGCCTCCCACATCTGCTTATGGTTTCAACCTTGCATGGCAAGCTGCTTCAGCACGACCATCAATTTTAAAATGCTAGCCAATAGCACTTCCACGTCGATGTCCTCTTCTGTCTCCTCCTCAGTGCGGCTCCTCGCCCGGTAGACCTCCCCTGAGCCTTTGGGAGTATCCTCCAGACTCAACCCTGGCATCACGCCAGCACGTCCAACTACGACGCGGGGGGAGGTCCCTGGTTGTACTTCCCTAGAAGCGCTCCAGGGCTGCCTCCAGCACTGACACCGAAGGCGACAATGGGGCCTTCGCCTTCAGTGATTGCGACGCGGGAGGCGATCATCTCGGAGGCAGTTCGGGCCTCCACGGCGGTGTGTGGTCTGCCGGGTGACAGGCTCCTTCCCTCCAACCTCTCGAAGGCGCCCGCTGCAGTCGCCCTCTCCGCACTTTCCGTGGGGGCAGGGGGCCCTTTAAGTCTTCCCTCCTCGGTCTCGGCCGTCTCCTCGGCCTCATGAGAACCCGTAACAGCTGTCTGCGTTGGGACCTCAATCGATGCTGCGGTGGGGGGATTGTGGGTTGTGCTCTCCTCTGGCACACCCACTTCATGGGCCACCTCGTCGGCCTCTCCGGAGGTCGACCCTTGGGTGGCGACGGCTTCGCCTTCCGCCACGGTCTGCTCGACGGCTGCAGTGTTTGAAGCCCTCGCCGTAGCTTCCTCTTCTATTCGCCCCTCAGCGAGGCCTTGGGGCGTTGACGCCCTTGCTCGCTCCCCAGCGGAGCTTTTGAACCCGTCGCTCACCATGACAAGTCTGAACTCAGAGTAGACCCTTCCCTTGACAGGGCCTTGCCTCTACCATAATTTGTGGATTGGCCTACTCGGCCGTCCTCTCGGCCTTACGCCTCTTCCACACAGTAAGGGGGGGACTTCCTCTTTGGCCTCATCTTCGGCCGTTTGCTGCACGGTCTTTTTCAGCTTCCTCTTCTTCTTGGCTGAGGCTGGCTTGCTGCTTCCCCTCTTCGATCAGGGGTTGCACCGCCAACTTTGCGGCCTTCTTCTTCAGCCGGATCTTTTTGGGCCTCTCCTCGGGGACCCGCGAGCTAGTCACGGGTTGCCCCATGGTGAGGGTTGGCACCACGGTTGCGGTTGTCACCGCAGTAGGAATCCTCATCGCAGTGGGAAACTTAACAATGGCGGCAATGTCATCACCCTCGAACACCATGTGAGCGGTGACAGCGATCTTCTCCGCATAGTCCTCCATAGCCTCCTGGTCTCGACCAGCGACTATCTCCTCGGCACCTGCAAGAAGAAGAAGAGAGATACTGCAGTCAGAAATCAGTCACCCAACAAAATTACAAACAAGGCGTGTTCTGGTGCTTACTCCATGGGGCTCAAACCATATTGATGATCCGAACTCTGTCAGATAGTGTCTCCATTCCGCACCGAAGTTCGGTTCAAGCTGACTGAGGCCTTCGCCTGGTCCTAGATCAAGAAAGGATAAGCATCCTTCCTCAGCGTTTGGACTCTGGTCGGAAATGTTAGGAACGGATGGGTGGATGGATCAGATCTAGAAGGGGGGGTTGAATAGATCTAACACCAATTAACGCGGAAGCTTAAGCATTTAAAATTACTTTGAATCAGAGATCAAATCACCCAAACAATTTACTGATCTGAAGTGTGATTAGTGTGTGTGAGCAAATTAATTGTAGTGTGAGCGAAATCCCTATGCATTCATCTAGCGAGATATAAAGGTAAACCACAATTCAAACCACTACACAGAGGATTTTTAGGTGGTTCAGAAATCACCTCCAGTGACTCCTAGTCCACCCCTCACACAGTGAGGCCACACTACTCAAAAACCTTGAGTACAACTCACACAGGAGCACGACGACTCAAACACCCTTGAGCATGACGACTCAAGAAACACCTGGGCACGACGACTCCAAATGAGCACGACGTCTCAAACAACAACCGGAGTACGACGACTCCAAATGAGCACGACGGCTCAAACCACACAGTGAGTGCGACGACTCATAACCTGAGCTCGACGACTCAGAGTACAAAAGCTAGATCAAACACAAAAGAGATCAGATCCTCTAGCAATGATCTGATTCAAGACAGTTTCGTACATGGAAATTTGTACAGAACTTCATGCACAAATCTCATTGACGAACTAAGGAAGAATGAACTCTGATATGAAGCAAATAGATGTAGAAAGAGTGTTCTTCGATGAAGAGGCCTTGCAGACGCTTCAATAAGAAGCCTTGATGGAAATCGATGAAGATTCTCCTCACTTGGCGATACTCGGCTTTGATGGCATCTGAAATGCCAGAAATCCTTTCTCCTGAGCCTCTTAGTTGGATCTGCTCCCTTGCCTTACACAGCAACCTTCTCTCATGGATTCCCCTTGATCCCTTGTCTTTCCTCTTGAAAGGATGGCTTGTAGCTTCTGGAGATGGAGACAGATCTGGAGAACCCCCTTTGGCCGCCAAAAGGCTTCTTCTGGAAGTGTATGGGCTCTCTTGCCTTGCACAGCAACCTTCTCTCCAGGGATTCCCCTTGATTCCCTTGTCTTTCCTCTTGAAAGGATGGTTGTAGCTTCTGGAGATAGAGATAGATGGAGAACCCCCTTTGGCCGCCAAAAGGCTTCTTCTGGAAGTGTATGGGCTCTCTTGCCTTTGGGGTACAAGGAACATGGGTATTTATAGCCCTATATGTCCATAAAGTGCTTGGGGTGCATGGGCACGGAACCCTAGGTCAAATCCCCTAATCCCAATCATCCACGTGTACAGAGAAATTCACGATTTTGACTTTCAGCCGGAGTGTGTCGACCTACCCTGATCTAGTGTCGACCTGCTCTCCCAGTTAGGCAAACTGGTCTGCTGGAAACTGGGTCTAGTGTCAACCTGCCCTGAGCTAGGTCGACCTGCTTCCCCTTTTTGGCAACTGGGTCTTCTGGAATCTGGGGCTAGTGTCGACTGCCCTGAGCTAGTGTCGACTTTGCCAAGACAAAAATGTGTGAACCTGAAAATTTAACACATAAACTATTAGTACAAGATATTATCATTAAAATATGAGATATTAAACATCAGAAACATGTTGTTTAAGCATTATTGTGATATGTATAAAATGTATAACATGTTCAACATATCATTATCAAAATCACAACATGTCGCAATATCTCATCATTAAAATCCACTATGTCATCATCAATATCATAGTATGTCATCATCAAAATCAAGGTATGAGTGATGTTCATTGGATATCATTAAATTACAACTTTAGGAAGTTCTAAAACACACTCAACCCAACAATCTCCCCCTTTTGATGATGACAAAACATATGCACAATCTCCCAATATCTTGACTCCCTTGACTGCAATAAATACCCTTTGACATATACACACTTTGACCTTTCTCCTTTAAAGAACTTTCTCCCTTTGAAGGCCTTTTCTCCCCCTTTTTGGAAGTGCCAATTTCTCCCCCTTTTTGATGTGCCCTTTTCTCCCCCTTTTTGACAGCATCAAAAGGATAGACAAGAGAGAGAGACAAAGATAGGGAGACCAAGAGATGAAATGTGGGAAAGGAATGTTCAGAAATGATCAAAATAAATAAGGCAAAATGATATTGACATATGAGAGACATTATTGTGTTTTTGTTATTGTGCAACAAGGTTTAATCATAAAGACACACTCAACACAAAGAGTAGCAAATTATAATGAGCTGAATGTGGTTAAAATAAAGATGCAAAGTGAAATAAAGTGACCTATATGAGTGAGCAGAAGTATTTAACAAGAACGTTAGGAGCTTTAAGTTTAATACAATGTAAAATAACAGGTCTAAAACACAGTAAGCATGAACTTAATTAAGGTCTTAAGCTTTTCTATCCTGTCTTTTTTATTTTCTTCAATTTTTACTAGGAAAGAATACAAGAATAAATTAGTTAAATCTCACTTTTCAGTGCAAAAAATCACATTGATCAGATGCAAGACCTCCTGATACTCAGTGGTTTAACTTCATTATCTTATACAGAGTTGAAAATTTGATTTCACTTTTGACGCGAAATAAATCACTTGTCAGATGAAATGGCCCGGTTACTCAGTGGTTCAAGCATTTGCATTGCTCTGTTTGTATCTTTCCAGATTGACCATTTTTCTTTTGACATTTTACAAGAATATTTTTGCTTTGACCAGAAAAATCATGATTATGAATTTAGAAAAATATTCTTAACATGTGGTAAAAATAAAGCTTAAACATACACATGTGAAATATTAAAGCCACTCATGTGCCTATAATAGGTTTTGCAAATCATTTTAAAAACATTCAGTATTAAGATTGCATGACTTTGAAATGATACTGAATCTTTGAAATTAAACTAAATGCACAATGATTTTAGTTTCAATGTTTATTCTCTCATAAGAAAATAGCACAAGGACTCAAACATTCTGATGAATGTGGGTTCAAGATAGACAAGTAAGGTCAAGAGATATGACAAAGACTCCCCCTCAACAATTGCATACAAGACTCTTGATACTTGGCGGAGAAATATACTCACGCATAGTGAAAGTGTCCAGACAAGCCTGACTTGTCTTTCTTCAAATCACCATTTGATATACCAAGAATGTCAATGCAATGTGAGAGTGAAGAATTTATGAACAAGAATATTTGTCAACAAACTGAATGAGAGTTGATGAATCAGATATGACAGAATATTTCTCCAGCAAATTTCTTCAGCATTTCACTCAAAGATTCTTTCGAATTCACTCCCCCATAAGATATGCATGATATGAAATGATCATTAAGCAATTCAGATATGTTCATTCCAGACAATTTGCACAGAAAGAGTATGAACATGATCAAGCAATATCAACAGGTAATTTATTGAAGGAGAAGAATTTTGCAAAGACTCAAAATAAAGTTTTTGAGATTTGCATTTTGCTTGATCACCTTATGCAGAAAAGACTATGATACTTGGCGGAGAATTTTCTCACGCATGATGATAGTTTCCAGACAAGCCTAACTTGTCCTTTCACATTTCACCATTTGATATACCACATAGTCACTGCAAAAAGGGTCAATTACACTTTATTTTTAGCATGAAATTCATTGCATTTATTGAAAAATATTTTTGCACTTTTTCAAATTTACTCCCCCTTAATATGTGCATGGAATGAAAAAGTTAGCAAGCAATTCACACATGATTATGAGCACAATTAGCTTTAAGCATAACATGACTTTTGGTACTTGGCGGAGTATTTTACTCACGCATAATGATAGTTTCCAAACAAGCATAACTTATTTTTCCACATGTCATCATTTGATATACCAAGAAGTCAAATCAGTTGACATGCAACAAACATGATTCCAATTGTTATGACATAAGTTCATTGTTGGGAGTAGCATTGAAAACATTTCTCATTGTTCAGATAAAATTAAACATTCATTTCAATTCAAGCAATTCAAGTTTGAAATAATAAAGAATTTTACCTGAACAGTCTTCATTTCTTTTCAAAGATTTTACCTGTGTTCTCCAATCATTTCTAGCCTTGCACAGCCAATATCTTGAATCCATTTACAGTGTATGGCTGCAAGACTTCTCAGCTTGCTGATCAAGCTGGTTTTGGACCCACACTTGTTTGGGTCCTGCAATGAAATCAATGTTAGATTGCAACAAAGATTTCTGAATCCAAAATGCTTTTAATTTTTGTATAGATGCATTTCTTTCATTGATAGAACTATGAGCAGAATTAGTTCCAGATTTTCTTTTTGCCTTGATCAATGATCTATGTTTTCATGAAGTTTTCTATTTTTTGATTTTTAATATGAGCAGAAACAAAATGATTTTGTGCAACATTTCTATGCCTATACACATGAATTTCTGAACATTTTCAGTATGAACATGATGTTTATTCCTATGTGTATGAGCATGTGCATTAGACGGAATTTCTGAGCATGCACAACAAAATCATTTATGTACCAACAGTCCCTAGAAATATGACCAATTTTATGACAATGAAAGCATTGGACTGATTTGGCATGTTTATTGAATTTTGATTTCTATTCCAGCAATGTTTGGCAAGATGACCAGGTTTATTACAATTAAAGCAAATGAGAGCATTTTTTACCTAGTACTTACCTTGGCATGTATGCATTTGCTGAATCTCCTTTTCATGTGAGAAGGCTTACCATGAGGGAAGGAGGTACCTTTTGGTGGCTCTTGGCATGATGTGAATTTTGAACTTGCTTTGGAGCTTTTTGAACTGATGGAGAGGTAGATGAATCTTCTTGACAGTGGCATTCTCCTTTTTCTCTTTCTGTTTCTGAACAAGAATTTTCACTAGTTTTCCATTAGAGATATCAGGGTTCTTGTTCACAGAAGATTTCACAAATGTTATTGTGCTTTTCTTTTCATTTTTCTTAGTTCTAACAGAAGCAAGACTTGTGTTCATCAATTCATTTTGAATCTTCTGTTTTTCAGCTTTTAATGCAACAACTTCTTTTTCTGAAGTTTGAAGCTTGTTTAGCATGACATCCAAACCATTTTTCATCTTGTTCTTTTCATTTTTCAAATTGAGCAATTTGTTTTTCCAAGTCAGAAATTTTATTACTCAAATGCTACATTCATTCTCCAATGGTCTGTCATGGAACAAGCCTTCAATCTTCCTTTTTAAGTGACAATTTTCTTCAACAAGTTGTTTGCATCTCTCATTTATTTGATGATCATGAGCCATATTAGAGATTTGTTTGTTTAATTGATCATTATCAAATTTGAAATTGTTATTGAGATCAATCATTCTTCTTTTCATTTTCCAGATCAATGACTTTTGATTTCAATAGCTCATGGTTTTCTTTCAATCCATTCAATTTAGTTTCACAGATTTGGACTTCATCTTCCAAATTCTCTTTTCAGAATTTAATTTTTCATTTCATTTTTCAAATTCTCAATTTCTTCTGAAGGATCTTTGTCATTTTTCTGGAGCAATTCAAGTGTATTTTTCAAGTTTTCACTTTCTTTATGGCAATGTTTTAAAGTCTTTTTCAAGTCTTTATTTTTAGTGTTCAGTTGTACATTAAGACTTTGTATCTTTTCACAGAATTTAATCAATTCAGCATAAGACATGCCCTCATCTTCATCAGAATCAGAATTGAAATACATAAATGGATCTGGAGTTGATTTACCTGACCTTTTAGACCCATTTGAACTCTTGTGTTCTGAAGAGGATGAAGAGTGTTCTGAACTCTTAGACTTTGCTGTGAGAGCCATAGTTTTCTGAGTTCTTTTTGCTCCTTTTCTTTGTGAGTTCTTTCCATCACTTCTGTTAGCCATGAAGCATAACTCCTCATTTGCTGAACTTGAAGAGTTCTCTTCATCATCCTCACTTTGGTCTTCATCCGACCAAGTTGCAATCATGGCTTTTGGCTTCTTCAATTTGTGTTCTTCTCATATTTGTCCTTTTTGATCTCAGGACACTCACCTTTCATATGTCCTTTCTGTTGTACCTGTAGCAATCAATATGTTCATCAGTTTTTTTATTTCTATTATCATTACAATTTGAAAAAAGCATTCCTTTTATTAGAAGAATATTGTTTCTTTTCATTGAATCTTCTTCTTCTTCTTGATTTTAAAAATTTTCTGAATTGTCTAGTCATGATGTCAAGTTCATCTTCATTAAACTCAGACTCATCAGAACTTGATGTTTCTTGATTTTTCTCTTTGATGCTTGATGAAGCCTTAAGTGCTACTGGTTTAGCCTTAAGCATGTGTTCTTCATTTCTCTTCAGATTTATTTCATAAGTCATTAAGATCCTATGAGTTCATCCAAGGAGATTTTGGATAAATCCTTAGAATCTTCAATCACTGTAGCCTTGTGTGCCAAACAGATGATAGAGAGCGCAAAGTTTTTCTTACCAGATCAGCATCAGTGTATTCCTTACCTAATGCCTTCAGTCCATTGACAATTATCATAAACCTAGCAAACATTTCAGAAATCGATTCATCAGATTTCATCATAAACAATTCATATTCAGAAACAAGTATGTTTGCTTTGATTTCCCTAACTTGAGATGTTCCCTTATACATCAATTCAAGTTTATCCACATTTCTTTAGCAGATTTACACATGGATATTCTTGAATATTCTTTAGGGTGGACTGCACACTGAAGCATGTTCATGGCACTGTAATTAAGAGTAGCTTTCCTAATCTGCTCTCTAGTCCAATTTTCCTCATCTCCTGATTTTCATAAGGACCCACTTCAACTATCCTCCAGATTTCATAGTTTTGAGTCCTAAGAAAAACTTGCATGCGATTTTTCCAGTATGAATAATAGACCCATCAAAGTATGGTGGTCTATTAATGGAATGGCCTTCGGCTACAAATCCTCGAGAATCCATCAATTAGAATTAGATGGTGAAAGAGCAAGCAACCAATTCAAGCACTTAACACAGAGATCAAACAAAAGCAATCAAATCAGATCAGAGATGGACATTAACCCGCTATGATACCAATTGTTAGGAACAGATGGGTGGATGGATCAGATCTAGAAGGAGGCGGTTGAATAGATCTAACACCAATTAACGTGGAAGCTTAAGCAATTTAAAATTACTTTGATCAGAGATCAAATCACCCAAACAATTTACTGATCTGAAGTGTGATTAGTGTGTGTGAGCAAATTAATTAGTAGTGTGAGCGAAATCCCTATGCATGCATCTAGCGATATAAAGGCAAACCACAATTCAAACCACTGCACAGAGGATTTTTAGGTGGTTCGAAATCACCTCCAGTGACTCCTACGTCCACCCTCACACAGTGAGGCCACACTACTCAAAAACCTTGAGTACAACTCACAACAGGAGCACGACGACTCCAACACCCTTGAGCACGACGACTCAAGAAACACCTGGAGCACGACGACTCCAAACTGAGCACGACGGCTCAAACAACAACCGGAGTACGACGACTCCAAATTGAGCACGACGGCTCAAACCACACAGTGAGTGCGACGACTCACAACCTGAGCTCGACGACTTAGAGTACAAAAGCTAGATCAAACACAAAAGAGATCAGATCCTCTAGCAATGATCTGATTCAAGACAGTTTGGTACATAGAAATTTGTACAGAACTTCATGCACAAATCTCATTGACGAACTAAGGAAGAACGAACTCTGATATGAAGCAAATAGATGTAGAAAGAGTGTTCTTCGATGAAGAGGCCTTGCAGACGCTTCAATTGAGGAGCCTTGATGGAAATCGATGAAGATTCTCCTCACTTGGCGATACTCGGCTTTGATGGCATCTAAAATGCCAGAAGAAATCCTTCTTTCCTGAGCCTCTTCAGTTGGATCTGCTCCCTTGCCTTGCACAGCAACCTTCTCTCCAGGGATTCCCCTTGATTCCTTGTCTTTCCTCTTGAAAGGATGGCTTGTAGCTTCTGGAGATGGAGACAGATCTGGGAAACCCCTTTGGCCGCCAAAAGGCTTCTTCTGGAAGTGTATGGGCTCTCTTGCCTTGCACAGCAACCTTCTCTCCAGGGATTCCCCTGATTCCCTTGTCTTTCCTCTTGAAGGATGGCTTGTAGCTTCTGGAGATGGAGACAGATCTGGAGAACCCCCTTTGGCGCCAAAAGGCTTCTTCTGGAAGTGTATGGGCTCTCTTGCCTTTGGGGGTACAAGGAAAATGGGTATTTATAGCCCCATATGTCATAAAGTGCTTTGGGGTGCATGGGCACGGAACCCTAGGTCAAATCCCTAAATCTCAATCATCCACGTGTACAGAGAAATTCATGATTTTGACTTTCAACGGAGTGTGTCGACCTGCCCTGATCTAGTGTCGACTGCTCTCCCAGTTAGGCAAACTGGTCTTCTGGAAACGGGTCTAGTGTCGACTGCCCTGAGCTAGTGTCGACCTGGTTTCCCTTTTCTGGCAAATGGGTCTTCTGGAATCTGGGACTAGTGTCGACCTGCCCTGAGCTAGTGTCGACACTGCCAAGACAAAAATGTGTGAACCTGAAAATTTAACACATAAACTATTAGTACAAGATATTATCATTAAATATGAGATATAAACATCAGAAACATGTTGTTTAAGCATTATTGTGATATGTATAAAATGTATAAACAGTTCAACATATCATCATCAAATCACAACATGTCACAATATTTCTTCATAAAATCACAATATGTCATCATCAATATCACAGTATGTCATCATCAAAATCAAGGTATGAGTAATGTTCATTGGATATCATTAAATTACAACTTTAGGAAGTTCTAAAACACACTCAACCCAACAGGAAATCCAAACTCCTGTGCGCCGTCACGACGCCTGACGAAGAAGAGGTGGTGTACCAACCCTTGTTGTTGGAGTGCTTCTTCGACAGAGAGATCTGCATCCTGTCTGCACGATGCTTGGTGTAGTAGACGTTGGCCTCTGTTGGCGAGGCTGTGAGGCTGAACTGAGCCCATAAGACCTCTGCCGAGCCGTGAACTTGCCGAAGTCTGCAGACGATGCAGAAGATGCATATTGTCCTCCAAGAGTTGGGCATGAGCTGGATGGGCGCGATCCCCCATCTGTTCAACAACGCCTTCACCACTTCCGGCAACGGCAGCTGGAACCCTGCTTCCATGTGGTCTACGGAGAGGGAGAAGCAACCTGGTTTGTTCACCAGGTACGACTCTCCTCCTTGGCCATGACGATTTCGTAATCGTCGCTGATTCGAAAGCATTCTGGAGGCCTTCATAGTGGCGACACATTGGCCCTCGAGCTCCCGCCGATGACACGCCGCTCACTTCGGCGACCACGACAGCTTTTTCCTTGGACGCCATCGCTAGAAGCAACAGAAACGGCAAACGAAGGAGATGGCGGGAGAACGCAAGGAAGAAGATGATGAGAAGGCTTGGGGGCAAGCGAGCTTTTCGAAATATGTTAAAGGCGTGGGCTCCTGCCTTCACCCCTCCTCTTCCTTATAAGGAAAAGGCAGCACAAAATTCGAGGAGCTAAAACGGCGCTTCCCCTGCTCCAAGTGAACGTTTGGGTGTACCGCGCGAAGCCCTTGGCTTGACACGTCGCCCTTTCATCATGAGATTTCCTCTGACCTCATGGAGGAACATCAAGCGACAACACCCTTCCACCGTTTACATGTCCGAGGTCGGCATCGCATTTAATGCAAGAAAGGCGTTCGAGCAAACTTCCACCCTCAAGCGCTTCGGTTCCCAAGCCAACTCAAGGGCGTGGGGGGCAAGTGTGGTGGCTATTTTTAGCCACCTAAGTCCGCTAGGCTCATCATGGCCCATCGTCATCCTACAGACGGGCGCGGCCCTTCGGCAGAGCAACATATGTCCTCGGGAGAAGCTTGAAGATCTCGAGCACGGTCTCTGCTTCTAAGCGCCCCCAGGATCCTAGGGGCAGTCTCTAAACACTCCTCATCTTGTTCGGTTCATGCCCTATCTATCGAACAAGCCTTGCGTGAAGCATGCCCTGGACCCGCCGACAGTAGCAGTGCCCAGGTACCAGGCACCGAGCAGCCAGTTCGGTTGCCGAACAAGAGCAGTCACCAAGCCCCAGGTCCAGCCTATCGAACAGGCTACCTTCTCAATGTCCTATGCCCAGGAGCCTCCAGACAGCTCTCCATCTCCTTGCGATGATTACAACGGCTGCATCGCGCACGCCCCACGATCTAGTGGTGCATTAACTGCAGAGCCCCTCAACGGGCGCCATAATGCGTAACTCCCCACTAAGGACGCCAACCGACGCGCTCATTCTGGCGTCATCAAAGGGTGGCACGTCGTCCTTTTGCAGAACCTTCTCCTATAAAAGGCACAGGTACCCTTCATGCAAAGGTAACGCAACCTAGAACGTTCACACTCATCCTCGCACGACTCACACATGAGAACCCCCTTTCCTTTTAGCCTCTCCAGTCCCGTACTGACTTAGGCATCAGAGGGTTCTCCCAGTTCTTCAACCGGACCCCTCTGATCCCATTCTAGTTTCGCAAGCTTCTGTCCGCACCGACGACCGTCTTCCCTCTTGTCAGTGGAGGCCCGTTTGGTTCAGGCCCAAACAAGAACACACCACCACACATGTCATTATTTTTTCTTAAAAATATACATTTTATTCTTGGACATAATGACAGGACAGATTATCATTTGGTTTTAAGTGAACATATATAGAATTGTTAAATCCTCTTTCTTTTTATCAAACATCCTCCAATTCATTTATCCCATGATTGAATTGATTGTCAGGGAACACATTTTTCAGTGTTTCCTTATTGTCACAAAAAATTCCTCTTCTTCACCCAACTGTCAAACTTCCTTTTGACTTCCAGTAGATGTCATCTAACCAAGTATTAAAGCTAAAACAACTTTATGAGAATAATGGGAAAAAAAACTTCCTATGTTACATGCTGAAATATAAAAATATATGAAAATTACATTTGTGTTCTCCCTCCCTCTCTCTGCAAATGTTTGATAAAGAATTTAAGTTGTTTGATATCAGAAATATGTTTTGTTACAACACTGATCCATTTTTGCTTAATGGTTAAAACAACCACCCAATCTCATTAATCTATTTTTGCTCAAAATTTTTGATATACAATATGAACTTCGTTCATACGAAGCTCTTGATTCATTAATTTCCAAAACACATATTTGTTTCATTGATTGCATATATTTGCAATGGAGTATGTTTTCTATCCCCAACCATAATAGAGTCAACTTAACTAGGCTAGTAAGATTTACATTAGAGTCTGTTGAGATTACAATAGTAAAATTCTACTCACATTGGTCAAAAGTTAAGACCTATTACATTTCAAAATTGTCTATTGTAATTCTTACCTTCAATGCACTCAACAATTGCTTTCCCATGCTTTAAAAACTATAGAAAATTGGATGGCACTTCCAAGAGTCGATATTTAATAGACTAGTAGAGGTTATGAACCATCTTTAGATAAAATGACGCAAATCGGAGATCAATGATATTGTTGGGAATATGTTTTTTATTCCCATTCACCGTCGAATCTATATTTTCTTCCACTCATGTAATGAAGATGATCAGTTTATTGTCCGAAGATCAGGGAAAAAAAGAAAGAGTAAACTTTGGTCAACTACCTGTGTAAATATGTATATTATCAAATATTTTTGTAAGTTTGAATATCTAAATTTTAATCCATTATTTTTATAATTTGATTATATATATATTTATTAAAAGATATCACTTCTGTGTTGGAGAAAAAAGAAAGAGCAATCTTAGTCAACTATATGTATTCTCTTATACAAATATGTATATTAGCATATATCTTTGTGAGTTTGGACATAGGACTTTCAATCCATTGATTTATGCCTACAATGACTCATTATCAAAAAATTTCTTTCCTATGTAATATTGCTTTTCACCTAAGAACTCTCTTAGATTAATAACCTCTCTAAATCATATTCATTTATACCAACAATAACTTATCACTGCATGCCTACGAATATCAACTCCATGAAACTTTGAAATGTAAATTGTTACAAATAAATATGAGTAATAAAAGTAAAAACATCCAAACTTAATGATGTTTCTGTTATGGACATAGAAGTCATTACTATTTTTAAAATGAAAGATAAGATACTACACTTACAAATCTCAACATGAAACTAAAATCAAAGAATGCATTATAAATTATTTAAAATACATAGCCACAAATCTAACAATTTGACAAAAATTTGTCACTTAGTTAACAAGAAAGATAATTAAATTTTAATTTCAAAATGATCAATAATTTATAATAATATTTATTATTCAATTATTCTATTCATCTTCATAATTTTAAAGATGTTTAGTTTAATAAAAAAATTATAATAAAAATTATATATTTTTATAAATTTTATAAATAAATTTTTTTTTTATTAATATATTTTATAATCAAATCCGTGCGATGCACGGACGTCCCAACTAGTTATTAAATATATCGCACAGATGTCTAACTAATTATTAAATATATTGGCATTCCCACAACCATTTAATAGATACTTATTTCCCTTCATAATAACTGTGGTCCCAAAATAGGTACACAGCTACTCGGCAGTTATAAAAATCTTTACATATCCAATTCAGATCCATTTCATCTGAGAAATTAAAAACTTTGCCAGTTTTAATATTGGTGATATTGATTTATGCCTTTAACATAAAAAAACATATTTAACCCGGCACAGCACATTCACATGCCCCCTACACTGGCTCTCAAATATACTTTTACTCTGGTAAAAATTATAATTTTGAGAGAACCTTACTGCATGAGAATTGCACATGATAATTACATTGGTGTTTTACACCAAGATCAATATATTATGTCCATCCAATAAAAGACAAGAGGCACATGCAAATCGAAATCTTTTCTCTTGCAAGTTATGTTCTGCACTACCATGCTTACGTTCCATTTTTCTTGTAAGTTTAACCATACTGGCATCAGAATTATTACTGAATCAGGCTTCTTCTTAACTCGCGTTTACCGGCAAAGATCGTTGCAACAAGTTAAAGAAATCTTGTGCTGTTATTTAACTCCAAACTCGTGGGTACAATGAGATGAAGCTGATGACAACACTGGATTTACGAGTTTTTCAGCCTCCATGCTCACAATCACAATTGCAGAAGGATAGTTAAACTCAAGAACAAACACACCAAGAGAAGAGGAATGGAATTCAATCAATGCAGAGGGAAAATTAAACACATGTGACAGGCAGCCACAGATATTTCCAAACTATAATTTCTTGCATAGTGCGAGCTCAACAAGAAGGGATCAAAATCGAAAAATAAGAAAGCGGATGAAAATCGATGGAATCAAGTATAAAATTAGCGTTTTGAAGCCTCAGACTTGTCAGTAAATCTCATCTAAATGCTGCTTCACCAAGTAGGTTCTCCCTAAAAACAGGGACTTAGTTCCACAACACCTCAACTTTGCAGACAAAATCATCACAGGCTCCATGAAACATGGGGTATCACCAAACTAATTCACAACACTAACCTCGTCCAAACAAACCGCAGATTAGAACGCACGAAACTTCGAGGACAGATATCCATGACCCTGTGTTGCCACTATATGTAGCACGTTTACTTCAATCGGACATAGCCGGAGACTGCAAGAACAGAGGAAAGTGGGAATTTTTGTGGGGAAAAGATGTAGCCGCCCAATTGACACAGACAAGCCATGAACCCGGAGAACCGGATCGATCAGATCTGCAACACAGGACGGCCGAGGATAGCTCTCGCGCGGGCATTGGGGCCAGGCATCCCCACTGCAATCTCGTCGGAGCAGCCCGGGGTTGGGCCCACGCAAAGGAGAGAAAAACAGAAAGGGAAACGAGATGAAACACGAAAGGGTAAGAACAGAAGCAAAACGCACTCGAATCCCCCCGTCATTGCAGAAGCCAGATCAGAGAAGAAGAATCTCTACAGCTTAACCTGAGATCAACCCCCCGAGGAGGAGGATTGCGTCGCACCGCCGGACGCCATGGAAGCGGTGAAGAAGCAGTCGCCTCTGAGCGAAGGGGGATGCGCTTATAAAGAGATCTCTAGCAGAAACCCTAACTCGTGCTCTCCCAGGTTCCTTGATCGGGCGGTCCTCGCTGATTCGAAAGGGTGGAAGGGAGACCGTCGGATGGACGTCTTTCGTGGATGATCTGGATTCTGGAAGGTTCTTGATGCCGGAGAGGACTAATTGTCCCCGCAGTATGGCGGCTCGCCGGCTCCGGCCGGCTGGTAGGGTTAGATCATTTTTAATTGGAAATTTTAATTAGAAGTATTTATTAGACGGAGGATTTATTTTCTAATTCTTGTAAAAAAAATCTTAAATATTCTCACCTTTTAATAATTTTAACAATCAATCCCTAAAAAATAGGGCTACAAAGGATATTCTAATTCCAATATTTTGACTCAATTTTAATTAAAAATTATTTGTTTTAAAATTAAAAAATAATATTGATAATTATCAAAATCGATATCAGATATTCAGATAAACTATCAGAATCGGAATTAGAATTGAAAAATAATTGAAATCGATATCGATTATTTCGATAAATTATCCATAAATTCAAAAGACAAAGTCATAGTAAGCATCTTAGCTTATCGAAATTTCGGTTCTTATAATGTAATCGGAACGGAATCAGAATTAACCATTCCAATTTTATCGAAGTCGAAATCAAAATTATATTTCGGTTATCAAAATCGAAATTAGAAAGTGATGTTTCTGGTGCTGAAATCGACTCGGCTGCAGTCCTATTGAAAAAATAGTTTGTGTCTTCTATTTTATTTCCCATTTTACCTTATGTGAATGCATATCTTTATTCCTTAACATCAGATATGTATGACCACTATGTTTATACTTTAATTAGTTTTCTCATCTACTTTGCTAGTTTTCTCATCTACTTTAATTGGATCTACATCTACTTTAACTTATGTTTATGTTTCTATTCTTTGTTCTTACACTTCAACTGTATTCTTATTCTGACGTTCCGTGTTAGTTTGACACATTCATGTGTATACTTTAATAGAGACGATGACCTTCTCTTTAACTTCAACCTTTTATGCATCTTATATTAAGATGAATTATTTATTACTTTAACAGTTTATAATTTTAATTTAACTTTCAATGTTACACAATATATCACATATCTACCTATTATAAAACTTTAAGGTAAAAATTCATTAAAGTATATGCGACGATAAGTTAAAATGGATGGGGCTTAAAGTCACCGCAGATATAATTTAAAGTCTAAGTTCGAAGGTGTTAAAGTAAGAGTTCAAAATTATTAAAGTATGTGTAACTATGGGTTATAGTATGTGAGATTTAAAGTCACTGTTGATATAACTTAAAGTCTAAGGATATGTTTGATAACCAAATAAGTTATGATAACCCTTGATAAAAGGGGTTTATCGGCAATGATAATTATTATGACACTTGGTAAACTGGATAGCTTATTAGACACTTATCAGCACTTATTGGTTATAAGTTCTGATAAGTCTAACTCTCATTTTTGAGCTGATAAAGTTGTCTGAGCTTATAAGGGGCTCAAACCATGCCAAAGTGGAGATAAACCTCATTAATGACCCTGATGTGACACAAAATTACCTCATTAATGGCCATGATATGACATAAATGTTGCCCAGCTAGCAAGCCCAGAGGGGGGTGAATGGGATTCTTAAAAATATTGAGTACATAAACGTGTTCACAAAACAGTCACACAAAACACACTTCGATGGGTGTTAGAGTTAGTAAAGAAAGATAGTAAACGCAAAGCAAGCACAAAGACAACACATGAAATTATCCTGGTTCGGACCTCCTCTCCACAGGAGTCCTACGTCCAGTCTTTGAGCAACAACTCAGGCTATCACTACCCAAGGATACAATCCCCCTTATGGACCCTTACACACCCAGCCGCAACTGGTCTTCTCTTCACAATCCGAAGAGGAATTACAACACCCTGGATACCACCAGGTCTTCCTTCTTGTCACGCCCTGAATATTTAGCAGCGAAATAAATACCGGGGGACGTGAACGATACAAACCGGCGTATCACAGTTGAATAGTGCAGAGTCACAATCGAATATAATAACACATTCAAGACTATAATATGGTCACCAAAAGTAAACTTTATTTCATTCCATTCAACTAGATACAACCTCACATAATAAGAATCAACCAAAGGGTCCATCATTCAAATAAAACTTCCAGAAAAGTTTCACTATTACATAGACTACTCAAATTTCTATTTCTAAACTGTCATCTATTCTAGGACGGGTGCTCGTCACTCTTGCCCAGTCCCATCTGACTCCACAGGTTCTTCATCACTACCTGAAAAAGACAGGATGATAGGGGTGAGCGAACTAGCTCAGTAGGATTTATATCTCAATCACGTGCGGGCACTAGTATACATGATTAACATTTTATATAGGCAGATATGCATATGAATATGATGTCAATGCATGCTTTTCTAACAAGTTGAATAGCATAGTAGAACAGATATCATATCAGATCAATTGTCGAGTTCCATATACAATGGACGGAAATTCAAGAATAAAATCATGTCAGAAGAGATTGGCCATATTCAAGCAGAGCTCATGTATTCACAAGAACAAACTTATCCATATCATGTCAAGTCAAACTTATCAAGTCAAACAGGAGGCACATTTTCACAATCTTGCATGTCAGTTGTGCTATGCCAAGCACCAAGAGTCCATACTCCCGCGGTTAACAAGTACGTTGGGGCGCTCCTCCCCAGGACAGGACAGGGCCCCTATTGCACAGCATTGGATCAAGTTTTGGACCGGAGTCCCCGTTGTGCCGAACAAACATATTCATATTATGGCCACAGAGTTTCAATGACAAGCTCATAGTAAAAAGAACATGATCATTCATAGAGTCAAGGAATGACAAACAGCTCAAAAGAACAAGGCAGGATAACGACGTACCTTATGTTTCATAGTTCATTAATGTCTTGACATGAGGGTTTTCTAAAGACAGATCATATGCAGAACATGTACTTTCTAACATGTATGCATATGACAAATAATCAATTGAACCACCGGAAAACATGTAGCCATGAAACTCATATGCAAATCATAACATTACACCACTAACATGTTCATACTAACATGTATTATCCCCACATTCATATCATATTCTTATCTTATCAATTGACCATGAGCAAGATCACAGATAATCCAATGAACATAAGGACAATCAAAATTACCCATTAGAATCATATTCATATCATTACCATTTCCTTCCAATGGTTTGATTTATTTAGGTCCATGCATACTATATAACATCATGCACATGCTAGTAGACATCATGAGATGATTAGACCTAAATCATGCAAATTTCTTGTAAGGTAGTGTCGACACTAGATCAAGTGGTGTCGACACCATGCTCCAAACACAAGACAAAATCATGCAAAACTGGTCAGGTAGTGTCGACAGTAGTTCAAGTAGTGTCGACACTAGAGACAGGTTCCAGAAAAACTTCTGGAAAACATGGGACAGGTGTCGACACTAGATGAGGTAGTGTCGACACTAGATGGCTTTCCCAGAACACTCTCTGGGCTGTTTGGGACAGGGTGTCGACACTAGATGAGGTAGTGTCGACACTAGGGGCTTCCCAAAACACCTTCTGAGCTGTGTTGGGACAGTGTTTTGACACTAGTTCAAGTAGTGTCGACACTAGAGCCATCCAGAACAAAACTTATGAGTCAGTGGAACCCGAAAACACATGCCATGCAGCGATTCACTCTCAACTCTTATAACTCTCTAAATATTGACATTTGGACAACGTTCAACAGGAAAGATGAAGAGGACAACTAGTAGAAGAATTTTTATGTTGAGGGTTTGATCAAATGCGGTCTCGCATCCCAAGAAAACATGTGAAAAAAAAATCAAGTGAAACCCGAAATCACAGTATCAAGCAGAGACTCTCTTATCATGCTCCTAACTCTCTAACGAAAAACCTTTGGATAAGACGTCCAACATAGAAGATGATCGTGACTTCAAATAGAAGAACTTTCATGAAGAAAGTTTAGTCAAATTCGGTCTTGAATCGTGTGCACAATAAGACGAACGAGAAAAGCCCTAACTGTGCAAGACTTCGGGAAAATCACCAATACACGATGAATACTCCATGAAAATTGGGCAAATCAAGTGCAATGAACATAGACTCGATGCTCTACATGATGGTATAGGTTTTCTTTAATCTTGGCCCGAGAACACCTACCTTTATGAAGATCTAAAATCAGTTGATGTTCTGGACGCAACAGAGGATGCAGGGGATGAAGCTACGGGTTCCCAGCCTTTCTCCTGCTCCTCAGAAGTTCTAACCTGCTTCCAAACGACTCCAACTCATTGTTAAACCTTCCCCAAGAGTTTAGGGATGAGTTCTTATAGTTTTAGGATGTGTTAAGAGTCCTAACTGTACTAGAAAGGGGCTAGAAGCTGGCTGTGTTTCTAGTTTCCAGGAAATCTGGGATTCCTTACCCAAAAGAGTAGCAAAGGTTTAGGAAACCACCAATTGAGATTGAGTTTGGTTTTGGCTTACCTTTCATGACTACTCATCCATAATTTAACCATAATTACCCTCACTAATTACTGTATAATTACATACACGAATTTCTGGGCAATTTCCTGTCTTAGTTTATTCATATCCTTGGGCCAAATATGCTCTATTGGCCCAATCTTGTTAATAGGTCATTAACACATGGTATGGAAGTCTCTCCAATACGTTTATTTAATTTATCCTCCTATATTTCTAAAAATTTTAATTGCTAATTTTCGGGGTGTTACATCCTCCCCACTTAAGAAATTTGGTCCCCAAATTTACGCATAATGGTGTAGTTCGTACTTGAGAATAGTTCCGGGTGGTTCTTCTTCATTCTTTCCTCTGTTTCCCAGGTAGCATTAGTAACTCCGTCTCGACTCCATTGGACCTTCACCATAGGTATGGTACGATTCCTGAGTCGCTGAATCTTCCGATCCAACAGTTGATCGGCTTCTCTTCATAAGTCAGGTCCTCCCGAATCTCCAAGTCCTCGTGGTCAATTACATGGTCGGCATTGAATAAGTACTTCCGCAGCATGGATATGTGGAACACATTATGCACGTTTACCAGTTGCGGAGGTAGTGCAAGTCTATACGCCACCTGACCAATTCTTTCCAGAATTTCAAATGGCCATATGAATCTGGGACTTAGTTTTTCTTTGATCCCAATCTTTGTATTCCCCTTGAAGGTGAGACCTTCAAGAAAACATGTTCGCCAACCTGAAATTCCAGCTCTCTCCTTCTCTTGTCTACATAACTCTTCTGTCGGGATTGCGCTATCTTCAGACATTCCCTGACAATCTGAACCTTCGGACAGTTGCCTCAATCAAGTCGGGTCCAACCCATTGGTTCTCCCCAACCTCTTCCCAACAAAGGGGTGATCTGCAATTCCTGCCATATAAGGCTTCAAATGGAGCCATTTTGATACTAGCCTGATAGCTGTTTATAAGACAACTCCATCAAGTACAACTGATCATCCATCGACCCTTGAAATCCAGCACCAGAGCACGAAGCATATCCTCCACAATTTGATTGGTCCTTTCAGTTTGTCCATCAGTCTGAGGATGGAAGGCAGTACTAAAGTTTAGTTTAGTACCCATTGCTGCTTGTAAACCCTTCCAGAAGTGTGAAGTAAATCTAGGGTCCCGATCTGATATTATGCTAGATTGAACCCCATGCAGTCTAACTACTTCCTTAACATATAGAGCGGCCAACACATCCACTGACCATGTACTCTTGATCGGCAAGAAGTGAGCCGACTTAGTCAATCGATCAACTATTACCCAAATTGCATCCATACCACCTCTAGTCTTGGGCAATCCCATGATAAAGTCCATCCGATACTATCCCACTTCCACTCTGGGATTTCTAGTGGTAGCAGTCCACCAGCTGTACGAAAATGCTCGGCTTTGACTTCATGCATGTTAAACAGTATGCCACATGATCGGCCACATCCCTCTTCATGTTTGGCCACCAGTACGACCTTTTTAAGTCTTGGTACATCTTTGTTGATCCTGGATAAATCGTATATTTGGACTGGTGAGCTTCATTCAGTAACCTCTTCTTGATTCTTCATGATCAGGGACATATGTTCTACCTCGGAATAATAATCTTCCCTCTATGAGGAGTAAGGTCAGGTCTTTGTTCTAGCTTCTCCCTGATCTGAACTAAGAATGGATCTTCTCCCTATTTCTCCTTGATTTCGGTCAGTAGACCGAATTGTATCTGGAGATTGGAAATCATTACTTGTTTCTCATTCTTTTCCATGTCCAAATTCATGCTTGCAAATTGCTCCAGTAACTTCCATTCTCCCACATCATACTAGCTAGCATAGCTCCTGGTTGTCTACTTAGGCGTCAGCCACTACATTGGCTTTCCCAGGGTGATATGAATGGAAAAGTCAAAGTCCTTAAGGTACTCTAACCACCTTCTTTGTCTCATGTAAGCTCCTTCTGTGAGAACAAGTATTTCAAACTCTTGTGGTCAGAAAAGACTTTAAATTGCTCACCATAGATATAATGCCTCCAAATCTTCAAGGCGAATACTACGGCTGCTAACTCCAGGTCATGAACCGGGTAGTTCACTTCGTGGATCTTCAACTGTCTTGAGGCATAAGCTATAACTTTCCCTTGTTGCATTAAGACGCATCCCAGACCTATTCCAGAAGCATCTGAATAAATTTCAAATCCTCCCTCTTCAGTGGGTAAGGCGAGGACAGGAGCAGTGGTCAGACACTTCTTCAAGTTGTTAAAGCTTCCCTCACAATCATCAGTCCACACAAACGGATTTTCCTTCCGGGTCAGCTTGGTTAATGGTACTGCAATCTTTGAGAAATCTTTTATAAACCTTCGGTAATATCCTGCTAGACCTAGGAAGCTCCTGATCTCAGTGACCTTGTCGGTCTTCCATTTTCAGAACAGCCTCAACCTTTGATGGATCAACAGCGATACCATCCTTGGTTACCACATGTCCTAGAAGGATACCTCCTCAAGCCAGAATTCACATTTACTTAACTTGGCATATAGTTTGTTCTCCCTCAAAATCTGCAATGAAATTCTCAAATGCTCCTCATGCTCTTCCTTTGTCTTGGAATAAATCAATATATCATCGATGAATACCACCACAAACTTATCAAGATATGGGCGATAAATGCTATTCATCAGCTGCATGAAAACTGCAGGGGCATTTGTTAGTCCAAAAGGCATAACAATAAATTCATAATGCCCATACCTGCTTCGGAAGGCAGTCTTGTGAATGTCTTCTCCTTTGATCCTCAATTGATGATAACCGGATCGGAGATCTATTTTTGAGAGAAGTATCTAGCTCCAGATAATTGATCAAACAACTCATCAATTCTCGGCAGAGGGTATTTGTTCTTGATGGTTAACTGATTCAGTTGTCTGTAATCTATGCATAGCCTCATCGACCCATCTTTCTTCTTGACGAAGAGGATAGGTGCACCCCATGGCGATGTGCTTGGTCGGATGAAACCCTTCTCTAACAGTTCCATCAGTTGCTCTTTTAATTCTTTCAGTTCTGCGGGGGACATTCTATATGGTGCCCTAGATACCAGTGCTGCACCAGGGACCAATTCGATGGTAAAATCGACCTCTCGCTCCGAAGGAATTCCTGGCAGTCTTCGGGAAAAACATCAGTGTATTCGTTAACGACATGGATGTCCTCTACTTTGACTTCCTTCTTCAACAGTTTCTGGTTCCTGGACAGCTTGCAGTCGGCCTTGCCTCTTCTGTCCTTCTGACGTTTGTCCTGAGGGGCTTGTTCTTTCAAACTTGGGCAGTCCGAGATCCTATGGTCACGACTCCCACAGCGTAGGCATCTCTCTTGCGCTCCCAGCTTCTTCAGTCCGATACACAAGCTCTGTCACAATGTTTACACCTTTCTCCGTTGTCACCATTACCTGCTTACCTAACTCCTTCGGCTTTTTATCCGCTGGTTCATTTACCCCGCCACTGGGCCTTTTCTTCCCAATAGTCGGATGATACCTCCCAGCAGAAGACACTTGTTCTCGTTTCACGAATTTTCCCGTAATCCTTTCAGCAGTCTTCATGGCATCTTCCAATAGTTGAGCCTTCTTAACCATTTCAGCATAAGTTTGAATGTCCATTGGCGCCAGTTGGGTGATGAACTGGGGCCTCAAGCCATTCAGAAAGCGTTTCGCCTTCATCCTTTCTGTCCCAATCAAGTGAACAACGTATCGGGACAGCCGAGAGAATTGGGCCTCATACTCAGCCACATTGAGTCCTCTCTGCTTCAAAGCCGCAAATTCGGCTGCTTTCCGTTCTTGGACCCTCTCAGAAAAGTACTTGGCGTTGAAACGCTCAATGAACTGAGCCCATGTTAGTTGTTGTCCATTTAGGGTTGCTTCTACCGACTCCCACCATGCCCTGGCATCCTTTTCCAACTGGAAAGTCGCCAGGAGTACCTTGTTCTGGTCTGTGCATTGCATAACCCTGAATATCCTTTCAATCTCTTTAACCCAGTGTTCAGCAACATTGGGTTAGTACTCCCTTCAAACCTAGGCGGGTCCATGTTCCGAAAATTCTGGTGGAGCTCATCGGCTCCACGATTACCTCCACCCGGGTGGCTTGTAAGATAGCCTGAGGCAGCGTTGTTATCGAGGTGTAAAAAATGAAAATCGACAAAATCTAATAATCCTCTTTGGTGACGTACGCCCCGATTCCTCCTCGTTTTTGGCATTTTTTTGATGCAGGTGATAAGGCATGCCATGATATGTGAATAAAAATGATAAAAAAAATCAAAAAACTTTTGCAGGCGGCGTCTGAGTCTTTCTCTCTCTCTCATCTCAAAATTTTTTAGAAGCGGGTCTGCCTCCGCTTTCTCACATCCGCCTGTTTCTCTCAATCTCTCTCCTCCATGCAATTTTGCAGATCTCCAAAGCCTAGGCGGAGGTGTGGTCATTTGGAGGCAAGGTGGGTCTTTTCACAGATTTCTAATTTCAAATTTTTTTTAAAATTAGTTCAAACGATGCCTGAGTCAAATTCTGTATGGTTCGTTGCATGTCCCTAGCCTGGGCACGTCCGCGGCCATTGTGGTAATAATCACCTTCAAGATAATAATGTGAGTTAGTCATCTAAATATATCACATGTGACTTCTATTCCCATGGCTCTACCCAAGCTCACATTAGGTACGACAGGTTTTGACTCGTGTAATCTAGTTCATTCCATGTTCCTAATCCTTTGGACCTTAAAGTTAAGTCTCTGATACCAACTGTCACGCCCCGAATATTTAGCAGCGGAATAAATACCGAGGGACGTGAACGATACAAACCGGCGTATCACAGTTGAATAGTGCAGAGTCACAATCGAATATAATAACACATTCAAGACTATAATATGGTCACCAAAAGTAAACTTTATTTCATTTCATTCAACTAGATACAACCTCACATAAGAAGAATCAACCAAAGGGTCCATCATTCAAATAAAACTTCCAGAAAAGTTTCACTATTACATAGACTACTCAAATTTCTATTTCTAAACTGTCATCTATTTCTAGGACGGGTGCTCGTCACTCTTGCGCAGTCTCATCTGACCACAGGTTCTTCATCACTACTTGAAAAAGGCAGGATGATAGGGTGAGCGAACTAGCTCAGTAGGATTTATATCTCAATCACGTGCGGGCACTAGTATACATGATTAACATTTTATATAGGCAGATATGCATATGAATATGATGTCAATGCATGCTTTTCTAACAAGTTGAATATCATAGTAGAACGGATATCATATCAGATCAATTGTCGAGTTCCATATACAATGGACGGATAATTCAAGAATAAATCATGTCAGAAGAGATTGGCCATATTCAAGTAGAGTTTATGTATTCACAAGAACAAACTTATCATATCATGTCAAGTCAAACTATCAAGTCAAACAGGAGGCACATTTTCACAATCTTGCATGTCAGTTGTGCTATGCCAAGCACCAGAGTCCATACTCCCGCGGTTAACAAGTACGTTGGGGCGCTCCTCCCCAGGACCGGACATGACCCTATTGCACAGGCATTGGATCAAGTTTTGGACCGAGTCCCACGTTGTGCCGAACAACATATTCATATTATGGCCACAGAGTTTCAATGACAAGCTCATAGTAAAAAGAACATGATCATTCATAGAGTCAAGGAATGACAAACAGCTCAAAAAAACAAGGCAGGATAACGACGTACCTTATGTTCATAGTTCATTAATGTCTTGACATGAGGGTGTTTCTAAAGACAGATCATATGCAGAACATGTACTTTCCTAACATGTATGCATATGACAAATAATCAATTGAACACCGGAAAACATGTAGCCATGAAACTCATATGCAAATCATAACATTAACACCACTAACATGTTCATACTAACATGTATTTATCCCCACATTCATCATATTCTTATCTTATCAATTGACCATGAGCAAGATCACAAGATAATCCAATGAACATAAGGACAATCAAAATTACCCATTAGAATCATATTCATATCATTGCCATTTCCTTCCAATGGTTTGATTTATTTTAGGTCCATGCATACTATATAACATCATGCACATGCTAGTAGACATCATGAGATGATTAGACCTAAATCATGCAAATTTCTTGTAAGGTAGTGTCGACACTAGATCAAGTGGTGTCGACACCATGCTCCAAACACAAGACAAAATCATGCAAAACTGGTCAGGTAGTGTCGACACTAGTTCAAGTAGTGTCGACACTAGAGACAGGTTCCAGAAAACCTTCTGGAAACATGGGACAGTGTGTCGACACTAGATGAGGTAGTGTCGACACTAGATGGCTTTCCCAGAACACTCTCTGGGCTGTTTTGGGACAGGGTGTCGACACTAGATGAGGTAGTGTCGACACTAGAGGGCTTCCCAGAACACCTTCTGGGCTGTGTTGGGACAGTGTTTGACACTAGTTCAAGTAGGTCGACACTAGAGCCCATCCAGAACAAAACTTATGAGTCATGTGGAACCCGAAAACACATGCCATGCAGCGATTCACTCCCAACTCTTATAACTCTCTAACTATTGACATTTGGACAAAACGTTCAACAGGAAAGATGAAGAGGACAACTATTAGAGAATTTTTATGTTGAGGGTTTGATCAAATTCGGTCTCGCATCCTGAGAAAACATGTGAAGAATAAAAATCAAGTGAAACCCGAAAACACGTATCAAGCAGAGACTCTCTTATCATGCTCCTAACTCTCTAACGAAAAACCTTTGGACAAGACATGCAACATAAAAGATGATCGTGACTTCAAATAGAACAACTTTCATGAAGCAAGTTTAGTCAAATTCGGTCTTGAATCGTGTGCACAATAAGACGAACGAGAAAAGCCTTAACTGTGCAAGACTTCGGGAAAATCATCAATACACGATGAATACTCCATGAAAATTGGGCAAATCAAGTGCAATGAAATAGACTGCGCTCTACATGATGGTATAGGTTTTCTTTAATCTTGGCCTGAGAACACCTACCTTTATGAAGATCTAAAACCAGTGATGTTTTGGACGCAACAGAGGATGCAGGGGATGAAGCTACGGGATCCCAGCCTTTCTCCTGCTCCTCAGAAGTTCTAACCTACCTCCAAACGACTCCAAATCGTTGTTAAACCTTCCCCAAGAGTTTAGGGACGAGTTCTTATAGTTTTAGGATGTTGTTCAGAGTCCTAACGATACTAGGAAAGGGGCTACGAGCTCTGTATCCTAGTTTCCAGGAAATCTGGGATTCCCTTACCCAAAAGAGGTAGCAAAGGTTTAGGAAACCACCAATTGGGATTGAGTTCGGTTTTGGCTTACCTTTCATGACTACTCATCCATAATTTAACCCTAAATTACCCTCACTAATTACTGCATAATTACATACACGAATTTCTGGGCAATTTCCTATCCTAGTTTATTCATATCCTTGGGCCAAATATGCTCTATTGGCCCCATTGTTAATAGGTCATTAACATATGGTATTGGAAGTCTCTCCAATATGTTTATTTAATTTATCCTCCTATATTTCTAAAAATTTTAAATTGCTAATTTCCGGGGTGTTACACTTCTACTCGAAGGGAACACACACCCTGGAACCCCTAGGTCTTCCTTCAACACGAAGGGAACACAAGAATGTGAAATGAGATCAAGCTTATACAATGCTAGATCTGAAGTTAAGACTGAGAGGGAAAGTTCTACAGTGAGGAGGACACTCTCAATTTTCAGAAGCTCTCAAGACTAACACAATGAATGCAGAGAGCTAAAGAGCTAAACAATCAAAGGAGTGAGGCTTGGCTCTTCGAGATGCTCGCAAAAAAACTTGTTAAAGATTGTAGTTGGTATTCTCATCTGAAAGTTATATTCTTCTGGAGCTTTAGTCTTCTTTTTATATATATCTTCTATTTGAAATTTGAACGTTGAAGTGTTCCGTGTCTCTAAGCTTTTGTTTACGTTAGATGCATGGTCCTGTAGAGCTTTTCGTTTCAACGGTCTTCATGCACGCACAAAGAGAAGATCTTCTGTAATATCCTTTGGCTTCTATTTTGTCCAACATTGTATGATGAGTGCTGTCAGAGAACTGCACGCATTACAAGCTTAAACAATAGACAGCTAAGCTGTCTCTTGTTGTCAGTCAAGTTAGATTGATTTTATACAGAAATAGAAGTTCCATTCTGTTCTTCTAAAAGATGTTTACAGAATAAGCATGAGAATAGAAGATATTGTTTGCATGCACTGCAGTGATACGTTAGTCATAATAATTGCATGGTTGTTAGAGAGATATACGTGAAGACTTTGACTTTTCAATGTATTAAAAAATGAGCTCGAAAATCAAATCATTATTTTTCACATGGAATCGTTATATGCATGACTTATGAAATCGTTATGCAAATGAGTTGATATTCATGTAAATCGTTGTGCACTCACAAACAAACCGATGCACATATTAAACGTTATGCATTAATAACCAAATCGTTGTAGAGACAAATCGTTGTGACTCCATAAGCAAACGTTATGCACAAGTCATTATAATCAAATTGTTAAAGATAATGTGAATGAATCGTTGTTTGCTGTATCGAATCGTTACAGCGACCAAGTCGTTATGTAACTTGATAAATCATTACAGTAACAGAGTCGTTATGTAACTTATCGAATCGTTACATGGATCAAATCGTTTGAAAATTGATGAGTCGTTGTGACACTGAAATCGTTGTTCTCACTTATCAAATCGATGTGAGAGTAAATCGTTGTCTTTCTTAAGAAGTCGATGTGATCACTTATCGAATCGTATGGAAGCAAATCGTTATGAATACTAAAACAAATCGTTATGAAAGTAATCGTTATGATCACTTAATAAATCATTACGAAAGCAAGTCGTTATGAATACTTAGCAAATCGTTGCGATCACTTACCAAATCGTTGTGAGGGCAAATCGTTTGCGATCACTTACCGAATCGTTGTGAGGTCAAACGTTTGCGATCACTTACGAATCGTGTGAGATAGACTGTAATAAAGTGACAATGACTTATGAAATCGTTATAGAACCAAAATCAAATGTGAATGAGGAAATCGTTATGATTCTAAGGAATCGTTATAACAACTAGAGAGTCGATGTGCACTTAGAAAATTTTCATGCTTTGAA
>CM024758.1:107529797-107667904 GCA_014218235.1 Colocasia esculenta
AGGCATAAATGAAATTATATAGGGATGGACTGATCATCAATAAGTTTTGTTATCACCAAAATACCATAAATTTATATTTATTAGGAAAACATGATATTAAATATATTTAATAATATTTAATTAATCATAAGTTTTGTTATCACCAAAATATAAGGGTAAAATATAAGAGTGGTTCAACATAACTCATGTTACTACCAATTTGTTTGTCCTGTCATATGTAATGACCTCATGCTATTGCTTTCCGTTATGTTTAAATCAATATTTATTCTAGATATTGTGAGGCACGTCATGTCACTTACACACATGCACAATAGGCAACCCCTTCTTAGCTGATTGGAATCTCTCTGTTAGACATTCCGTTCTGACAAACTAGGGACCTTTCTGATAAAACCTTCGTAAGTCTGCATACTCTATGGGTTTCCTCATGGAGAGAGAGCTAGTTGTACCATTGAAGTTCCCTAGAGATAGCATGCACTTCCTTTCTCATCTACTTTCTCAGCGAGTACGATTTTATGTACATGAAACCAAGTTACTAATTTAAATGTTGAACTAAGTGGAAACTAAGTCGTTATACTGCCGAATTTCTCTCTTGACACACTACCATCTTGGAATCAAGTTCACTTGACTGGAAATCATTACAATATGATCACAGATGACATGATATACTGCACTATATGTTGACTCCTTGGAATTCCTGTAACTGGCCATGCTTGATTATGGGTATCTACGTAGTAGGTAGTGAGGATATATGTAATTTTCCCTTTTCTTGAGTCATTATAATTTAAAGTCAATGGAGTTGTATTCAACATTGTGAGTTAACGAAGAAGAGTTGATAATGTTCATTACTTGGTCCCTTATGTTGGTGTTGATATACCTTTAATGCTCGTTAGTTAGATGCTTATTTACCGACACTCACGTCTCAGAATATCAAACTACGTAATTCTCGGGACGTGACAGTAGAGAACTGAAAATATACTGTTAACCATAGTGTATAATGATACTAGAGTTGCATCTATGTTAGGAGTACTTGTCTTGTTAAAATGCTAGGTACATAACCACTTATATGTGTTCATGGTGTACATTCATGGTGGCATAAATCTTTAATGTGCATAATGACTCGTGACTGATTATTGTTACATGTTAAAAGTTTTTGCTTGTTACATGCTTGCTTGCTAGCTTGATATGGCCATCTTGCATTCTTAGAAACTATTGCTCTCGTGATCGATCTTGCTCTCGTATCATGCTTAATCTCAATATCTAAGTACTTTTGGCCACTTGATCATATTGTTGTTAACATAATTCTCTTGATAGTTACATATTATCGAATTTACCATGCTTGTTAGCATATCTTTGATTTACTCGTGACTGCCTAGTTCTTAAACTGATAATCACTTATACTTGCTGAGAGATGTAAATTTTACTAGGCAAGTGCGCTCATTACTTACTTTCTTAACATTTTAGGTAACACCGATGTTGAGGAGGAGAACTAAGCGAGCAATGGGAATGCGTCTGAGTGAAGAGCATGGTTCAATCTTATAAATACTATTATTTTACTTTGAGAGTTAGATTGTTTTAGTTGGTGGTAAAGAATGAGAATGATATGTAATTTTTCCTTTATTGCATCTTAATTTTGTAGTTTAAATTTTGAATTGATAATGTACTGATTTTGATTATTGAAATGAAATGAAGAGTTTAAGGTTATAAAATGTTCAAATTATTGTGATATATGTAATTGATAGCTAGAAGCTTATTTGTCGACTGCTCACGTCTTAGTTATTCTTCTACTGCCATGTTTAGGACGTGACAATTAACGTATGTGTGGCAGTTAGTTAAAATATGTGGGACTTAAAGTCACTATTAACTTAAAGTCTAAGTTCTAAAGCGATAAAATAAGAGTTTGGAGTTGTTAAAGTATATTTGATACTGAGTTAAAGTGTGTGGGACTTAAAGTAATTGTTGATATAAATTAAAGTCTAAGTTTGAAGACATTAAAGTAAGAGTTCGAAAGTGTTAAAATAAGAGTTCAAGGTCGTTAAAGTTTATGTGACAGTAAGTCAAAGTATGTGAGATTTAAAGCCACTGTTGGCATAACTTAAAATCAAAGTTTTGAAGATGTTAAAGTAAGAGTCAGAGTTGTTAAAGTATGTGTAATCCTAAGTTAAAATGTGTGAGACTAAAATAACTATTGACATAAATTAATGTCTATGTTTGAAGATATTAAAGTAAGAGTTTGAAAGTATTAAAGTAAGAGTTAAATATCGTTAATATATGTATGATGATGAGTTATAACGTATGAGATTTAAAATCGCCGTTAACATCACTTAAAGTGTAAGTTTTAGGGCGTTGAAGTAAGAGTTCAAAGTTGTTAAAGTATGTGTGATAGTGAATTAAATTATATGAGATTTAAAATAATGTTGATATGATTTAAGTGTAACTTCAAAGGCATTAAAAGTAAGAGTTGAAAAACTTTAAAGTAATAGTTACTCATCATCAGAAAATAGAAAACGTTACTCAGGGATTGTCAGTGTAGATCCTAATAAAGTAGGGATTACAAATTAAAATCTCTAAAAGTATCTAGACTTTTTTGCGCAGTCATTTTTGACAGGGACATGCAGTTAAGATACTCTCACTAACAGAGACATATAATTAATTTTTCCTATTTAATTTGAATCAAATCAAGGTGAGCAAATATAATTAGAACCAAATCAAGTATAATGAATCAAACTAAATTTAATTATATAATTCAATTAGTTATAATTTAGATATTGGGTTAAAATTAAAAAAAAATTCTTTAATAGTTAAAATACATATTATCAAAACATATGTAATATCAATAACAAAAATGTTTATATCTTAGTAAATAATGGAAAGAATATTATTTTACAGCACAAATTCATTTAGATTAATAAAAATAAAAAAAATAAAATATTACTTTTATCTAATTAGTCGACACCCAACAAAAACTTTTACCACAACATAACAAATAACAAGACAACTAGAGCTAAGCGTTTTACATCCATATTAAAAAAGTATAATATAAAAATAAATGAAAAAAAATTACGAAAATAAAATTCAATGAGAAAATCAATTAAAAACAGTCAACAATGATATTTGTTAACCTAAAATATAAGTATAAAAATTATGTAAAAATCAGTGAAAATAAAGATCAGGAAAAAAGTGAGAAAAAACTATTAAAAATGATCCAATTTGATTGGTTCAAGCTATCTGTTTATCGTTCGATTTGGTTCATACTATTCGATTTGATTTCTATGTCAAATCGAATCATTTAAAACTAATCTGGTTTTAGTTTGGTTCATCGATTCGAATTCTAACATTTTTGAACCTAATCAAACAAATTAAAATTTTTCGTTCGGTTAAAATCGATTTCTCGATTCAACATAAGAAATGAGCACCCCTCGCGATTGGGCCATGTGAGTGGATGCTAACTATGCTCTACTGCAGAACTGGATCGGGTTGGTTGGAGCTCTCCATTGAACCGATGGGGAACAAATTGAGCCCCAGGGCTAGGCTGCCGATAGGGAAGTGGCTGGGCTGACGCGAGTGTGCTGGTGTAGCTAGGGTCTCGGGCATGTCATCGAGCAATTGGCACGCAACCCTGGCCGCCATGCAGTTGAGATGGAAGCTAGTGTCAAATGCCTGACTGAGCAGTGGCAACAGTGATGAGGTGTTCTATGGCCTATGGGGCCAACCGTTGAACATTTGATATGCGTGTATGTGACACCACATAGTGACCTATACAATATAGATGACTAGACTGGGTGGTTGCATGTGAGTTGGTGGGCAACACGGTGGGGTGGTGAAGGCGACAACAACATTCGACTGGGGCCTCACACCCCTTTGCTCAGGCAAGGGACTTGAGGGAGAGAGGGGTCGTGTTCACAAGACAAATTTATTTTCTAATTTTCAATTCACCACTTCTTCTCCTCAAAATATTAAATTACATCCTCCTTATAAAGGGAAACCCTAAAAGTCTCCATAGTGTACCCAAACTACTTAAAGTCCATGAACCACATACTAACTAAAAACATAAATAGAAAATACAAAGAAAATATAAAAAGGACTCCAAGTAACCCTAACTATTGATGGACTCAAAAAACGCTTTTGTACATGTCTGGTCCAAAATATATTAAAACCTAAAAATAATATGGGTCCAAATACACAAAGATTACTCAACATACTGCATCAGTTCTATTTCCCCATTGTCAGATTATTTCTAGTTTTTCAGGAACCCACGAAGCTGCAGCCGCCGGCTCGCACATGCCGGTGGGCTCTCACGTGCAGAGTAATATCCAATATTCATAACAGTTTTATTTATTGTGAATATATACATATATTAATTTGTACTCTTGTTCACTTATTTTCAGAAAACATAAGTGCGTTTATATCAAATTTTAACCATGGAGAGAGTCTCTCACACATACCAATTCACAGTACGTAGATTCTACGGAAAATATGCTTATGGATATATAGACTTAATTTATAACGAGTTTATTTTTCAGCTATTCAATCTGAGACTGCAACATATCATAAATGTAAACATATTCATGCATCCAAGCGGGCCTTTAATCTCACATTTAAAAAAAAAAAATCTCACATTTGATTCTTCTTCATTCTTGAATCTCGAAGAACAAACAATATGGGTACAGTGCAACGAGTGTAAGGCGTTTCATCTCAGTTTTTTCTTGTAGTTAATGGTTAGAAAAAGATAACATGTACAGCTGGCTCAAATAATTAAGTACTGTAAAAAAAAAAAAAAAGGGGGGGGGGGGGGGGGGGGCAACAGCATGCATGCGAGATGATTACCAGTTTGTGGAAGGTCTTGGAGTTGGATCATCCTTTCAGATCATGTCGTCCAACTCAGTTGGGAAAGCCATCGACCAATCAATCGAAAATTTTGCCTCACATATATAGCTCTAGCTAGCCAATCTGCTACTCCATTCCCATTTCTTTGAACATGTGAACTGCTTGTACTGTTGCCCCATTTGAGCAGTTCTTTTCCTATCTCCTTAGCAATACCCTTTTTATCTCCTGAGTCTGGTCTTGGTTGGCTCATTGCTGGCTAGAAATGCCATGCATGTACGTAGATAACCTCTGTCTGTGCACATGAAGTCTCTACATTTTTTATGGAGAAAGATTTAGTGCATTTTTATATTGTACTTAAAGTGTAATATGACTAGGCACTCATCTCATGTGACACTCAATTATTAGGTTGTCATTTTATCCACCCCTCATGTGAGTGGTGTCACATGGGATGAGTAGCTAATCATATTATACTTAAGTACAATAGAAAAGTACACTAAGTCTTTCTCTTTTATGTGCGTAGTCCCCTGCTGCTACAATTCATATCAATTAAGCATCTGTATGCTGTTGTACGTTGCCTCAGCTATACAGAGGTGTTGCCCAAGTAACCTGTCCTGCTCTTTTGCAGGCTCCATCTGGATTTCTCATGAGGATGTATATAACATGTACCTGCACATTTTGTCTGCCATTATCCCTCTGCATGCACCATAAAAATTAAAGTTTCTCCTCTCCATCTTTTTCCTGGCCTCCTAATTTAAGTTGGCTGAGTGATCAGATCCTTCTGGTAATTATTCAGGTTAATTTACTGCGAGTCGCCAACTTGTTCACCTGCGACATTGTTCAGAATTTTCCTCATATAACTTCTGTTTGTGAACTGGGTGTTTGCTTAATTTTAAAAACTCCACAGGCTGCTTCATCTATGTATGATATGTGTAGTTTGTGTTGTTGGAACTCTGCTATTATCTCCAAAAGGTCCTACAACTCCCTAAGTTTTCTAGAGCGAATCACAAATTAACTTGCTTTGCTTTGTAGTAAATACCCATAAGATTTTTGTCATTTGGGGTAGTGCATGCATTTAATCCAATACACGGCCTCCTCTCAGAGGTCTATAGGTGCGTTGCAATTTCTCTCCAAGTAATTTCGTCTGCAGCTTTGCATGTGACAAATTAAGTGCATGGTTTGATCTTCTTGCATCAGTCCACAGCACTGACATGTTGCATGCATTGCTCGAGTAAAGTTTGAGAGTGTTACTACCCCCCACGCTAATTTCCGTAGAATCGTTCTGATCCTTCATCGAACTAGCCAATCCCAATTCTTCTTCTATCCGTTTGATTACACGGAAAACCCCATTGAGGAAATTTTTTTCAAAGAAAACTTTATTTTTTGGGTTATTTGGTTTCCCTGAAAAGTAAAATTTGAAAAATTTATCTTAAAATTTTCAAATTTTGGCGTCCGCCTATGCCATTTTCTAGTTCACATCATGGTTCGCCCGTGCCGCCCAAACCGGCGCGGCACGGGCGTACCGTACCGTGTTTGGGCGCCAGCGGCCCCAGGCACGGTCGGGTCGACCATCGTGGTCGACCCGAGCGATCCGTTGCGAGACGCGGCGGGTCGCCCACGGTCCGGTCCGATACGCATCGGACCGGGCCGGTTTGGCGCGGTCCGAGCCCTTTTTTTTGTTTTTTATTTTTTGTTTTTAACTTACTCTCTCACGTCCGATGTATTTAAGAGGTCTAAATGATGTCTAATTGAGATGAAACTTTAAACATAAGTTAATTAAGAGATGATAAAAATTATAATAATTATAGTTTAATTTTTTAAATTAATTTTTTGTCAAATAAAAATTGTCCCAAAAATTATTAGATCGACTTAATCTCAACATCTAAGGATCTAAATGGTGTCTAATTAAGATGAAATTTCAAACATAAGCTAATTAAGGGACGATAATTTTAGTTTAATTTTTTAAATTATTTTTTTCAAATAAGAACTGTCCCAAAAATTATTAGGTCGACTTAATCTCGACATTTATGCATCAATAACTCATGATATTTATATTTTTAGAATCAATACATTTTTCTAGTAATTATGATGACTTTAAATTTGACTTCATTTTTGAAACCAAATATCACTCTGTTGAAGTGCACAGAGGGTTCGCTGTACCGCGACAAATTCTGTATGCACTTAAGAGATCTAAATGATGTCTAATTGAGATGAAATTTCAAACATAAACTAATGAAGAGATTATACAAATTATAGTCATTTTAGTTTAATTTTTTAAATTAATTTTTTGTCAAGTAAAAACTGTCCCAAAAATCATTAGGTCGACTTAATCTCGACATCTATGCATCAATAACTCATGATATTTATATTTTTAGAATCAATACATTTTTATAATAATTATGATAACTTCATATTTGACTTTATTTTCGAAACCAAATATCGTTCCGTTGAAGTGCACAGAGGATTCGTTGTACCATGATAAATTCTATGTGCACTTAAGGGGTCTAAATGATGTCTAATTGAGTTAAAATTTCAAACATAAACTAATTAAGAGATGATACAAATTATATTCATTTTAGTTTATTTTTTAAATTAATTTTTTGTCAACTAAAAATTGTCTTAAAAATCATTAGGTCGACTTAATATCAACATTTATGCATCAATAACTCATGATATTTATATTTTTAGAATTAGTACATTTTTCTAGTAATTATGATGACTTCAAATTTGACTTTATTTTTGGAACCGAATGTCGTCCTGTTGATTTTTTTAGTGTCATATAATATTTTATTATACATTTTAAGACGTTATAGTTTTGTTTCTGTTTTCGAATTCTTAGTTTTGATCTAATGAAATACATTGCTCATATCATGAACAACTTTCATGAAGAGTCCAAAGATTAGATCACCATCATTCAGGTTGTAGAGAGGCTGCACTCATTGCTAATTTTTGGATCGCGATATGAGAGAGAAGGTCAAGAATAATCCACTGTATCTTCAAGTACATATATTCATTTGATGTGATTTTAGTTGGAACTCATAGAGAAAGTCGTGGGGAACACCTTTCATGAAGAAGTTTCGAAGAGATATACCCTCATTTGAGATGTGGAAGGTATGATAATTATGTATATGTAAATCATGATATGAGAGAGAATGTGAAGATAATCTACTATAACTTTTGACATAGATCACCAATTGAGATGATTCCACTTTGAAGATGATGTTGAAAAAGAATAAAACAACTTTGATGAAGATCTCATGAGCATATAAGCCTCTTTTTAGGCTGTAGAAGGTGTGATATCTCTGATAGATCTGGAGGATATGAGAGAGAAAGGGGAGAGAGAAAGAGTACATGTATGAGAAGAGATGGAAAGTCTATCTTAAGTTTGGATGGAGAGTCTTCTTTTGAAATTTACTCATTTTAAATATTAACAAATCACAAAATTAAAAAAACAAATCAAACAAGCCATTTTTTCATCGTATCTCAGCGGTACGGTGTGGTACGGTACGATACGGTACGGTACGTACCGTCCCACGGAAAATGCGGTACGGCGAACCTTGGTTCACATGCACCCGCCATCTTCCCGCGTTTATTGTAACTACAGTGCCAACCTTTGAGGCACTATTCATTTAGATTATATTTTTATTTTATTTTCCCTCATTTAAGTCACCTTTATCAAATCTAATTAATTTTCATTAGTTATTTTAATTTTTTATTAAAATATTCGTAGAATACTATTCATTCAAATTATGTTTTTATTTTATTCTCATAATTTAAAATTTCTTTGCCAAAGTTACTTGTTTTCCATTAGTTATCTTAGTTTTTTTATTTTTAAAAATATCAAAAATAAAAAAATGTAAAATAAAAAAAAAAATTATGAATAATGTTAAATAATACACATGAGATATGAGGCCCTCTCTCATTAGAGTGGATCATAAGATCCTATGCACGTCATGCAATAAAAGTTTACATTTAATGTTACTGACTTTTTACTTTTTTTCTCTTCTATTTGCATATAAATAACTAGTGAAAATATTTACCTAATAATCAAATAGATAATTATGTATTTAAGTTTTACGTAAAAATTATTATTTAAAAAATAGTTTTTTATAAAATATTTTACATGCAACTAATAAACTTTTAATGTTGATCATCGATGTCTTTCCTGACCCACAGATTAAGCTAATGTCATGGAGATATGCCGTATTTGCCAATTATCCACACTCTTTCATCCTTTTCCATGCCGTGAGACTAATGTTGATACTTCTAATATCTTGTCACTTGATTTGGGGGGAATGGCCTTACAGTTTTATGAAAAATTCAAAATTTCCTTTTCATCTGAAAGAGCTCTCAGAGTTTCATTCTCTTAAAAGTCTAGGCAATTGAGTTCCCATCTATATTAATATATCTATACTAATATAATATTTTTCAGTCTTGGTACTATCACGTGACAACACCAGGACACTCTTATTTCTATCTAATCTTTTCAATTTTTTAAAAAAAGAAATGCAAACACCTAAACAAATCTATATCATAGCTAAATGTGGTTAAGAAAAATCCGGGTAAACAACTCCTAACATATCACAGCTAACAGAAAATAATAAATCTATCAACTTTAAGACACTCCACGTAAGGCAAATCTCAAATATTAATTGTTACCTAAATCAATGAAAAAATCTTACTAAATCGGACAGAACATAACTTTTTTAAAAAAATTTCAATTTTAAGCCTACCTTCGTGTAAGCCACCTTCCTCTGTTTTGAGAAAAAAAATTTCCATGTTTAAAAGATTCGATCTTTACGATGGGCACACACCTATAGATATTGCAGATAATGTCATTACATCTGGCGCGATGGCTGCCTGCATGTGCCCCACCTTCTTGCAGGCCACCTGCGGCGCACGAGCACCCACCGGCGACGTCTCTTCTGCGCGTGCGACACCTTCTTCCCCGGAAGCATCGCCATCGCACCACTCGCAGAAGCCTTGCGAAACTGGAGCACCCACGGTGAAAGGGACGCCTGCATGGCTGCATCCTGCCGTGCCCATGGAGCTCCCCTCGCCAATGCAAGCACTGTCCTCCGGGCGTGACAGTGGTCTGCCAGCCTTCTCCGCTCGCCTGCCCATACCATGCAATGCCCTCTTCCTCTTCTCCGTCTCGGCCGTCATGGCTACCCTCGCCGACTGGCAACGTGCCCAAGCCAGAGCGGGGGAAATCAGCCGTGCCGGCTACATAACATTTGGATGTTGTTTCGCTGTGAGCTGATATGAAGGAGGGTGAGGCGAGACGTCGTGTGATGTGGTTTTGTATGCGAGTCCATCTAATGGATCGGGACTTTTCGGTTGATGGATCGATCACTCGTGGATGTGCCGCCCCGATCGGGATTATAGGTGATTTGTCTGATCTTGGTTCTTGTATTGTGAAATTTGTGATTTGTCGGGTCAGATGATTGCGACTCCGGATGTGGGTGCCTTTGTTGCTAAGGATCACCGGATTCGACAGGGTGCCCGGGATCGGGCAGCGAAGGCTTGGATATTGTCTGAATGAAAGGTGTTTCTTAATTGTATAAGTTTGACTAACTGTGTGGCGAGATTGCTGATTTTATTCTGATAGATGTGGCATATATTGTTCAATTCCTCTCCCTTTTTAATGTCTGATTGCCAATTCATTGGCTGGCAGAGCGAAGCTACTACACACGGACCTCGACCTCGATCGGAGCAGAGTCAGACTCGGGGATCCTAGAGAGTCATCCGACAGTGACACTCGCGGACCTCGACCTCGATCGGAACTGGGAGAGCCACGACCCTGTCTCCATTAGAAGCAAAGGATGCCAACTGCCAAGGTCCCCTCGGCCCTTAACCAGAGGGATTCTCCGCAACTGGCTTCCCATTGCTCAACTCAATTTCGTCTTCAGATGGCGATTCAGCAGTCGACAGACGTACCGGCCTGTTGGCGGAGGACGTGTCTGCCCTATCTCTGGGACGAGACAACGAGCGCAAACATAATACTCTGGAGATCGTCGACGGAGCGGCGGCTCTCATGGTGCGGGCATCAGAAAATTCCAAAGCGACCTGGGAAGTTCGCAATGGAAGGTAAGCAACTAGAAAAAAGAAGCTAAAGATTGAAAAAGCACAGCAGGAAATAGGCCAAAACATGATCAAGAACTCACCCTTAGCTCGGTTTTGGCGCTAAATCCTCTGGCGCTACACCTGACTGGGACTGAGATCATGTTTCGTTCTTCTCTGTAAGCAAACTTGAGCAAGGCATGCCTCTGGAGGAACACGTTTTGACTTGTTCCTCTCCGACCCACTAAGCAGTTCTGTTCCACTGCTAATGGTCTTGAGACTTCTTTTTTGAACTCGATCGCCATGTTTGAGCAGTAGTGTAACCTCTATGGGTTTAGTCGGAAATTTCAGTTTTTATAAATCTACATATATGCATATTTTATATGTTTGATGTTGATCGAGGCATGAGTTGGGAGCTGTGCGGCAGGGATGGTGCATGAGTTTTGGAAGCTGTGCGGCAGCTGCCCATGTTTTGCAAGGGATGGTGCCTGAGTTTTGGAAGCCATAAATTATGTGAATTGCTGGGTCAGTTCTGAAACTTTCTGAGATTTCATAAGTTTAGATCGCTCTCAAGAAAAGTTCTTCACATCTCAACGTGTAACTTCTCACTTTTAGAATGGCCATGTGCATATTGGATTTTAGCGAAACAACGCAATAGAACAGCCTATTAGGTTAACATAGGCCATTAAATTTAATAATTTAATAATTTATACCAATAACAACGTGAAAAAATAATATATCTTTGTGTAGAAAGGTTCAAATCATATGAAAATTGACCAATTAGAAAGATATTTTAATTCTTTATAACTTCCATGTTGATCATTTTATGAAATTCTATTGATTAATAGATGTAGAAAATTAAATAAAAAAATCTATGAGAGAATTCGGAAGATCTCAAAATTACCATGCATGTCATGGCGTGCATAGCGGCGGGTATTGAGGGGTTAACAAGCCTATAAATAGGAGGGTGGGATCTCTCCCGTCCTATCCCAACCACAAGCTGCAGAAGCCGGGAGTGGTCTGGCGAGGAAAGAAAGACCAGAGGAAGAAAAATGTATGGGTTTTGATTAGTTATTTGTTTTCATTATCAGGTAAGTAGTATTTAATAAAGATAAATTAATTTTATTTTATTAGGATTAAGATGATTATTTTTAATATTTAGATAGCATATAGAGGCGTAAGAAGCTTTACCGAATATTTTAGAGTTGGTTTCGGTTCTGGTTTGATGAATTGAACTTAGTTATTTATTATTTATTTTTTTAACTTAATTCTGAATTGTGAATGTTTAATTTTAATATAAGAAAATTGCATAATTAATTTAGAGATGTTTACATCATGTTATCTATACTATAGGTAAATAATTAAGTTTAATAGTTTCTATACTATTACAATAAAACTCAAATCTTAGGGCAGTCACGTGACACCACTAAAATGAGTTCTTTCCCTCCAAAAATTTATTTACCTAATGCTTCCTCTAATTTGAAAGATACCTAGCAAACTCCAACTATTTAACTCATTTAAATTCAAAAAGATTTCTATCTTTTACTCAATCAAAAAATTAACTTTCTTTCTTTTTACTCACACACTATCTTTCGTCCTTTCTACTACAATTCACTAGAAATCACCTATTAACTTTTGTCTCTTTCAATTGACCTTACTTTTAAGCATGGTAAGAACTCCTCCAAAACAATACTTTTAAGCACGATGACTCACCTTCTTTATCCCGTCTGTCAACCCACAAGCTCACCTTTTTCATATCATCTGCCAACCCTAATTAAACCCTAAATTGTATTTCTTTCTTCTTTATCCCGTCAGCCAACCCACCGTGGACACCTCTCCACGAAGCAAAACTCCATCACCTCTACATGCTTAATATGTGAATTCAGTTGAATGCCGAAGATGAATTTTGAAGATGACATGTTTAATATACATATTACAACTGTGAATTCAGCTGTCTTTTCTTTTTACTTACTAACAATTGCTATTTATCACTATATATTTTTTATGCATCTTGATGTTATTAGATATATTGTTCTTCTTTTTAGATATATTAATATATTAAAATATTTAAATTTAAAATTTTGCCGTGCATCGCACGGGTATAGAACTAGTAATTTCTCAATCTTGGTGCTGCCACATGGCAGCACCAGGACAAGCCTAAACCTCTCCACTAACTCTATACTAATATAATATTTCTCAATTTTGGGCAACCACGTGGCAGCCCAGGACATTTTATTTCCACTCAAACTCAAACATAAAAATCCCTCCTCACAATTTAATGTACTTCAATTGAAGGCAAGCCTCCCACCTACCGTGAAAAATTCTTCCGAAACATAAAAAATCGTACATATATGTACGTCAACTCTCTACAATTTATACTTCAAAAAATGGCAGGTAGAAGTTTTTTTAGTGAGTGTCCATTCTACCAGCGTTACATTTTCCTCAAAATCGTAGCTAGCTATATGTATGCCAAATCTCTACAATTTATACTTCAAAAAATGGCAGGTAGAAGTTTTTTTAGTGAGTGTCCATTCTATCAGCTTTACATTTTCCTCAAAATCGTAGCTATATGTACGCCAAATCTCTACAATTATACGCAAAAACATAGCAGGCAGAGTTTTTTTTAGCCGTTGTCCATTCTATCAATTTTAAATCTTCCTAAAATACAGAATGTGCTATCTAAATATGTGTTTATTTTTTAACAACAAATCTTCCTAAAATATAGAACGTGCTATCTAAATACCACAAATATTTTTTAACAACTTTCATAAAACTGCAAGTAAGAATCGGGTGTGTTTATTTTTCTGATTTCGTGGGCCAACATGTTTTCGTTTGCCCAATGAACTGTCAAAAAATACCGCCAAAATATGGCAGCTAGATCTCATTGCATGACGACCACCTCCCCATACTCACTATGAAGGCATCCCATGATCTGAAATCTGCGCAGGCTTGTTGTGAAGAGGAAGGGGGGAGGCGAGCAAGAAGCCGAAGAAGAAGGCTGGGAAGGATTCCAACAAGCCCAAGAGACCGCCGAGTGCATTCTTCTTCTTCATGTATGATTGTGTTCCCCTCTCTCTCTCTAGGCCTCGGTATATTCCCTCTATGTCTGTTGTTTCTTCTCTGGTCGACTTTGTTAATGTACACATCTGATTGTTCATTTTGGTTATCTTTTTGACGGGAGGAATTTAGGAACCAATTTCATGAGAACCCCATCAACAAATCAGTCGCCGCAGTGGATCATGTTTTTCTACGTTGCATCTATTTTCTCTTGATGCTTCTGGGTTTTTTTTTTTTTTTTTTTGGTTCATGTGATATTGTTCTCTAGAATGACAACAAGTTGGCAAGGTTGGGGGTGCCGAATGGAAGAACATGTCTGAAGTTGTGAGGATCATTCAAGACCATGTGCCTGGTGTTTGATCTTTTGCTTCTGTTCTACTTATTCTAAGATCTCTGCTTCCAACTATTGCAGGAGAAGGATTTTAATTATTGGAACAAGGCCAATAAGAGGAGACCAAATTCCAGAAGGCTAGGGCAGACTATGAGAAGAAGAGTATGCACCTTACTCCGCCCCTTCAATTTTGTATCCTTCCTGCACTCATGTTTCAGTAGTCGTTCCTCTTTCACTGACAACTCTCTGTGCGCTCACGATAGACTCGGCAGCGGTGGCATCTCCGGCATCGTTGCTACCGTCGTCTGTCTCGCCCTCGATGTGGTAACAATTCCCTCACCCTGTCTCCCTGAAATAGTTCTTCTCCACACTCCACCTCCCATCTTTCTTCCCACTTTTTTGACTGATCAATGGACTACTCTTGGCGGCGAAGTGCTGGGCGGGATGGAGGGGTGCTTCTTCCGTATGGTGTGCAACGAGGACTTCCTCTACCTATATAAGGGCCTCGCCCCGTCCCTCATCAGCATGGGGGCCCTTCCAGTGCCGTCTTCTACGCCGTCTACGACATGCTGAAGGCCTTCTTCGAAATCTCCCACCAGAGACGGCAGAGGAGTAGCAGCCGTAAGGAGCTGGGGGTCTTGCGGACACTGGCTATGGGGCCGTCAACGGTGCCTACGCTGAGATGATGACTTTCCATTGGAGGTCTTGCGTAGGCAGCTGGGCATGGCATTGGCGTCCACATTTTTGTTGTCAGGTTGATACAGAGGGATGGGTGAGGTCCCTCTTCACAGGCCTCCTGCCCAGCACGCTTCAGATTTGGAATCTTTTCCTCATGAATAAAGAGTTTAAGAAATATTTATTGTAATTTTTTTTTACTATCTCAATATATTATTTTAGAAAAATATTTATCTAATGTTTAATCACCTCTATTTGTGCATATAACTTTGTGATTAGCCAGTACGTTTATCAGTATATTGTATTAGCCCACACATTAATCATTCACAATATCTAGGCACTAATACGCACCAACTATTCATAGCTGAGCACCACACTTCTAACCTACAACAAAATATTCTCATCATTTGATATTGTTCTGTCCATCTTCTGAACATCAAATGATATTTAAAACCATTAATCTATAGCATTTGAAATAGTATGTTGGTGCTCCCCCAAATAATTTTGCTATCTCAAACAACACTAAATATGATGCCCTTACGTCTTCTAAAAGAGTTCGAGAGCACTTTCGTATTTTCAAAAGTATATAATGTTTAGAATATCTGTGTACTATGAGACGACAATATATATATAATATATATATATTAATATAAGAATAATTTTTAAATAAAATTTTGAGATTAATTTCGTAGTTAAGAAATGATATCACGTTAGCTACAAGAAGAACGAGCAGCCCCATATGCATGTCCCTATTGATAAATTTAAATATTGAGTTGTTTTATTGATGTACAGTTTATTGAGCAGCCCCATAAACTTGCCTACAGTTTTGTCTGTGGCCGCCCCATCGGCCAATTTCTCCACCTTAAACTATTCCTCTAGACCGTGTCTTCCTCTGCAGACTGATCTATCCACATCTTCCAAGAGACCTCCGGGTGTGTGTTAATTAACCACCTCGCTGGCAGCGGCCAGGACTTCCTGTGGGTCATCCGCTCCGACCTCGTGCGGGGCAACTGTGCGGTGCTCCCGGACAAGTTCTTGCAGGAGACGAGTACTGCTCGGGGTCTGCTGACAAGCTGGTGCCCACAGGAGGCGGTGCTTGCCCACCCCGCCATTGGCGGGTTCCTCAGCCACTGCGGATGGAACTCCACCTTGGAGAGCATCTGCGGCGGCGTTCCCATACTGTGTTGGCCATTCTTCGCGGAGCAGCAGACCAACTGCCGTTACGCCTGCACAGAGTGGGGCATCGGCATGGAGATAGATAGCAATGTGAGGAGGGAGGAGGTGGGTGCGCTCATCAGAGATCTGATGGCAGGGACCAAGGGAGAAGAGATGAGGAAGAAGGCGCTGTCTTGGAAAGAAAGCACGGAGAATGCCATTAAGCCGGGAGGCTCTTCCGCCATGAACCTGGATAAGCTGGTGGAGTCGGTGCTCTTATCACCACGCAAGCCATCGTCGACGCTCGTCCACCCTTAGCCGCCCAGTCCAGCCCCCACAACACCACATGCAGCAGCGCTGCCCCCTTCCGCAAGAAACCATGTTGGTCATCCCCGCCCCGTGCACGGCCCCCAGCACCGACGCCGTTGCCACCAGCCTCGCAAACGCTTCGACGTCCCTCCTCCTCTTCAGCGTTACCACCTCCACGTTGAACCATTGACGAAATCCGGGATCCCATGGGTTGCATCTCCTCCAAGCTGGCCGCCGCCGATCTACGGCACGAGACGAAGCTCTTGTGCGGGGCCAGATTCGGGGCTGGTGGGGTGCTGTCGTCGTTGTCATCTCCGGCGCCAGTGACTACCCGAACCACATCGTCTCCCTCACCTCCAGCACGTACGAAGTTCTGAAACTGATCGCGACGATGCCAGCGAAAATTTAAATCCGTCGCCGCTGCTTACCCACGTCTCTGTCGTCTGCTACCTCCGCTCACGTCCCTTCCTCTTCCCCCTCTCTCCTACTCCTCCTCTCCTCCCTTCTCTTCCTCCTCCGACGAGCAGCAGCAGAAGCAGCCGGCGGCGCCACCGCGTCCGCCGTTGCTGCCACCCGACTGCTCCCCCGCCGCATCCGCAAGCTCATGGCTGCCCAGCTTGATCCCCTCCTCGCCGTGGACATCTTCGACCTCGCTGCCTCCCTCCGCCCCGCCGATTTCTCCCCCTGCTCCCTCGTCCGCCATGGCGCGAGTACTGTAGCGCGCTATAGTTAGTAACAGTAGATTCAAAAATTTTCCATTTTTTTGTCTTTGTTAATTTTTTTTTTTAAAATCTGATTGGATAACATTAGGTTTTTATTTTATTTTTTTAATATAAAAAAGATAACATAAATATTGTTATTTTTATATCAATTATTGTAGCAGTTACAGTAACGCTACTAAATGACTGTGTCGCTACAGACTGTGTATTAATGTTTTTTCATTTTAAAAATATAAAAAAATCGCTACTCACTGTGGTGCTACTAAATTACATATCTAAGTGTGTTTTTACATATTATGTATTTATGCAACATGCCATTGACTGTTGCAATAAGTATGGTGTTTCACTTCTCTTCACCAACATCAGACATTTTAGGCACTAAATGAATGATTTCTTCATCTAAAGCCGTGCCAAAATCATACCTATGAAGGAATGATTGAGAAATAGCCTCTGCAGCCGAAAGCAACCCTCGCTCTGCAGTGAGTTTGTGGTTAAAAATCCGTCAATAATCACACATGAATTTAATTAGACGACGGTTTTCTGTTGTATCCAAGAAAAATCTAATGAATTGTTCAATCAATGGCCCAACTTTTTCTCAATAACAAATCTTAAGTTTTTAAAATTTTATTGTCATACTGCACATGAGAACTTGAGCCCAAACGTTACAGAATTCTCGCTGATGTGGTTAGCAGTTGAGTTTTAAAAGAGCATTTGTCCTGCCAGAACAAACACCTCTGACCGTTCCCAAGCTGCCATCTAATGCTCATTCTAAAGAAGTCCAACACTGCAAAATACCCATCCAAATCAGGGAAACTTTCTGAACTGAATAACATCCTCCACCCTGACCGATCTGTAGTACCTATATATGGGAGATGAGCTGGGCCCAAAGGCTACCCTGAACATTCCCTAATCTCCACAGCCATTTGCTGAGCAATGCAATATTGAAGTTTTAATATTTTTATCTTTAGGTCTGCAAACTCTAGACTTTTTTAGTGATATTATTTACTTTAACACTATATATATATATTTTTTTTATGTATCTTATGAGGTTCTTAGATAAATTGTTCTATTTTAATTGTTAACATTATTCCTAAATAATTTTTTTTAAATATCATTATATATTTTAAGATATATATATATATATATATTAATATTTATATTTAACAACAAACCGTACATCGCACGGACATGAACTAGTTGGAACTGATTTCAGATCTCTTCCTTGAATCCATTCATCTATATGAATGAATGTTGACATTGCTTCCTTCTCATGTTATCCAACTTATCAGTATCACATTTGAAGGGGTGGTCATCATGTTGGAACCTGCGTGTCGAAAGTGGAAGCAAATTCTATGGCACACGAATCCGGGAGGAGGAGATGACAACGTGACAAGAAAAGCGCGCGCAATGTTAGAGGAGATAGTCGCAACTTTATGAGAGTCTTCTTAATTTTCTCTCTCTATGTCAAATTGGATGCATACCTATAACTTGTAGCCCAATCTATAATGAGTGGATCACCTTACTTGAGTTTGAATTTAACATTCTCTTACTTAATTCATCTTGCCATAAGTTTTATTATTATTATAATATTATAATATTAGGTAAATTAATTAGAAGTCTCTGATAAATATTTGACTTATTTTTTAGTCCTTGACAGAGTTGTAACTCATTACAGTAAGTGTTATTTCCTGTTACAATACATGTTAAATCATGTTACAGTAAGGACCTCCTTATTACAGTCAGAGACTTCTAATTAATTTCTCCTATATATTTTAAAAATATTTTTAAAAATTTTAATTTTATCAAGCTATATGTATAAGAAAAATTGATATGCATTTGCGATATAAAATACAAAATCACACTCTTTTCTAATTTAGATTTTTTTTTCTCTGATCACAAATTTACATTAATTTTAAATATGTTATTTATATAATTTAATTATTTAAATCTAATTGACTTACGTAGGTTGACTTATTGGATTGGGATTCACCAGGTTCGGATGTATCTTAATTTTGTCAATATCTATTTGTAGATCTCGGTGGATACTTTTCTAATTAAATTTAATCTGTCATTCTACTTCTTTTATTTTAATTTTTTTTTGTCCAATCCGTCCCATCCCAATATCAGTATTTGACCGTCTTCGAGCCGGACTCTAGACGAGGGCGTGACACGTTTTTCAGTCAAAGTTTAAGAAAATACCGTGTCAAGTAAAATTTTTTTTTGATATCCGAGTCAAGTTCATGCAAACTTTATCAAAATATTTTGCGGTAAAAGTTTAGAAATAATGGGTTTGATGTCTCATATAAATATGATATTCTGTACAAATTTTTACGACAAAACAAGTTAATCCTAAATTACACTAGGTAAAAATATTTAATATCCATGTCTCATGTAAATGGGATATTTAATTTTCCTTCTGTACTTGCCGACTCTCTCTCTCTCTCTCTCATATAAGTATGGAGCTTCCCGCCAGTCGCAGAGGGCACCCTGCTCGCTTCTTCCTCTCTCCATTCGCCATTTCCGGAGGGCGACGGAAGGAAAGAGGGAGAAACGAAGGTATCCCAAGCAGGAGCTCGCTGGTCCCTCGGACTATTCTCCTTGTAATCGCACTAGCTCTAGTTCCGGTTCCGTGTTTTTAGTCTGCTCCACGCTTCAGCACCCTTTCTAGGGCTATGCTGCTTTTCTTGAGCTTGGCTGTGAATCCATACTGCCACTGATCAGTGTTAGGGTTTTACTTTCTCGGTAGTCCCCTCCCTCTCTTTCTCTCTCGGATGCTTGAAAGGCAACAAGGAAGTTTTTTGTTCCCAGCCCCCCTCTTTTCGTAGCCTTCATCAAAGTTGCTCACCTGGGTACGCCGTGACTATGCAGGCTTGTAATCAAACAGGAGGCGTCTGGACATGGGGGAAACATCAAGGTAAGTCTATGTGTTAGGGGATTTTTTTTGTTGATGATGTTCGGAATGATATCAGTCGGCTTTGCTTCATGTGACGCAATGGTTAATAGCAAGCTGGGTCGGATTAGGTTTCTTTGTGTGTCGGTGACTCGTGAGAGTTCTGATTTTGGGCAGAGTCAGTTTTACATTCTTATTTGTTTTTGCTTTATGGTGAATAAATAAACGTTCAGGGTGGACACCAGTAACACACTGCGGGTGCTCGTTGCCACCGATTGCCACCTGGGTTACATGGAGAAAGATGAAATTCGCCGGTTTGATTCGTTTCAAGCTTTTGATGAGATCTGCTCAATAGCTGAGGAGAAAGAGGTAAATTATAGCAGTTTATTTGAATCTTTGTGTGCAAGAAAGAACTCTTTCTCTTTTTTTTGTCCTAATTTCTTATTGTGTCATGTAACGCTATTATGTGGCCCCTCGGTAAATTTGGCCATTGTATTAAAAAATGAAAGAATAAGGTAAAAAGATATCATTTTAGAGTTCATAATAATTGAAAACACGTAAGTTCCTGAAAATAAAAATAAGTATCATCTTTCATATACTCTGTGTTCACTTTCCAAAATTTTTAGTCTAAGAAACATCAGTTTGTAATGCAACCAATTCCAATTTGATGTCAGAATAGAAGGCACTTAAGCAGCATTTATTTAAATTTTAAATGCAGGTGGACTTCCTGCTTCTTGGTGGTGATCTCTTCCACGAGAATAAACCTTCAAGGTCTACTCTAGTAAAAACAATTGAGATTCTTCGACGATATTGCCTCAATGATCGGCCCGTGCAGTTCCAAGTTGTCAGTGACCAGACCGTGAACTTCTTAAATATGTAATATATTGTCTTACACCTATCTAATTTGTTTGTTAGATTTATGCAAACAAAAAATCAGAAATCTTTAGTTGCTACTGAAAATCATTTTGGAAATATAAGTTTCACGCCTACAATTGTAGTTATGACCGGTGCTTGCATGACTTTTTGGTTTTCGGTTAGCTTGTTGATGACATGGGCTCTCTACTCAACATGCATGCTGTTGTATTTGTTTATGAGAGATTGATTGCGATTCATTGCCTGATTTTCCTGAAATATTATTCTCAAAATCTTTCCAATGTTTGCTTCTCAAACTGTTACTTGTTTGCTACACAAAGCATCATTTTTACAGTAATCTGCAAATAATAATCGCCTATGGGAAGTATGTTAACTCTTTAAAGGACACTTATTATGAGTGAGATCACAAACAAGTTCTATTTCTAGCTTTGTAGTGTTTTCTGATACTAAAGAAGTCACAAATTACACTAATTACTGTACATGTATCAAATAATGGGAATATGTTGATTCATGTAATCTAGTTTGTTTTTTCCTCTGAGGCCCTTTTCCTCTGTTTTGGTTTTTGTTGCAGGTTTGGTCATGTAAACTATGAAGACCCTCACTTCAATGTTGGTCTACCAGTATTCAGTATTCATGGGAATCATGATGATCCTGCAGGAGTGGTATGTTTAATTTTTTTCTTCCATATTTTTCTCTTTTTTTAAAAATGTGTGATATAGTTGTTTCACATGAATACTAGAGAAACAACAGGAGAGGGTACAACTTACAAAATGTTTGTGGAGTGTCTAATAAGGTTCATTGAGGGTTGAACAATGACTGTACCATTTGGTAGTGCTTATTGATAAAAAAAAAAAAACAGATAAAGTACTTGTGAAGATCTTCAATAATTTCTGTGACTTAATGAGAGATGATAATTAACACCTATGAGAAATTTTTTTTGCTTATCCATGGGATAGCCCCAGTAAATAATTGTGAGAAATTGCAAACATCAGTTTAGTGTGCAATCGGCCAATCACATCACACTATCTTGCAATTTGGGCATTTATTCCTTCATCCCTGGGTACTTACCTAGTAACTGATTTGTCTTTGAGCACTTTTGGTATTCTACATTGGCCTATCAATTCTGAGGTGTGATGAAACATAAAGAAATGTCAGCATCATGGTGCAATAACATTCTTCTACCATGACACTGACATTTCTTTTATGTGTTAAAAGGGGAAAACATTATTTAAAGGCAGAAGCTTTACAAACAGAAACTTTGCTTCTTCATGAACTTCAAATATCCACGGCTTATGAGCCAACTAGATATTGCATTATTGATGAAATTGTGGTGACAGGATAACCTTTCTGCCATGGATATCCTCTCTTCATGTAATCTTGTGAACTACTTTGGAAAGACAGTGCTTGGAGGGTCTGGTGTTGGTCAAATCAACCTCTACCCAATTCTCATTAGGAAGGTTGGTTTCTGTTTGTTTTTTCTTTGGAAAAGCCTACACTTACTACTTATTCTGTATGACTCATTAATTTCTGTTCTAGGGAACAACATTATTGGCCTTGTATGGCCTCGGTAACATTAGAGATGAGCGTCTTAATAGAATGTTTCAGGTGTGTTATTGTCTAAAATTTTGCAATGTATTTTACAAAAAAGATTAAGCTATAAGGTTTAATTTCATTTGTTATTTTTCTCAGACACCTCATGCAGTACAGTGGATTCGTCCTGAAGCTCAAGAAGGATTTCAAGTGTCAGATTGGTTCAACATGCTGGTACTGCATCAAAACAGGTTTTCTATCACTCTGCTAGCTGAAATAATTTTTCATAAATTGGCTGAAGCCCACTGTACGAAATTTAGTCACTCTTATGGCTGTACTGTCATAAATGTTTTTTATATGCATTTCATGCCTATACTTTATAGGATAAAGACGAATCCCAAAAATGCAATTAACGAGCACTTTTTGCCTCGATTTCTGGACTTTGTTGTGTGGGGACATGAACATGAATGCCTTATTGAGCCAAAGGTATAATCCTTTATTTTTTTGTAGCTAATTCTTTTCTGTTGCAGTTTTCTTCTGTGTTTCTTATTTAGTTTTTGTTATTTTTTAGGAAGTACCAGGCATGGGCTTTCATATAAGTCAACCGGGCTCTTCTGTTGCAACATCATTAATTGATGGAGAAGCAAAGCCAAAGCACATACTTCTTTTAGAGATTAAGGTTTTTTTCGTTTAATGAGGCTTCGTCTCAATGCCAATCTTTCTTCTCTAGCTGATGATCATTCTTACATTAAACTCTTTATTGATTTTATATCACAGGGGACCCAATATCGGTCAACCAAGATACTACTGAAGTCAGTGAGGCCTTTTGAATATGCTGAGGTAAGAAACTATTATTGGTGCTATAACTTGTCAATTCTTTCTAATTCTATGCTGTTGTTGTTTCGTAGGTTGTGCTAAAAGATATTCCAGAAATTGATCCCAATGATCAGGCATCGGTTCTTGAATATTTAGATAAAGTTGTAAGTGCTGCTTTCTTCTCTCCTTGAGCTGCAAAATGGAGAAACTAGATTTCTCTTCAACTGGAGTGAAACTATACATAATATGTTGGATATCCTATTTTAACAAATAATCTTTAGGTTAGAAACATGATTGAAGGAAGTTGCAGAAATTCGGCCAGCAAGTCTGAACTCAAACTTCCACTCGTTAGGATAAAGGTAACTTTTTGAATCTATTTTCTTGTTTTTAGCCTGTAGTTTCATGATTACTTTTTTGTAATTTTCATATTTGACAAGTAATACACATGAATAACTTTCAAGTTTTGACTGACATTATGGACATCGCTAATTTTCAAACTCTGATAGCAACATAAGAGGTCTGCAGCTATTTATTCTTAATTTTTTTATTTTCAATATAAAAGATCAAAAACTTCTTCCAACTGGTTTTATCATGGAATAACTAGTTTTGTTTTTTCTTGAAGGTGGACAGTACCCCATATTATTGTATGGGGTACCATCTACTTTCAATGGAGTATGTCATTTTTCCAACATGGTGTCCAGTTAGCTGAACATGTACTGCTAAATCACACATAAAATCTCTGGCTTGTGAAGGAGACAAATGAAGTTTCATTGCTTTGTTCAGAAGGTCCTTTTTTCTTTGGTTTATCAGGTTGACTACTCTGGGTTTATGACAATAAATCCTCAGAGGTTTGGACAGAAGTACGTGGGAAAGGTACTTCCTTGTCAGATTGACTAATGATTGGAAGTAGGAATTATTCTCTATAAAGTTAGTGGATTAAGTTATTTATACTCCAATTGTGTAGGTTGCTAATCCACAAGATATTCTAATTTTTTCAAAGGCTGCAAAGAAACGGCAACCTGGAGGTAATTTGGACATCCAATTTTATCAATTCTTCACATGGACTATTGTGTAGATGAGAAAATTCTAAAGTTTGGAAAGAGTCGGAGATATCTGACAATTTGCCACTTAGACGATGTAAGCCTGTTAGGATCTTGGCCTCCCAATTCCCTGCTTCCTGCCTGTTCCTCAGACCATCCCATGTATATTTGTTTTCCATCAGTGTGATTAGGGTGCTCCAGATGAAATTGATTCATATGAATGATTTTGTAGTCTTCCATTTCCTGCTATTCTGGAATCTCTAGATTCTTATGATGCTCATGCAATACTGTATTGCTACTGAAAGATAAGACTTTTTAGACTTGCTTTTACCACACTGAATGAGTTTTTTCTGGGTTGAAGCACCTGGTCCAAATGTTGGACCTGTGCTTTAACAAGTGTGGTTGCTGTTTCCTTTCTTCTTGTGGTTGCTTCACGAAAGATACATTCTGCTTTACTTGCAGAGAAGACTGATGATACAGAGCGGCTTCGTCCAGAAGAACTCAATCAACAGAATATAGAAGCTTTACTGGCTGAAAGCAATTTGGTACTCACCTTACTTCCATCTCATCTTATGCCATGATTTTGTTTTATTTACATGATTCTAATTTTTTCCCCATGGCAAGTATTTGCTTCAAGGGTAATTTGATCATGCCAAATGCAGATCTGCATGCCCTTTTACTGTGGGTCTATGCCACAGGAAGGGGGATAACTTTGCTACATTAAACCATGGGTGTGGCATTAGGTGAAATAATGTGTCTGGACAAGATTCATGTAACCAACACCGACATAGAATTGGGACTTTGTGATGATGATTCTAACTTCTGATAAATTCTGAACTTGGTGTTGTGCTGTTGGTGTTCTTATTAGGATACTGTGATACTAACATCACATGCCTTAAATTGGCATCTTAGAAGCCTTCATTATGACATTCCCAACAGGTGCAGTTATTATGCTGTTCTATTGATTTGCAGTAGTCAGTAAATATTGTGATTGTTGGAAGTTTGATAATCCTTTCAAAGCTGAATGTTAGCATTGATATGCTTTATCTTCCCTTTCTTTTCCAAAATGGAACAATTGAGTAACATATAGCTTTTTTTTTGCAATGTGGTCTACTAGTCTTGTTTAGATCATGGCTCAATGTCAATATACAATGAAAGTGTCTTCGTGACAAGCACTTGATCTGTCCTCTCATACTACCTTCACATAAGCTTATGAGTCACACTATGAAACTTAGGAAGAGTAATTGAGAATCGAATGCGATGTATGACTACTATATCAAATCAGTTTGGTTTTATGCCAAGTAGATCTACGGCGATAGCTATTTTCTCATTACGATAGTTAATGAAGAAGTATAGAGAGATGAGAAGAGATTTATGTATAGTTTTTCTTGATTTGGAGAAGGCGTATGATTGAGTATTGAGGGATTTGATTAGGTGGACATTAACAAAGAAGGGAGTCTCTTAAGAATATGTTGACTTGATTCAGGATATGTACGAGGGTGCTACTACTAGTGTGAGAATTATTACTGGAGGGAGTTGTGAATTTTCAATCACTATAGTTTTGCATCAAGGTTCTGTTCTAAGTCCGTATCTCTTTGCTCTGGTTATAGATGAGGTAAGAAAGCAATTGCATGATGATATCTCTTGGTGTATAATATTTGCGGATGATATTGTCTTAATTGATAGGAGTATTGATGGTTTAAATGTTAAGCTAGAAAGTTGGAGTCATGCCTTGGAGTCTAAAGGTTTTAAAATCAGTAGGAGTAAGTTAGAGTTTATGCATTGTATTATAATAATCAGAGGGTGCTATAGGAATATGTGGTTCAAATTGATAGACAAGACATTCTTAAGAGTAGTAGCTTTCGATACTTAGGGTCTATCATCCAAGAGAATAGAGTGATTTATGACGATGTGACACACATGATTAAGATATTTTGGCTAAAATAGAGAAGTGCATCAGGAGTCCTCTACGATCGTCGTATACCAGTGAAACATAAAGGAAAATTTTATAGAACGGCAGTGATGCCTGTTTTATTACATGGTACCGAGTGTTGGGCAGTGTGAAAAGAACACATTAACAAAATGTGTGTAGTAGAGATGAGTATGCTGAAATGGATGTGTGGTAAGACTAAGAAAGATAAGATTAAGACTGAGCGCTTCTGTGAGGATTTGGGGATAGCTCTATTTGATAGAAAAATGAGAGAAAATAGACTTAGGTGGTTTGGACACGTATACTATCGCCCTAACTCGGTGCCGGTTAAAAGATGTGACCAAATCGTAGTGGAAGCCAGTAAAAGAGCTAGGGGAAGGCCAAAAATGAGATGGTGCGATGAGATTTGGACTTCTTGAGTTTAAACATGACTATAACACTTGATAGAAATATTTGGCAGAAAAATATTCATGTAGCCGACCCCAAATAATGGGATAAGGCTTTGATAATGATGATGATTATGCCTAGTCTTTATTATTAACAAATGCCTAGAAAATAACACATGACTATTTCTATATTGCAGAATGCAGATAGAACTACAAATAAAAGCAGTCCTCTAGTGGGAGGCATTGGTAGTGAGTTCATATATAATATATTGCAAGTGCAGACTGGCTTAGAGATAAAAATAGTTCTCTAGTGGCAGAAATGTTACTGTTCATATGCAAAAGATTAGTTATTGGTGCGGAGTCTGTGGACACCTGTGCAATCGTCCGATTTGACCCGACACATGTTCACCAATGTTGTCGAGCTTCGGAGCCGACGCCTCTTTGGTTGGGCGACGCGCTATTGTATTTTTGAGGCAACAACACATTTTTTGGAGGGCCGAGATATTTTCTTGTGTAGCCCATTTAAGACCCATGTGATGTTTTCTTATTTTTCTGTATGTGGTTGGGCAATTTTTATGCATATTTTAGGAAAATAGCATTTTGGTAGATATTGTAAGTCTTTCCTATTTATATGGCTTGTACCTCCGTAAGGAGGGGATGAAGAAATCATTTTGAAAAAAAAAAGTGTCTTGCACTCCAAGTTTCCTCTCCCTCCTTCCCGCCTTCCCCCTCTTCCACTCTGTACCGCATCAATCTGGTATCAGAGCAAATCCCGATCCACCTTCGTCCTCTTTCCCTTCCCACTTCGTTTGCTCTCTCTTCTCTCTCTCTCTCTCTCTCTCTCTCTCTCGTAACTCCCTCGTTCTCTCGCTCACTCTCATGCTCGTCTCCTTTCTTCTCGTTCTTTTTCTCCCGTTGCGTAGCCGAGCCGAAACACCTCCCCCCCTCTTGAGTAATGGCATACACGCATTCGTAGGGCGCTGGTGTGAGTGTCCTCCTCCCCCCTTTCCTCCCTCGCCACTGCTGTGACTCCGCCACCCCTTCTCTCATTCTCTCTCTCTCTCTATACTGTCCTCTCTCTCCCTCTGATAGCTCTCCCCTCTCTCGAACTACTCTCAGTCTCTCCACTCTCCCTCTTTCGTTGTCTCGGCACCATCGATAGAAGAAGAAGAAGAAGAGGGAGGAGATATTCACTATCGCCGTCGGAGGCTCCGCCGACGTCGTTGTTGGCTTCGCCCGCAACTGTCAGCCCCACCATCACAGCCGCGGCGGTTGCACTTTCCTTTGCTCCTACTGCGGTTGCTCCCATCGCCGCTATCGTTGGCAACCTCTCTTGCCACCGCCACCGCCACCGCCACTGCCGGTCCCGTCGTCTGCTAGAGCCGCCACTGTCATCTGCTACCACCGCCGCCGCGGTCTCCCTTTTCTCTCCCTCTCTCTGGCTCCTCCCTACGCGAGGGTTGGGAGAGAGTGGGAGGAGGAAGCCCGACCCTCCCTTTTAAGATGGACCGGGTCAACATTAGAGGCATTGACCGATCCGCTACAGTGCCAGGCGGTGCACCAGAAGCCCTTATCGCACCGCTAGCATTAGGGCCTCATTTGTCCCCGATTCACGTGCCGTTTGCACCGTTGTGATTGTCTCAATGAATCCTACTCGATTGTCCCAGTCGGTGTGGCGGTGCCTGGATGAACCTACACGGGACTGGAGTCGTCATCGATGCGGTCCTCGTGTACCTGTACACCGATGTTCCTGCACGAGTTTGGCCAGCCTCGACAACCTCGGACCCCGCCTCGTCAGTGCTCGAAGTGGCTCGTTGTCTCGTCCCGACGTGAGCGTACCTGGCAGCCAGTGGCCACCAGTTTCGCCGCCTTGACGTTGACTCCACGGACGCCAATGCACGCCCTCCCACTTCGCCACTGTGAGAATATTTTTTAACACTTTAAAAATTTAATTTATCTTTGGGTTGATTTATTTGGCTTTTTATTTATTTACATGGACATGGTCTTATTTAGTTTATTTGACCTCCCCCATTAACTGCGATTAGTGTTAATTATATCAGCACAAAAGTTGAATACCCTTGATTAGCCATCAGACAAACCCGTTGAAATAAAAGAACGTGACTCACATTTGAATGAAATGAATTATACATGGACAGAAACACAGTTGCAAACATGTAGTTCAATTTTTTGAATTTTTTTGATATTTATTTCATTTTTATTGATATTTAAATTCATTTTCTCATTTTTTGGTATTTTAGGATTATTAATTTCATTTATTTATCTATTTTCGTTATTTATTTATTTACATTATGATCATGTGAATTAAATTAACATTTTCATTTATTTATTTGATTTAAAAGGTGTTTAACTTAAGGTGGATTAAAATTGATGTGAAACATAACTTGTTTGTTGATTTTATGTTATTGAAAATTAAATAATAATGTTTGAAAAATATTTCGTTAACGTTTTGTCGAAAACTTGGTTGATTTTGGTTAAGAAATTAAGTAGTGCAGTGTTTTAATAAACGTGACACTACGTGAAATAATTCGTATAACGTATGATTAAATGATTAAAAATAGCCCAATAGGCCCATTAAATTTCACACATGAGAATTTATCAAATGCCGGCCCAATAAGTACAAAATATCTCAATTAATTGTATGGAAATACAAGTCTGGCCCAATAAGCAGTCCCAGGCCCAATAGGAAATCTGGCCCAATAAAAGGGAAGTCCAATGGACTTTGCTTAATGCTTGAGAAAATTAAATCGTGCCTTGCACGATATTCTTTAGGGCTGCCTTGCAGACCCTTTTCCCAGACTGCCTTGCAGTCTCTTCCCAGAGCCTTGCTCTGGTTTTCAGCCTTAAAAAATCCACCATTATGGCTTGGGCGCTCCCTCCTTTTTATAGTGGGAAGAGAGGATGGCCATAACAGGAAGGTTTATGCATCTCCCCGGAGGTTCCCTCATCTTTTTAGGGGGTTTTGTGCAATTTTTGTTTTCCACATTTGCATTTTAGCCCCTACAGTTTCCTTCTTCTTTCTTTTTTCCCTTTCTGTTTTTGTTTGGCCCCCTTCCCGGTTTGGCTCTGTGCGAAACAGAGCAAGGGAGGAGGCGGCGCGCGGTCTCCCCCTTCCCCTTTCTCCCTTCCTGCCGGCGACGCAGCAGAGGAGGTGCGGCAGCAGGGCGGCCCCGGAAGCGGCGGCGCAACAAGCAGCGGCAGCGAGGGGGGGGGGGGCGGAAGCGGCGACGGCGAGCCAGCCGCGGCTGGCAATGACAGGGGAGAGCTCGGTCAGGGGGCGACAGCGATGGCGTCGTCCTCTCCTCGCCCCTTCATCTCCCTCTCGCCGCAGGGGGGCAGTGCAGAGGCACCTGCAGCGGCTGAGGCAAGGTAGCAGCAGCGGGCCTTCCTCCTATTCCACCAGACGCGGCGACGGCTGGAGCAGACAGCAGCGGCAGCCGGTAGGGGTGCGGTGGTGGAGGCACCGACAGGTAAGGCCTCCTCCTTTTTTCCTTTTCTTATTCTTCTTCCTTCTATCTTCTTTTATTATTCTTTTTTCTTGGGGCAAAAATCGGTGCAACAGCCACCCAACGTCTTCGGTGCGGATCCCCGCTCTTCAGCAGGTCAGTGAGTGCAACGGACTTTCTCGTTCTTGCTTTCTGGTATATAGTTAAATTTGCTCCCGTGCTTGTGAGAGTTTAGGACCACCTAGCTCGTTATTGAATCATTAATAATTACTGCTGTTTGAGAGTTGTGAAATCCTTTCCCGTGTCCCCGACTTGAGATATTTGAATGTGATGTTGCTGCCCTAGACTAGTCATAATTCTCACTTCCGTCGATCCATTTTGTTTCATTACTGCAAGGGATGACTCCTTCAAAGTTGTGTTTCTTGTTATTTTAACGTATTCGCTTTCATGAGATTATTATGACTACCTAAATCTTGCTGCAATAGTTGCTCATTTGTTGATTTCGATCCTGTGCGTACATGTTAGAGTTGTTGAGTCGGTTCCATCTTGCATCAATTTTTCTGTTAGAGTCATATCATATAGTTTGCATCATGTTTTAGCTTAGATACCTTGTCTGCATGCCCACTCGTAGCGGTGCTGAGTACCACATCTCGGCACCAATGTCGGAGTCTTGGGCAAACGCTCACGCGATGCCTGAGGTGATGGAGAGGCTCAACCAGCTCCTGTTTCATATGGATTAGATGGAGCGTAGGGTTGAGGAGAGATTCACTGAGTCAGACCATATAGTCCAGGGGATGGCTAATTGCCTTGTTGTTTTGGAGAGACCGTCCACCCCACCCCCTATCCCAGTTCAGCCCCTTGCCCCTAGGGTGGATCATGTTGATTGGTAAGAGGACGGTCTTGGATATGATTCCTTTGGTGAAGTTGAGGGTGTTTATAGGCCTACTACCCACATTCATGGTAGATTTGATAGGCAGTTAGATCGTGAGTGGGATAGGGATCGTCGCCATCGCCACTACCCATTGGATTATGAGCGAGTTAATAACGACAACCGAGCTGATTGGGAGATGGATCAAGGTAGGGCTCGGCACCCGAGGGGTCGAGGAGATTCTATGCTTGGTCAATGAGGACTCGTCATTTTCAAGAGGATCAAGATGACCGGGGGATAGTTCATGTTGATGCTCCCACCTTCGACGGGTCCTTGGATCCCAGGGTTTATCTCGATTGGGAAGCCAACATGAACCACTATTTCGATTGGATGGGGATGTCTGATGCCCGACTGTGGACACGGGATTTTTCTCGTCGTTTTATTTCGGAACTTTATTCGTTCCGGTTCATTTCATGGTGGTTTTAGGTTCAAGGTATTCATTCCTTTCACATATTTTAAGTTCGGTATTTGCGGGGCGTGCCAATCTGTCTGGTAGACAAAAGAAGAAAAAAAAAGGGTCCGCGCAATGCGGAGGAAAGGTTTTGGTGTCCTTGAAATAGACGAATGGGGTGTCTGTAAACAGACAATGAAAAGGTGTCCGGGAAACGGACAGGTGCGCCGTAATTTATCTGAACTTCTTGAGTCCTGTATCTATACTCATCAGATGATTGGAGTAGCATATGCTGGACCTCTGTCTCCATCGATTGGAATCGATGTTACATTTACATCAAGTTAAAATCTTTGGTGTTATTTGGCACCGGTCTTAACTCGAATATCATTCATAACAAGGATGAGAACATATATGTGTAAAGAATTTAGAGAGTCCTAATATGATATTTTCCCCCTTTTTATTGAAAATGCATTTTATTCTTTTAAGAAATGTTTGAGTTTGTTTCCTTTTGAATACTATGAATGGTGTGACTGCCTATTTTCTTTGGGCGTAAAATATGATTTTGAAAATGGTACGGGTATATATTCATGGACCCTTTCAGGTTTGAACTGTATGATTTGAACTTTGTCCGGAATGGGTATATGTCCGCAGATTATATCCGGGTTTTGTGTGTATGAGAATCTGGGCAACACTCCCACGAATTTGTAGATCTCTTTTTTATGAATATCCTCCTGAATGGAATCTCCGTTTAAACAGAGTTTCTGTCAATAAATTGAAATCTCATGGTTATGCAGAGTGTTCCTTGACAGAATTCCACTTGGACAGAGTTTCCCCAAGAATACATACGCATCTAAGCATATATTCGTAATTATATGGATATGTTTCTTTTGAGTAAAGATCCTACTCAAATGGGAATCTTGCTAAAGAACGTATACGCATAAACGCAAAATTCCCATTGCCTTATGGATATGCTTCCGAGCTATATTCCCGCTAAGGCGGGAGCTCCCCAGAGTTTCCTCTGAAAAAGGGATTTCTGTCCGGGCAAACTTCCTTTAAAAAGCATATACATATGAATGTGAATTTGCGAACATGCAAGTACGTTCTTGAGCAGAATCTCCGCTTGGGCAGAGTCTCCACTAAGAAACATATGCATATAAAAACGAGTTTATGGTTACATGAATACATTTTTAGAAGGAACTTTGACATGGACAGAGTTTCTTTCTGAGAAACATATGTATAAGCACAAATTTGAGTTTTATAGATATGTTCTTAGGCAGAATCTCCACCTGAGCAGAGTTTCTTTTAAGAAACATATTCGTGAAAACACAAATTTGTGGATATACGAATACGTTCTCGGACAGAATCTCCGCTTGGACAGAGTTTCCCCTAAGAAACATATACATATAAGCACAAACACACCATCCCCGAGACTTAGAACTCGATGGGAGGTGGCATATATGCATCTGGATGCGTAGCATTCAGAGCACGAATTTACAAAGGTATTTAAACACCATATGTCCAAAGATGGACGGTGTTTAAAACCTATAGCCCATGTGGGCCGGTGCCGTTATTACGGACTTATGACGATGAAGCTTGCCGATGTCGTATGAGGATGATCCCTGAATTTGATACCTTCATACCCAAGAAAAGAGATTGGGGATGAGACAGAGAATCTGGGATTTTCTATTTCTTAGAATTTCAGGAAAGGGGGGACAGCAATGGGGCTTCTTCTCTTTCTCTCCTCTCCCTCTTCCTCTTCTTTTCTCCCTTCTTTAGGGGGATGGGGGTGCCTTTTATAGAGGAAGGCCCCCCCCTTACAATGGTGGATGGGGGGACCCTTAACCGATGGGAGTTCCATCGGTTAGAGGGAATTCCCTCTACCGATGGACTTCCATCGGTTAGAGGGTTAAGGCCCCTCTAACCGATGGGAGTTCCATCGGTTAAGGGCCATCCCCTTAACCGATGGAAGTTCCATCGGTTAGAAGGGGGAATCCCCCCTAACCGATGGAACCCTCATCGGTTAAAAGGGGGATCTCCCCTAATCGATGACAGTCCATCGGTTAGGGGAGAGGTCCCCTAACGATGACAGTCCCATCGGTTAGGGGACCCTTCTCCCTAACCGATGGAACTTCCTCGGTTAGAGGGGAGTTCCCCTCTAACCGATGGTAGTGCCATCGGTTGGAGGGGGTGCTTCCATCGGTTAAGGGGAGAGTCCCTTTAACCGATGACAGCCTCATCGGTTAGGGGGAAAAAACCCCCTAACCGATGATGCTTTCATCGGTTTAGGGGAGGGGGAAAATTTCTATAAATAGGCCTTCCCCCTCAACATTTTGAGGAGTCTTGCCATTCTGAAATCCGAAACTTCGCGCCTTCTTGGAGCCTTCCTCGGCGGAGAATTGCAAGTTTTTGGAGCCTTCGTGACTTGTTCCTGTATTTACTCTTCACATTTGGTCTTGTAGACCTTGTGATGCCGGAATTCTTCCGTGCCGTATTTTATACGGAGATTTATTCTCCTCGGCATCTCCACTTGCTTGGGGTGCTTGACAAGAAACTTGGATTAAGTTATGACTTTAAGTAACCTTGGGGTTACCCTAATCATAACTGCTTTGTCCCCTTAATCAAGACCGTTAAACCAGTTAGGTGAGGTCAACAGTTTACTGGTAGTTGCCTTCTCCCGGTTAGGTAGCCACCCTCTTTTCATTAGGCTAACTAACTGATTAGTTGCCCACATGTGAATGCCACCTACTTGGCTTGTTGGACCACTATATAAGGGAGCATTGGTACTCCTCTTAACAAGCATCCAACATATACACATATAAATATTTTCTGTTCCAACACCGACGCACAGCTTTGCCATGATGAAGTTGATTGGCCAGGCTCAGACCTATTGGTCTTGCAGCGTGGGCTGGAGCCTATTGAGTTGTGGGAAGACATGAAAATTAAGCTTCGTGATAAATACCTTCCCCTGACTTGCCGACTTCGCCTCATTGATTGTTGGCAAAATCTCACGTAGGGAAACCGATCTGTTTCTAAGTACAACGCTGAGTTTGATGAGCACCTGCCGAGATGTGGAGCCTGTGAGGAGAGTGCACCGACCTTATCCCGATTTAAGAAGGGTCTCCGCCCAGTGTACCAACAGGAGTTGTTCCTCCAGCATGTGACGACCATTGAGCATGCGTATCAGGTCATATGTGAGATTGAGCAGTTTGAGCCGAGGCCTGGGTCACCCCTGCGGATCAGACTTGCCTACCCTCACCCTATGAAACAACGTGTTGGTCCTGGGGTGCCCCCAAGGGGTCCTACTCTTTGACTTGTAGACCCTTCACAGTAGGACCTACCTGTTAAGCCTCGACTGCCACCTCAGAGGGACCCCGTCCCCGCTTTGCCTGCACCCCATGATCGTTCGTTGTTGGGTGCACCCCCTGGTAGGCGAGAGGATTGGGGGAAGGCCCCAACGGTGGGTGAACCCTCTCAGGGCATTGGGTCCCGTGATCGTTGTTTTAAATGTCATGGGGTTGGTCACTTTGCTTCCTAGTGTCCCTCTAGGGCCCTGGCTTTGGAGGGTACTCATCTTGAGAAGATCAGGCCTGTGGTGCAGTACGTGAGTTATGAGGCTGAGGATGACATGGCTGTTGAGTTTCAAGCTAAGGGGGAGCGGATCGGCTATATTTAGACCGAGCATCTCCTGACAGACCATGAGGAGGTTCCCCTTGATGGGGGTAGGTTTGCCGTTGTTCGGTGCAATCTTAGCTCAGCCAGTAGTGTGATGATTGGCGCCGCACTTTCATTTTTTACACCTATATCCGCCTAGATGGAAAGGTGTGCAAGGTGATCGTTGATAGTGGAAGTTGCATTAATGCCATTTCGTCCCAAACTGTGTCACAACTTGGGTTGGCGATGCCCTCATCACCTTGCAGCCATCTCGACCTGTAGCCTTGGCCTCTCAGTGAGCAGTTCGATCTTGTGCCCCCACCCCTTCCGTGTCCTCTATCTTTGAGCCTTCTTCTTCTACTACCCTTGTCCCTTCCCAAGCTCCTTCCACTAGTCTCCCTCCTGTTTATGGCACGAGACCTGGGAACACCTCTGTTGCCTCTAGGTCCACTCGATCACGAGGTAGACCCTCTTATGCGAGCTCCACCCAGACAGGGAGCACAAGTACCACCACCGTCTCTATTATTGGCACAACACCTCTTGTGACCCTGCAGTTGATTAGTGCCCATGATCTTGGTCAGAAGCTTGAGGAGTTTGAGTGCCTTTATGTTTCGATGGCGAGGCCTGCGGACGGTGAGATTTCGAGTGAGCGCCCCTCGGAGATAGTCACCCTTTTAAAGGAGTTCCAAGATGTCTTCCTTGACGATCTCTCTGACGGATTACCACCGATGTGTGATATCTAGCACGCCATTGATTTGGTTCTGGGGTCCACTTTGCCCAACCTGCCCCACTTCCGCATGAGTTCAGCTGAATTTGCTGAGCTACAGAGGCAGGTTGAGGAGCTCCTGAGGAGATGATTTATCCGCGAGAGTTTGAGCCCTTGTGCCGTTCCCTCACTTTTAGCTCCAAAGAAAGATGGCACTTGAAGAATGTGCGTTTATAGCAAGTCCATGAATCGTATCACGGTGAAATACCGTTTCCCATTCCCCACTTGGATGATATGTTGGACATGCTGGTGGGAGCCACTGTATTCTCGAAGATACATCTGAAAAAACGGCTATCACAAGGTCCGGATTCGGCCTGGGGATGAATGGAAGACAGCCTTCAAGACAAAGGATGGGCTTTATGAGTGGTTGGTCATACCTTTTAGGCTATCCAACACTCCTAGCACCTTTATGTAGCTTATGGATTTTTTTGGTCGTATATTTCGATGACATCCTCATCTTTAGCCGTTCTAGGGATGACCACTTGCACCACCTTCGTCAGGTGTGTCTTGTCCTGCGCCATGAGAACTTGTATGGCAACCTTAAGAAGTGTGCCTTTATGACTGATCAAGTTATCTTATTGGGGTTCATAGTATCTAGTGAGGGTGTCTCTGCGGACTCAGAGAAGGTCAAGGTGATCACTGAGTGGCCCGAGCCCCAGTCCCTCCATGACGTACGTAGTTTCCATGGCTTAGCCACTTTCTACCTCCGATTTATTCGGGGGTTCAATACTATCATGGCCCCAATCACAGATTGCATCTGGAAGGGGGCTTTCATCTAGACGAAGGTTGCTGCCTCAGCCTTCCATGACATCAAGGAGCACATGACCTAGGCACTAGTCCTTCGATTGCCATATTTCTCGAAGGTGTTTGAGGTCTCCTACGACCCTTCTTGTATCGACATAGGTGGAGTTTTGAGCCAGGAGGGCCATCCCATTGCATACTTCAGCGATAAGTTGAATGACGCCAAGCTGAAGTACTCCACCTATGATAAGGAATTTTACGCGGTAGTTTAGGCTTTGAGATATTGGAGACATTATTTGCTACCGCAGGAGTTTGTCTTGTACTCGGACCACGAGGCCCTTCGGTTTCTCCACACTTAGAAGAAGTTGAACCCCAGAAACAGTCATTGGGTTGAGTTTCTTTAGGCCTACACATTCGTCCTTAAACATAAGGCAGGTGTTGAGAATCGCGTGGCTGATGCGTTGAGTCGTTGCACCTTTCTCCTTTCCCTCGTCAACACCGAGGTCACTAGTTTCGAGAGGCTCCAAAAGGTGTATCCCGATTGTCTTGATTTTGGTTTGATCCACGTTGCTCTTCAGTCTGGCCCCTCCAGAGAGCACCATGCTTACATTCTTTAGGAGGTTATCTCTTTCGTGGCGATCGGTTGTGTGTCTCGCGAATCTCTATTTGTGACTTCCTGATTTGAGAGCTCCATGTTGGGGGTCTTGTAGGCCACTTTGGACGAAACAAGACCATTGAGTTAGTCGAGCACTGCTTCTTTTGGCCCAGTATGAAGCGTGATGTGGCTCGCATTGTGGCTCATTGCCGCACGTGCGCTTTGGCCAAGTAAAGGAAGCAAACTACAGGCCTGTACACTCCTCTTCCTGTGCCTAACCTCCCATGGCAGGACGTTAGCATGAATTTTGTTTTGGGGTTGCCATGGACTGTCCGTCGGCACGATTCCATCCTAGTTATTGTTGATTGATTCTCCATAATTTCTCATTTTATTCCCTGTTCAAAGACTTCTGATGTGTCTCATGTAGCTCATCTATTCCTTGAGGGCATTGTGTGTTTACACGGGCTACCGAAGACCATTGTCTTTAATAGGGATGTGCGATTTGTCAGTTATTTTTGGAAAACCTTGTGGCATCTTATAGGCACGAAGCTCAAGTCCTCCACAACATATCCCCAGACCGACGGGTAGACAGAGCTAGTTAATAGGAGTCTGGGTGATTTGTTGCGTTGTCTAGTTGGGGAGCATGAGCGGGGTTGGGATTAGGTCTTACCACATGCTGAGTTTACATATAACAATTCGGTCAATAGGTCTACGGGCATGAGTCTATTCGAGATAGTCACTGGCTATAATCATGGTTTGCTGAATTGGCTCGATTCTCCCGAATCGGTGCGAATTAAGGGAAACCCGATTCCTGATTCACATCGGCCGTTTCGCCCCTTAATATTATATGTCATGTATAAATATAATATTATATCATATTTGTAATATATATTATACATTATAAATATGATATATATTATATATTTGTATTTAATCAATATAAATGTGTCTCAAATATGATATATGTAATATTTATATATATATCATATGCTATGTTCTATATAATATATATATATACCCATGCGAATCGGTCTGATTTGGATCAATTTAAGGGGAATCGGGGCGAATCAGGGGAAACTCGATTTGCCTTCCGATTCCGATCCGACCAACCATGGCTATAATAAACTTAGGGGACCCGTAGACCTTGTTCCTTTGCCGATCCATGTATGAGTGTCAGAGTTTGCACAAACCTTGGCCGAGCACATTAGATGTCTACATGATAGTATTTGTCGTCATATTGAAATCAATAATGAGCATTACAAGAAAGCGGCAGATGCACATAGGCGGCCACAGGAGTTTCATGAGGGTGATTATATTATGATCAGAGTTAGGCCTGAACGGCTTCCATCGGGAGTCGTGAAGAAACTGCAAACTCGAGGGGTTGGACCCTTTAAAGTGCTGAAGCGAATAGGGTCAAACTCGTACATTGTTGACTTACCACCAGATTATGGCTTCAGTTCCACATTCAATAACTCAGATTTGGTGGCCTATCGGGACCCATCAGTGATACCCAGTGAGCCTTCCGAGCCTTCTTCCCCTCTTGTGAGTGATCCCGCATTTGAGCGTCCACCTCCGACCCCGAGTACAGTACGACGTGAGCACATTGCCTATATATTAGATGAGCAAGTTGTTACATCTAAAGACAGAGCTTTTCAGCTCTACCTGATCCATTGGAGAGGGCGGCCATCGACTGAGGACACTTGGGTCACGCGAGAGGAGTTGCAGCGTTTGACCCAGATTTGTTGGAGAGATATCAAAGTGGCCAAGACCCTCACTTGACAGGGTCGAGTTCCTCCCAGCCAGGGAGGATTGGTGCGGAGGTTTGACTCGACACACATTTATTGACGTCGCCGAGCTTCGGAGCCGACGTCTTTTTGGTTGGGCGACGCACTACTAGACTTTTGAGGCCTCAACACATTTTTGGAGGGCCGAGATATTTTGTTGTGTAGTCCATTTAGGGCCCATGTGGTGTTTTCTTATTTTTCTGTACTTGTTTGGGTTGTTTTTATGCATATTTTAGGAAAAGAGTATTTTGGTAAATATTGTAAGTCCTCTTTCTTATTTATATGACCTGTGCCTCCGTAAGGGGGATGAAGAAATCATTTTGAAAAAAAAAGTGTCCACCCCAAGTTTCCTCTCTCCCTCCTTCCTGCCTTCCCTCTCTCTTCCACGTTGTACCGCATCAGTTATGTGTTTGGATAGGGCTTGATTGGTATTTGGACTGCATGCATTTATTTGTCTATATATGTAACCGTATTCATCTGCAAATGTTCAGTCCATGTATTTTCCTTTAAACACACACACAATGTATACATATCTGGTCTGGATATAAATGTGGTCTGCTAATATGATCCATGTACTGTTGCAGAAAATGGAAATTCTTCCGGTGAATGATCTAGATATTGCATTACATGAGTTTGTCAATAGGATGACAAAATGGCTTTCTATTCATGTTTGCAGTACAATCTTGAGGAAACACGTGTAAGTCGTCATTCTGGTAAGTTTTGTAAAAGAAATAATACTTTTTGATTATCCTAACAACTTCTATGCTGGCAGAATAAATTAACTGGTGAAGCTGATACTTCAAGAATTCAAGAAGATGATTTAATTCTCCAAGTGGAACAGTGCATGCAGGCATGCGTATTGACACTGCCTATGGACTTTAGACTATAATTATCTAGTCACTTATTTTTTATTCTTTAGGAACGCGTGAAGGAGAGGGCAATACATTCTAAAGAAAGTGCATGGAGCGTGTCAAAGTCGCAACTTTTGCAGGTGCCAGCTTTTTTGTCTGTATGTTAAATTTGACAGAAATGCATGACAGGTTTCTGATGTATAGAGAAGTCCTGCTTTTTATGATTATCTTGTCCGTGTTGTGTTTTTTTTTGACTGTTTTACCATTTTTATTTGCAGGAAAGTAGAGCTAAAAGTACTAGGGATACTGGAAGTTCAAATGCTTTCAGTGATGAAGAGGACACAAGACAAACACCTTTACCGTCAAAATCTACAAACTCTAGGGGGAAAGCATCTTCAAGGTCCAGAGTGGATGCTCCAGTTTCTAAGAGAGGCAGGGGAAGAGGATCTTCCAATTTAAAACAGATGACCCTTGATGCTATGAGAACTCGCCATTCTGAAAGGTTGCTGAAATTTGCATGCCACCTGGCAGTAAACTTAGTTCTCTGGAAAGCTATCATTTCTAAATTGTTTTATACTTATGCAGTTGGCACTGCTTTGGCCATAAAGTGTTTATCCTTGCTTCTTATATATCTATTTTGCTCTCTTCTTTGGAGGCACTAAAGATACTGGAACCATTGTCTAACTGAAGGATGTAGTTGTGGGTGCCGTATGAGTGTTTCACACTCTTAACTCCGGTTACTTATTTGTCTCATTTCTTCAGATCTGCTTCTGTCTCTGCGTCAGCTGCAGTCAGAAGTTTAGCAGCTGAGGAGGCGGATTCTGCTTCAAGTGATGAATCAGAGAAATTCAGCATAAATGAAGCTGTTGATGGTTCTGTATGCTCTATGAACTCATTTGTCCAACTGTTTTCGGAGCTCAGGCAGTGTTTCCCTTGGCCCTGTCTAATATTAGGCTTTGAAATCTTTTGTGATGTTACTGTTATGCTTTCAAGGAACTACTACTAATTAACAACTGTTTCTAAGAGTATGTAATAAGCATGGATATATTGTGTGTGTTTAAATTGACAAACATGCGACTCTGTTCATGAAGTTAAATTATTGGTTGTCTTGTAAGTTCAGAAAAAGTGTTGGAGAACTCTCCAGTACATGCACTTTGATAGCGTTCTTTCTGGTTCGAGTTTCTTCCTCTTCATTGGTGAAGAATTTCTTCTGGCAGACAATTAGCTTAACACCTGCTTCCGTTGATTTAGGAACCTGAAGAAAGACCCCAGGGCAGGGGACGCAAGCGAGCTGCTCCAAGAGGCCGGGGTAGAGGCTCAACATCAACTAAACGAGGCAGGCAGGCAGATAACTCTTCAACTCATAGTTTGTTCATGAGCAAGGATGATGACGACGACGACGACGACATACCTGGGAAACGGAAGAATGTCCAACTTCCGGTAGACCACATTTTTGTTTGTTTTTTGTTCATTTTTTTGGGCTTATACCATTGTCTCATTTGCAACCTGGATGTCTCTTGCTGACCTGGCCTAAAAATTCAGGTAACACGGAGCTATGGAGCTCTTAGAAAGAGATGATCTATGGACGAGTTCTGCAGGTTGGAAAGAGGGAGTGAATGGGACGATTATTTCTGTAGGTGGAGCTAGTAGAAAGAGATGGTGTTTACCATGCCTTCAATTGGACGCTCCCCCCCACAACCCAATTTCTTACTGGTGGTATATCTATTTGTATATTCTTGGAAATTCAGATGGTCAGACTGCAGAAGAATTGCCGAACGTTGGCTTTTTGTGTGCCAGTGTGGCCCTCCATAAATCTTTGGCCATTTTGATGTAGTATTGTCTTAATATCATGGTAACTCAGTTCCCAATGTTCTAATTGCTCAGTTTGTCAATTATCAGTGTGCCGACCAGAAAATTTTGCAAGAGTTTGGGTTGCTAATACTGGCCAGAAAATAGATAAAAGTTCACAGGTGGTGTGGACATCGCGGAGCAAACAGTAGCCGAAACTAGTGTTTTAAAACTCAGTCCGGACTGGTCAATCCGACTTACAACTGAGTCGATAGCTCATGGAAACCGGCAATAAAACTCGGCCGGGGTGGGTCTTAAATAATCACGCTCAACCTGATAAAACTCATATGATTCGGACCCTACTTATGCACTCTTTGTATCGTTGATTCTTATTGCTAGACTTTTATTCAGTACGCAAATAGATAGAAGGTGAGGAAGTTAGAAAAGATTCTATTCCTTTATAATTAATAGTAATAGCATCAAACTTTTGGAAATTGAAAAGATTGTATCCGTTTCATTTTCTAGATTGCCATTATTAGTGGGTTTTAAGTTTTTCTAATACATTTTTTTTTTGAATTTTAAAATGTGTGTTAGAGTATACCTTTGGTGGTTTTAAATTGCTACTTTGAGATACATTAAAATTATATGATTATATAATATTTACTTGCGTAATTTTACTGTAGCGAGTCGTCATGCATTCTAAACGGTTGAACTATGGACCCATGCATGGCCCATTAGCTTTTTCAAGTCAAGGAACCAGTTGGGTTTTTACCCAAGCTCAGTTGATGTACTTGAGGGGGGTCGCTTACATTCATGCTGTTTGGACAGGATGGAGTAGTACTGTTTATAAAAAGAGAAATTATGGAATAATTTCAAGAAATCGTGAATAAAATTTTTCTATCTAATTGAGACCTGCTTTAATTAGGAATTACATTTGTTAACAATACTTGTCTTCTCGCGTCGTGCCATGCACGTAACAGAGTTCATCTTTCCTGCTCAGTTTAAATTCTTTTACAATCTAATAGTATTTTATGGTATTCATAATGATAATGTGAGGAGGATGGTATTTTATTATCCACCGTTTTAATGATCTAGCTAATATCCACTGATGTCTTAATAGCTAGCCCACCAGACAGCATTCGACCCATCATCCTCGGCCCATTACAAGTCAAAAGGCACAGTTCAAACCCATCCGTTACATGCCTGTTTGCTCCTCAGAACGCTCGAATTGTGGAACTCCCAGACGACTCTAGCTAGTTGCATGATTGGGAAGATGAAAATATGAATAACAATTTGAACCAATCACGTAAGTCACAGGAAGAAAAGTATAAAAGTGCAGGATAACTGGCCGGGAAGGCGGCCGATAGGATTGTGGATGGTATGAGAACAGGCTACAACAAGGTCAAATGGAGACCGCCGTGGCGCCGTCTTGGATTTGGGGGCTTCTTAATTGTCCGAATGACCGCCCAAAGGCTTGATCTGCCTAACCCCAGGGGAGGCAAATCCGGCATAGAGGGAAGACTTGGCTGCTGTGTTTCAGGTCAGAAACATGGCAAAACGCCAACTGCGCCCGTGATCCGTCGGCAAAAAAACGCCAGTTGCAGCACATATGTGTTGACCAAGAAACGTCCACCCCCCACCACCTCGCCTGACCAAAATGCACATTACCTGTACTATATATATATATATATTTTTTTTTTTTGACATTAAAACGAGTCTTTCCGTTCAAACAAACAGTAACAAGACATAGTTAGTGGAGACCGGCCCATATATTAAGTTCAAATCCATAAAAATCTAACCCCACAAAAAAGCTCCCTAACCGCAGTACAACAGTGGAACAATACTTTGCCAAGAACACTACTCTCTCCAACTCTAGGGAGGCACAGTAGATCCGTCTAGACTTTGAGCTTCTAGCTCCAGCAATTGCCTCCGTAGGGAACGCTTGAAGACTACACATCGATGATCAGCAACATATATACCTGATCAAGGGGAGACCTCAAATGAAATCCTCCTAACAAAGGAGAGGTTAATTAATGGAGAGCCCAAAACTTGAGGTCCCGCAAAAGCCATCCAAGAGATATTCACGGAGGGGGGAGAACGCATAGGAAGGCGATAGAAACACAAGATGAGATTAATTTGGATACAAATTAAATACTGGTTTAGAAGCTGGAAAAAGCAAATAAGAGATTACCAAGAGAAAGGCCAGGTACACTAAGTTGAAACGAAACGAAACGAAATATACTAGTTAAAATAGTCGAAGCCAAGCCAAAGGGTTGGAGGAACGGGTCCTTCGTCTCTAAGGGGCGCCAAAGACAACAAAAGTCTTACCACTGAAACCTACCTTTCAATAACATGGAGGGATGAAAGAGATCGCTGGACGGGACTGAGCTAGTATTGCGGGGAAGAGGTGGGTACCCACCGGCCACTGTTCGATATATATATTCTAACACGTTGCAATCAATTCCAAGCGGGAAAATATGTCTTAATTATCTTTTTTTTTTTTTAATGTGATCAGAATTGTCTGGATGGTGTTTAGACTTTTAGAGCGAAGTACTCTCCTGTGAAATTATGAAGAATACTAAAGAAAAAAGAACTTTGTCCCATGCGATGCCAAAGACTTGCATGTACGCAAATTTACGCCCACAGAAATGGACTCTTACCTACCACTTCAACTTGCTGCCAAGAACTTTATTCAATACATTTTTAAAATCACAAAATTATAATGTTAAGATGATCATAAGTCCAAAGTTAGGAACTTCAATTTGTCCAAATATCACGGTGAAGATGATAGACCGTAAAGTACGTACTATGGTTGAGTATATAGATGTCAAAAAGAGTGGAGTTGAGAGTAGACTCATGCTCTGATATATATATATATATTATATATATATATATATATATATATATATATATATATATATATATATATAGATCATGTTATAAAAATCACATAAATGTAATATTGAAATTTACAAGCCCAAAATCATAAGCAAGAAGATCACCTCAGCCCCCAAAACCCGGCCCATGTAGAATTAAATGCCCAAATTCCAACATGCACTAATTAAGCTCCATGCATGGTCCGGAAGGTTCCAGTTTCAAGTGTCCCTCATCTCGTGACCTAATTGTTCACCTTCATGCCCGTGGAATCCAATTTTGTTTATTCTTCAAAATCCACATCAGATTCCTGCAGTCTGGAAAGGTTTGGCAGCTGACTCTCGAGAGTAGAAAATCCTAACCATTCATGTCCACCTTACTAGCACTTTGCGAGCAAATCATACGTGCCAACTCCACTAACCAAACTCCCCTGGCCTGTCTATAAATTAATCTGCGAGCACCAAGCTGAGCAGCCAACAATTAAACCCATCAACTACCCTAGGCGCCAGCGCCTCTTCCCATATCTTCATCACCTGCGCATCTGCTAATTTGTAAGGAGGTATATACCTAGCAAGCTATGAAGAGCGGCAGCAGGGGATATGCAGCCCTTCTCGCGCTGTTCTTCGTGGGAATTGCACTGGAGAATATGGGAGCAGTCTCTGCTGCCGGAGGGTCGCCACCTGCAAAGCGCATGAGCTGTCCCCGATGGAGCCCCTGCTTCTACAGGAACACCCGGTGCCCGGCGGAGTGCCCGTCCACCCATCCGTGGAATCCCCGAGCCAAGTTCTGCTACCTCGACTGCTACTCCCCCAAGTGCGAGGCCGTCTGCAAGAGTAAGTTCCCACATGTACAATATTGGGTTTATACGTCCCTCTGTACATGAAGCTTCCTTCATCACATCTTTTGCCGCGCGTATACGAAAAACTAGTGACAACCCATGCATGTCGGTATTACATACGATCGAGCTTTCATGGACATATGAAGGGAGGTTTTTTGGGAGCAGAACACAAACGCTCGCTGTATATAGCTTGCACCAAATGGACTTCGTTCTTACGTATCTATTTATCTCGATCGTTTTGTCTTGTGGCTACACAGAGATCATACCCGACTGCAACAACAAAGGATCTGGCTGCTACGACCCTCGCTTCATTGGTGGAGACGGCGTGGTGTTCTACTTCCACGGCAGGAAGGACCAGCACTTCACCCTCGTCTCCGAACCCCGCTTCCAGATCAACGCCCGCTTCATCGGCCTCCGCCCCGAGGGAAGGGCCCGTGACTTCACCTGGATCCAAGCTCTCGGCATCATGTCTGGCTCCCACAGGTTCACTGTCGACGCCGCCAGAGCGGAGCAGTGGGACGACGCGGTTGACCACCTCCAGTTCTCCTACGACGGTGAGCCCTTGGAGATTCCCCAAGGCCACAGGTCGTCTTGGACGTCTCCTGATGGCGACTTGACGGTGGAGCGGACGGGAAGAAGCAACAGCATCACGATTAAGTTGGAAGAGATGGCGGAGGCGTCGATTAACGTGGTTCCGGTAACGGAGGAAGACGACAGGATCCACAAGTACCAGATACCCTCCGACGACTGCTTCGCCCACCTGGAGGTGCAGTTCAGGTTCCATGGGTTGTCGTCCGAGGTGGAGGGGATCCTGGGCCGGACGTACCAGCCGGACTACGTGAACCCGGCGAAACGAGGGGTGGCAATGCCGGTGCTTGGCGGAGAGGACAAGTACTGGACTTCCTCCCTGCTTTCTCCACAGTGCAATGCATGTGTGTTCACTCCGGCGGGCACAGAGGCGAGTAATATCCTTCAGGTCGCAGAGAACTAAATGGAGTAGCCTTTGCATCTTCTGCAAATTAATGTTGGTGTTAAAACTTGGTTTTCCATTACGTACCTTTTTATAGTTAGTTTACACGTACGTAGGTTTGAATATTTGTTTTGTAATGGGTTGAAATAAAGGCATTTAAAAGGATTAATACCCGCATATATATATACGAGGTGATCAACAAATCAAGTTGTAAGAGACGGGGGTGTTCGCACGTCTGTGCATGAATATCGAAGAAGTTGTATTATGCTTTATTGAACAAGTTCAGCTTCAGGTACTGTACCCATGGGAATGCTCCCAACTATTTGCCCATCATGAAACCTTTCATCTATAATATTAATTGAGATCAATCGTGTACACCCAATCAAAATATAACATCTCGTGACATATTTAATTGGTTTGTATTAAATATTTCTCATATTAATTTCGAAAGAATTAAGACAACTATATATGCACTATATATATTTGCGAATTTGTCTTTTATCATTTAATGATGGGATTGGCTATAAACTGTACAGTTCACTGAAATCGAAAAGTTGGAAACCAAAGATATCATAATTTTTTCGTTCATTTTTTTGAAACAGCTGACATTAATATTTGTTCTCGTCACTACCAAAAATGACGCTTAAATGATCAGTTCGCATAACTTAAGGAAGATCTTGACTCTGTCCAAAGTACGTATGGAAACGGTTTTGTTACACCGTTTTCAGACACACTAAAGTACTTGACATTATATCAATAAAAATGTACCACATCAGTAATTTTGAGAAAGTCAAAAGCATGCACCTCATAAATAAGGCGTTGTGGTGCATTCTGATTTGTGTGTTAAAAAATGTGTCTATCAAATATGTTACTAAATCATTTTCTTTTCTAAGGATGATGTCAAAGAGTTCACTCTTGGATGATTTAATAAACTAGTATTCTAATAAAAAATAAGTATAAATTAATTTTAAAATCTTCTACATTTTTCCTCTTCTTGCCTTATTGGATCTGAGGAATAAGTCATGAATATTCAGTAAAGTTAGCTATTTAACCTCTTCTAAACTACTCTCAGATAGCTAGTTGACATAGTATGATCACTACAAAACTTAACTATGTAACTTAATTTTTTTGGACATAATTATATAATAAAAATGATGTGGATTATCCTTCAAATAATCTTATTATAAATTGAAAGAGAAAGAGAGAAAGATCTTATCAGATTTTCAACTAATAAAATTAATTAGAGTTACATCATTTTTATGTATGTCTCGTTACGTCGGATATGGGTCCATCATTGTCTGACACTATGCCGGACAAATTTTTGAAGAAAGCATGTATGCTACATTGCTCTGGGACTGGCTATAAATGTATTCATATCAACCTAGCTAGTGCCTATCCGCTCTTAAATTTGCCTTCAAAGAAGGTATGATTGACTCTAATATTAATTACCTGCCTGGCAAAGGAAGAAAGAGAAACTGAGTATGATATTAACCTTACCCAACTGTAGCAATATATATAATGAAAAGCTGGGGTGCAGCATTGGCCGATGGATGGCCATCCAATGACCAGCGTGTATTACGTGCGTCCCATGCACGCACAACGCATAAATTCTTTTGTACACCGCACCCTAGCATTTATATATATATATATATATATATATATATATATAGAAATGTTATTCTCCCATTCACGAGAGAGTTTTTATCGTGCTGAAGTAGTCAGATGACCTCTGATTGACTATTTTGAGGTGCAGCACAAGTCCCCACAAAAAATAGTATTAAATATTTGTCAGGGTCTAATAAAATATAAGTGAAACAAATAAATATTTAAGTGGAACAAATAGTTAGTTAAGTGACACTTACATACTTATCTAGTCTACTTCTATACTTATTTGTTCCACTTACCTATCTATTTGTTCTAGTGATAAGTGAAATAAATAAGTAAATAAGTGGAACAAATAAGTGAATAAGTAGAACAAATAGTTGGATAAGTAGAACAAAATAAATTTGTTCCACTTAACTATCTATTTGTTCCACTTATATATATATTTGTTCTATTTATATATTTTATTAGATCATGACAAGTATTAAATACTACTTTTTATGGAGACTTGTGCTGCATCCCAAGGCAGCCAATTAAAAATCACTCGACTATTCCAACAAGAAAAAAACTTCCTCGTAGATGGGAGCAAAATATTACTCTATATGTATATGGGCACCCATTCCCAATGTACTATTGATGGTCATTGCTTGCTTGTGATACATTAAGTTCCTCAACTCATTTGGAGATCGAATTTAAGGCCGTTAAATAATTTACAAATATAATAAACATTGACTTGGACATTCTTTGGTTCATGCATGTGTCGTATGCAAGAGTCACTTCCAAAGAATTTTTCATGAATCTATATATATTCTAGTAATATGTACTGAACAAATCTTTTGAATGCAAAACGATGTATGACTCAACATGACTTTTAAAATTTTTTTTTATCTCCAATATTCGAATTCAAAGTGGATAAGAGTTGACCCAATTAGTAGAACAGCCGAATGATGGGATTTCGGGTAGGCTTAGAGAACCCTGGTGAGAACTGGGACAAGGCTAGCTAGATAAGTAGGTCTCAAGGGGAGACCGCAGCGCCGTCTTGGATTTTATGCGTTTAGTTAGCTGTCAGAATGACCAGACAAACGCAGACCTGCCTAACAATGATAAGAAACTTGAGAGAAACGCCGAGGGCGGCCTTGGCTGTAATCGCGCGCCTTGCCGCGTGCGGTATCGGCTGCTTGGAATATTGTTTCAGACCTCGCAGTTTGAACGAAATGGAAGTCGTATATTTCTACTTGACTTACTCATTTTGGCCCTATTAATGCAGCTTTTTAATTGGTCATATAAATTAGTGTAAATGACTGCTAAAAGTGAAGATTAATATATGGGTATATATCCTAGATTACAACGGACAAGATTTTAGAATCTGCCTTTTACTACCAATGCAAGGTTGCTTCTGTAACTAAAACACTGCATTAATCCAGTGGTCTGAACCTAAAAAGGAAGACCAAAGGTTTAGCACGACGTTAAGCCACGGAATTGGACTCTCGCCTACCCCTTGAGCTTGTTGCAGATCTGTGAACTCAGTAGAGTACTCCAGCGAATTGAGTCCAAGCTAATCATGACCTTAATGACTTTTTGTTAAGAAAAGCTTGGCATCTTCTTGGGAGTCTTATGTGTGTTTGGGTGAGGGGTGTGTGAAAGCTAGCTGGCCTTGTGTATGATTGTCCCTTTTTGAGCATGTTGTGTGTAATATTTTCAAGTACTTCAATATATTTCTATTTTTTCTTCTCACACCCACCACCTTTAACACTAATACTTGCTTAAGAAATGGAGCAAAATTAAGGGCCATCTCCTTCCTGTTGCCTTGAAGTATTTATTTAAGTACTCCTCGTAAGTTGACATCGCAACCCCACCTAAAAAGTTTGGCATCTTCTTGGGAGTCCTAATGCTCAAGGCATGTCCAGCATACGAGCACTTAGCAAGTGGAAGCGGTAGTATATATACGTAACACTCAAGTTATCTGCTGAAAGATGTCAAACCGTTCAGACTTCAGACAAAGACGAGACATCTCTACGTTCAACACCGGGCTCTGTGGTCCCGCGTGTGGGTGTTCCAATGACCTAACTCCGTGCTTATTATATCTCCAGCCACCTTATGAGTGTACGATGGGTTTTGTTTAAAAATAACATAGTTTGAAATTTTAATTAGGTGAATAGCATCTTAAAATTTTTAATTAGCAATCTAGCATAATTTTGACCCGTCAATGTGTTTCTTTTAAAAAAAATTATATAAAAAAGAAATCGGTCATCCCATGACCGATTTGCCTCATAGGTCATGGGATAACCGATTTTGGGAAAATTATTACTTTGTTTAGAGTTTTTTAGAATTTTAATTTTATATCTAAATTAAAATTTCAAACATAAGTTATTTAAAATATGATGAATTTTATGGTGATTTTAATTTATTTTTTTGAGATAAAATTTTTTCGAGTAAAAATTACTTGAAAAATTAATAAATCAAATTAATCTCAATATCCATGCACCAATAATTCTCGATATTATCATATCTAGAACCAACATACTTTTCTAAAAATTATGGTGGTCTTATATATCAATTCTGTTACTCAACTTCGCTGACGTTCCGTTGAGGTGTGTACTTCTGAAGACAATATGTGAGTTATGTTAATAGCGTAAAATATCTCTAAATCAAAAGTAGTCATATTTTATGTAAATAGTCATGTCCCATATAAGAATCATTGTCACTTTCAGCTTTTCAAGATCGTATTTGTAAGACCTTACATTTTTGATTTCTAGTTGTGCATGTTACATTTGGTGTTTTCTAATTTTTATAGATTTAAATATCCATATTTTGCTATTTTTCTGGTTTCTATTCGGAGGATATTGACGGCAATATCGAGTGTCGTCAATATGCTCTTAACGGTAGTATCGAGTGCCGCTAATTTGTCCTTGACGGTTTAGATCCGTGATTTTACTTTGTATTCAGTGTATTTTAACATATTTTTTTGTGTTAAAACATGAGAATTTTTGGATTTGAAACTCCTACGGTCCAACTCTGAGATGTAGGCGACCATCAAGTTGACCAATGTATGTAGGTGAGATGTAACATCCTAAAATATAATATTAAAATAATAATATAATCTTGGAAAGCTAAAAGTGACAATGATAATATCGAAGATCATATTATTATTTTAATATTGTCACTTTTAGCTTTTCAAGATCATATTATTATTTTAATATTATATTTTGGGATGTTACATCCCACCTACATTATTTTTATTATATGGGACATAACTATTTATATAAAATATGACTACTTTTGATTTAGAGATATTCTTACGCTATTAACATAACTCCCATATTATCTTCAGAAGTACGCACCTCAACGAGACGTCAGCGAACTTGAGTAACATAATTGAGATATAAAACCACTATAATTTTTAGAAAAATGTGTTGGTTCTAGATACGATAATATCGAGAATTATTGGTGTACAAATATTGAGATTAATTTGATTTATTAATTTTTAGAGTAATTTTTACTCGACAAAATTTTATTCTGAAAAAATAAATTAAAATCATTATAAAATTTATCATATTTTAATTAACTTGCGATTGAATTTTTAATTTGATTGAACATCGTTTAGATATAAAATTATTAAAGTTCTAAAAAACTCTAAACAAAGCAATAAGATTTCCCAGTAACGAAATCGGTTATAATTTTTTTTAAAAAGAAACGCATTGACGGGTCAAAACTGTGCTAGATTGCTAATTAAAATTTTTAGGATGCTATTCACCTAATTAAAATTTCAAACTATACTATTTTTAAACAAAACCCGTGTATGATCTCAACAAACACTCCTGTTGTAACATCTATCTGTAGTCCTTGTGTACAGTTTGGGCCAGTGGCGGAGCCACCTTGAGGCCAGTGGGGTCCGGTGACCCCACTGGATTGAAATGTTTCCATTAGTAATGTAGAGTTTCACCATTAGTGACCCCATTGGATCAAGAAAATACGTCTAAGGGTGCACCCATTGAATGAAAATTCTAAGTCCGCCACTGGACTTTGGGCGGATCATATCTCTGCTGTATTATCTCAACAAACATCCCTGTTGCAACATGTATCTTTATTTTGCTTAATATATAAGTCTGGTCAATCTCTCAAAGAGGTAATGAAAGAGAGGGAAACTATTCTATTCACATCTTAGATGGCATCAGAGTCCAAGATATAATTCAAGCCACACACCTCATGTTTATGATCGATGTGATAGAGCTTAAAATTAGCATGTATGTGAGGGGACATATTAAAATAGTCCCACATTGGAAAGGATCTCTTGTGCTTATAATAGTATTGTCATCTCTATTTATCACCTTAAGATCTTTAGTTGGAATGCCCAATCTAATATTAAAATTTAACATGATATCAGAGCACCATGCTCCTACCATGGCTAGTGACTCCACATCCCCTTCAACCTCTACCCCTGCTGCTGCCACTATCTCCCCCTCTCCATCTCTAAGCATTCCTATTGTCCCAATATCAGTCACTTTCTCTCCATCAAGCTAACACCGAACAACTATGTGATCTGGAAGCAACAGTTTATTCCTCTTCTCAACAGTCAGTGGATAAATGGTATCATTGATGGCACTGATACTAAGCCATCAATGACATCAAACAAGTCTCTATGGAAGTTCCAAATCCAGTGTATGATACCTGGTTCATCAAAGACCAACTGGTTCTGAGTTGGATCTCTTTGTCTCTCTCTGAAGAAGTGGCACATCTTCTTACTCATATTACACATGCCTCTGAAGCATGGCCTCTTCAGAGTCATGTATGATGCAATTGCATCTTTAGTTACAAAATCTTAAGAAAGGTATACGGTCGATCTCCACCTTTCTTCATAAGGCGAAGTTTCTTGCATATCAACTTGCAAAAGCAGGGAACAGGTGTTACCTGCACAACTTACTACCATCATTCCCCATAACTTGGGACCTTAGTTTCACAACAAGAAAAAATGCACATTGCGACTGCATTTGAGACTGAATATTTCGGTCACTATTCGGTCTCATATTCGGTCTCTATTCGGTCTCTGACCTGAGATCGAATAGTGACCGAAAGTATTCAGTCACTAATATTTTCAGTTGGTGACCGAATAATTATCTGTCACTATTCGGTCTCAGATCAGAGACCGAATAGTGACTGAAATATTCGGTCTCAAAAATAGAGGCCGAACTGTGACCAATAAGAATTCGGTCACTAATGCCATGTGTTTGGCGCATCTGGCATGAAATACTGTGACTGACGATATTCAGTCACAATTCAGTCTCTATTTTTGAGACCGAATTGTGACGAATTTATTTGGTCGCAGACTAAACACGGTATTAGTGACTGAATTTTTTTTTGGTCACAAGTCGGTCTCTAAATCTTGAGAATTTGGGACTGAATAGCAACCGAAATTTTCGGTCGCTATTCTCACCCTTTTTCTTCTTCCCCCCTTCTATTTTCTCCTCTCTCGCTGTCTCTTCTCTCACTCCGTCGAAACCTCCATCCACATCCGCGTCGCTGCCGCCGTCGGTCTTCATCGTCGCTCTCTCACCGCTGGAGCTCTCTCACTCGTCCGTGTCGCCTTCGGAGGTCTTGCCGCCACTGTTGAAGGTCTCTCCGTTGCCGTCGGAGCTCTCGCCGCCGCAGTTGAACCTCGCCGCTGTCGCCAGACTTCAGGTATGGTCCCCAATCGGCCTTTTCGTCTGAGTCCTCCCTCTGGCCCGCCCTCCTCCGACGTCCCACCTCCGCCCCCATCCCCCCTTCCCCGTCTCATCTCCCCCCCGGCCGGCTTCCCACTTCCCTGGTTCCCCCCTCGTCTGGCGTCGTCTCCCAACCTCTCTCCCTCCGTCTCTCTCTCTCACACACACACACACACACACACCACACACACACACACACTCTGTCACAGTCCCAGGCACCCCCTGCTCTCTCTCTCTCTCTCACACACACACACACAACACACACACACACACCACACACACACACACACACACACACACACACACACACACACACACACACCACACACACACACCACCACACACACACACACACACACACACACACACACACACACACACACACACACACACACACACACACACACAACACACACACACACACACAACACACACACACACACACACACACACACACACACACACAGACTCACAGTCCCGCCCCCCCTCTCCTCTCTATCTCACACACAGTCATCTCTCCCTCTCTCACACACACTCTGTCATAGTCCCACCCCCTCTCTCTCTCTCTCATAGTCACGCCCCTCTCTCTCTCTCTCTCACACACGCACACACAGACACACACATAAACACTGTCACAGTCCCGCTTCCCCTCTCACACGCACACACACACACATACACACTTTCATATGTTTAATTTTGGTGCACTATTGTAATGGTAATTTTTTTCACATTGTGTTTATAATGTCATATTTGTGTGTTTTTGCATGATTGTATAATTGTAATGTCTTTTTTTTATTTATATTATGAATTATTTTTAGATTTAACATAAGAATATATTATGAATTCTTTTATTTAATTTTTTATGAGCATTGCCATTATATATCTTTATTTATATAGGATGTCACTCTTGAAATATCCCATACTAGACGTTATCTTTAGCACCTAAGCACCGCTTAGGCAAACGCCTAAGCGCTTAGGCACACAAGGAGCCCAAAAATGCTTTGGTCGCTTTGTCGCCTTGACAACTATGACTTTGCAATTCATTTATTTGTTCCTCCCTTCCACCTTAATTTTAGGTGCCAACACCCACGTGGAATGAATTTATTCATCTCTAAAAACTGTCTGACACGTCCACCATGAAAGATGGAAGTCTCTATGGCTGCAAACTATTTAGCAGGTCCTTCTCTAATGTCTCCCATATTCCAGAAAGGGGGATTTTCATATAGTCATGTCTATGTGATTTATCATCTGCAATGACTCAGATTTTCGCATGGGTTTTCCACAATGTTGGAGTTACATGGTCTTGAAAAACCTCCCACAGACAATATTAAGAAGCATCATGGTTCAGATGTCATGTTATGACTTGGAATAAAAATAATAAGAAAAAAAATTATTTCAATCTGCTCACCAGAGAATACCCCTTCTTGCTTGTGATATGTAGTGTTGTGTCATCTTTACCATCCTTTAAGTTTATAATAGAAGGGTCAAGCTTCAATAGCTCCATTACTATATCAACATTTTGCCCTTTCACAGCCACATGCAATGCTGTCTGCCCCTTTTTGTCAGTCTTAAAGTAGACACTGGGATCCTTCGTCAAAATTGACTTAACAACTTCAATATGCCCCATTCTAGCTGCAGCATGGAGAGCAGATTTACCATTGTTTCAAGCAATTGGAGCTAGATTAGGATTTGACTCTAGCAGAAGATTGACCACATCTATATGGCCTTGAGTAGCAGCTGTGTACAGTGCTGTCATATTTGATGAACCAACTGTCATAGCTAATTCGCTGGAGAAAGTTAATAACTCTTTCAAGATATCTGCAAAATTAAGAAGAAAAAGGGTAAGTTTGATGAAAATAATACTCGTACATTCAGTCATTTTCTAATGCTGGTTGTTTGATATTTTACTTACAGATCTTGATTACTTTGCAATCCGCATGGGGGCATTTTAAGCCACCAATAGGCAATAATTAAGGTGAAAGCATATTAACTTGCTTCCATCTTGGCAGGGTTCCCTTTCACAATTCAAACAATAGTGATAATCCTCCATAACTTGATTTCTCAAATTGAACTCTAAATCACCATTAGTTCCATGAATAGAAATAATGAGATGATCACATTTTAAACCATGAATCTGGTTGAGAGTTCCCATGAGCAATAGTCAGTCACTGAAAGCACATATTCGAACTAAGTTTATGTTGGAGTAAAAGTAAGAAGAAAACCGCAAACACAAGATAACTGAAGTCACCTTTCAAAGATCAAACATAAAAATCACATCAATCTCCCCTAAGAATTATGCAGCAAACGAGTTGCTCTTAGATAACTACTTTGGAAAGAAGATGCAGTTCAACTTGACAACGAGCCTCCCAACTCGCTGGACGCAAGAGACCCATGGCCGTTACCTCAGAGAATCTAATTTCTCTCAGTATATGGAAGAATTAGACTCAATAAATATTAGAGAATTTTAGAGTGGAACCGTATGTGTTTACAAAAAAAAAAAACTCAAAAATTTAAATCCAAATGTGAAAAAATTCTGGAGAAAACACTTTTTCACAAAAGGTCTTCTAATACTTACTGAGATGAGAGGATCCGAACTCTTACTCAACACCCATGATGACAGCCCAACCCATGAAATTACTATAAAAATAATACAAACTCACTGCCTTACTATTGTACTTAATTCTTCTGGCCACTCGTTGATTATCTTTTTCTGACAAACTCTAAGGTGCAACTCTTTAAGAGTTCTTCCAGTTGCTTTTCAAGTAGGAAATATTAGCACACTTTTAGATTTCTTACACTAATCATCCTCAGTAAGTTCTTCCATCTTCCAATAGTTGAGTTCAACTTCCCAAGTTTCTCAATTGATTCCAACAGCTTATATGTCTTATAATGTCACATCCCAAATAAAAATAAAAATATATTGAGACGTGAATAGTCGGCAAATAAAATCTCTAGCTGACTAGTAATCACATAAACACACAAGAATGTGGACATATTAGTTTGCAAAATACTCAATTTTATTGTAATATCAAGTCTAGTACACTTCTTTCTAAACTCCAACTATAAGACTATGACTTAGTAAAGGGAATATTACATTCAATAAAGCCTCACATCATACTACATTGATCTAGACACTCAAAATAAGAGACAATGACTCCTATGGGTGAATCACACTCTTCACTCGCTTGTAGCCCCATTGCTAGCCTAGTTTTATTCTACTTCATTGACATTGCCTAAAATATTAAGAAAGTATGTATGGGCATACTTATCCAATAGAATTTACATCTCATGTGGGTAATTATAAGTGAATAATATTTTAACTCTAAAAGTCACGAGTATAAAAAGCTAAATCAAAAGCATGATAAATCGGAAAAAAACCAAGAACTACGAAGAGAGTCAATGTAGCAAGGAGATAACATGATGGAGATGAACTGTAATATGTCATGATAACTAAAAGGTATAAGAAAGTACATAATTAAAATTTTAATGAGCAATTAGTAGTAAAATGCAAGAAAACATGTTGGCCATATCAAGCTAGTAAGCAAGCGTGTAACAAGAATGTACTTTTTCAACAAAAATGCAAGAAAACATAGATAAGAAGAAATGAATAGAAGAAACAAAAGAAAACATAAACTAAGTTCTTTTTTTGGATATGAATTCAATTTACTGGCTAGGGTCTTGGCGTCTTATATATATGAGATAGGTTAGAGTATGATTAGATAGAAAATCTTAAGTTTTTTTGTTTCACTTTAATAGAGAAGTTCTTATTTGATTCAGATAGTTACACTCATAGAAATAACAAACTAAGTAAATAAAATTTTTATCCCCTATAAAGTGGGTTTTTGTTAGAGGACACAACCTCTAATATGAATGAATTAATGGCATGTAGGAAGATGACACAACCCTGGTTCAAGGTCATTGTGAATTTTTAATGTGCAGGAAGTCACAATCCTCTCCCCTCCCCAACTCCCTTGGAGCCATGGGATAGACATTTAGAAGTGTGTTACACACCACTTATTAGCCATGGGATAGGCGTTTGTAAAGAAGCCAAATACAAACACCAATGAGGTATACATCCCAATTTAGGGAAAAAAAAATTGTACAAACTCTTCCTTCTAGACATTAGTTTAGTTTACGTTTAACTGTTCACTTTCAATTTAATGATTAGTATTACACTTCTTATTTTAATGTAATTGTTTAGTATTGCACTTGTTTATATGTATGATTTTGTTTTCATTTTATTTTCATATTTATGTGGTATTTAAATTTGATCTATGCATGCATAGAAATTTAACACTACACACACCTCACGAGAGCGTGTTAAGCCTGTGTCAATGAACCTTCCGTTCAAGACTTTGGAATTGATGTGCACGAGTCTTATTTTCAATGATGAGGATGTGTATATCTAACTCAAAGTCTTGAATTGTCTCGTTTTGGACAGTCTGTGAATGTTTGATCACAGTTAGATGGTCATTTACTATGTGTTTATATTATTTGTTGAAAATTTCAGGTGCATCTACTCACTCCTCTCTGATATACCTTTATTGATTTAGAATATTTTCTTAACCACTTATTAGTAAGTGTTTAAGAAAATATCTTAATCAATAAATATTTTTGGTATATCAGAGAGGTGTAGGGAGATGTTGCCGAAATTTTCAGTAAATTATACAAACACATAGTAAATTGCCATCTGAGTGCGATCAAATATTCACAGATGGGTAAAAAGTGATAATCTAAATAATATATCCTTCCTATTCATTTTGGTTGCATCGAACGATGTGTGAGTTTGAATTTTAAAGTTATTTGTTTGTTAATATTGGTTGGGCGTAGGAAAAAAATGACTTCAAATCGTTCATAGATGTATCGTAGAATAGTTGATCATGTGTTGTCTGTGGAGTTTAGGGTCGAAGTTGAGACTTTCATTTAGTTTGCATTGGGGAATCCAAATGCAGCAGTAGACAGCGAAGGTTGCATCCAATGTCCTTGTATGATTTGTAAAAATTTGAAGTGGAATTCACCATGGGAGGTTCAACGCCATTTATACATAAAAGGGTTTGTTGAAGGTTATATGAATTGGACATGTCATGGTGAGGAGCTCTGGTCATACAAGCCTAGTAATGTGGAAGGCACAAGTACGTATGTGGATATGGTTGTAGATGCTGCTGGTCCCACATTCAATGTACATGAGATCCTGCATACGCTGAAGATGTGCCGAATAAGGGAGCTGAAAGATTCTATCAGTTACTTAAGGATGCTGATGAGCCATTATGGGATGGTTGTCAAAAACACACTCGGTTCTCAGCGGTGTCACAGTTGCTGAACTTGAAATCTGAATTTCATATAAGTGAGAATTGTTTTGATCGTCTCCTCCTCATCATCAAGAGCATGTTACCTCGAGATGAGAAGCTGCCTCCAAATTTTTATCGTGCCAAGAAGATGGTCAATGATTTAGGACTTGGATATGTGAAAATAGATGCATGTCCTAATCATTGTATGTTGTATCACAAAGAGGATGCAGATAATGTATCATGTTCTATTTGCCATCATGATAGATTTAAACCTAAAAGAGGGGCCAATTCTAGGGGAAAGGATATACCTTATGCGTCATTGCGATATTTCCCCCTTACACCCAGACTACAGCGGATGTATATGTCTTCAAAGACAACTCGACATATGAGGTGGCATGCAGAAAGAGTACGTCGGGACGAGGATATTATGAGTCATCCTGCATATGACGAAGCTTGGACTCATTTCAACCATGCTCATCCTATCTTCTCAAGGGAGTCGCATAATGTGAGGCTTGGTTTGTGCACTGACGGATTCAATCCATTTGGAGCTTCAGTGGCTTCCTACTCCAGCTGGCCAGTGTTCGTGACACCATACAACCTTCCTTTGAGTATGTGCATGAAGCGAGAGAATTTATTTCTGTCTTTATTGATTTCTGGTCCTAAAAGTCTTACAAAAAATATAGACATCTATCTCAGACCATTGATTGATAAATTGAAATTATTATGGACTGACTGGGTCAATACTTATAATGCATCTAGAAAGCAAAATCATCACCATGATGGCAGCATTGATGTGGAGAATAAGTGATTTTCTTGCATATGGAATGCTATCTGGTTGGAGCACACATGGGAGGCTAGCATGTCCTTACTATATGGATAATACCAAATCATTTGTACTTAAACATGGTGGGAAGTCCTGTGGTTTGATTTCCATCGATAGTTTTTAGCAGCTGATCACCCTTTCAGAAGACAAAAAGATGCATTCCTAAAGAACAAAATGGAACGAGATGAAGTTATATTCGAGAGATTGTCTGATCATCATATGGCAGCATGTGTAGAAAATTTGCCAGATATCACACAACTGATGGGCAGTACCCGACACCTTTTAGATTTTGGGAAGGAGCACAACTGGGTGAAGAGAAGTATTTTCTGGGAGCTACCTTATTAGTCGACTTTTCTTATGCGGCAAAATCTAGACATGATGCATATCAAGATAAATGTCTTTGATAATGTGTTCAACACCGTTATGGACATAAAAGGTAAAACAAAGGACAACGGGAATGCACGTTTGGACTTGTCCATGCTTTGTAAACGTCCAGAGTTAGAACTTGTTGAAGTAAATGGGAAATCAATTAAACCAAAAGCAGTTTATGTGCTTGGAGGATGACAAGTAAAGGAAGTGTGTCAGTGGCTGAAACAGTTGAGATTTCCTGACAGTTATGTGTCTATTATTGCTCGTTCTCTCAACGTCAGTGAGGGAAAAATATATGGAATGAAGAGTCATGACTGCCATGTGTTCATGCAAAGGTTGCTACCTATTGCATTTCGTGACATGTTGCCGAAACCTCTATGGGGAGCATTGTCTGAGCTGAGTCAATTTTTCACGATTCTGTATGCATCAGAACTCAGGCTTGAGGATGTGCAAACTATCGAATAGAATGTGGTCACCATCGTATGCAAGTTGGAGAAGATATTTCTGCCTGCATTCTTCAATTTGATGGAGCATTTACTCGTACATCTACCATATGAAGCTAAAGTCAGAGGGCCAGTACAATATAGATGGATGTATCCATTTGAGAGGTATATGCGAATATTAACTTTTTTCTTCTTAGAATTGCACCTTATATATGATATGTTTCCCATTTGTCTTGTACAATGTTGATGTAGGTGTATGCATGACCTCAAAATGAAAGTATGAAATAAAGCAAAAGTGGATGGTTCTATTGTTGAGGCATACATTATGGAGGAAATCTCAAACTTTTGTTCGATGTACTTTGAAGCAGACATACAAACTCATCGTACTCAACCTCCACGTAATGATGATGGGGGGGAATCTGTGTGTTCAGATCGACTCTCCATATTTAATCATCCTAGATGTGCCTTCGGACGTTCTTCAACTCGTATGCTGGATGACAGAGAGTTATGCACTGCAGAGATATATATTCTTTTAAATTGTGCTGAGCTAGAGTGTTATGTTGAGTAAGTGTTGAACTCACAATTTATTGTGTATATAACTTCTTTGCCCTTATTCTAGCTATTGAAGGTGGTCTTCCATTCATATTGCAGACAATTTGATTCAGAAATAATTCAAAGAAATCCACATCTCAGTGATTATGAGGTTGAAAAAGAACGAGAAAAGTCATTGGCCTTATGGCTAAGAAAACATGTAAGTGTACATGCTCAAAGAGTACGAAAGATAAGTTATGTTCACTTTTTAACTAGTCTTTCTATACGTAGGTTGAACAAGGTTTAATTACTGATGAAAGAGTTCGTTAGATAGCCTATGGCCCATCGAAAATTGCACAGAACTATCCTAGATTTATTGTGAATGGGTATAGATTTCATACTAAAGACTATGGGCAGAGTAAGTCTACTATGAACAGTGACGCATGTGTTAAAGGAAGTACATACAATGAAAGTGAATATGACTACTATGGTATTGTAGAGGAGATCTTACAGTTGCCATATTTAGGACAAGACAATCATATATTCTTGTTTAAGTGTCATTGGTTTGATCCGAATTCCATTCGAAATGAAACAACGCATGGGATTGTCGAGCTTAAATATAAGTCGAAATTGAATACTTATGAGCCATTCATTTTAGTCACACAAGCCCAGCAGGTATACTATACAAGCTATCCATCATCTACGAACAAAGAACGAAATGATTGGTGGGCAGTTTGCAGAGTTAAGTCAAGATTATTCTCTGATAATGAATTGGACATGACTGATCAGACACCTGAAGAGGTCAACGCCGAATTCTTTCAAGAAGACTTGGTTGAAGATGTAGAGTTGACAGCTCATACTGGAGAAGATGAATCTGAAGCGCCAATTTGCTTGTCTAAAGTAAATGAGGTCGAAGAAGTCGATCCACATGTGATAAAAGGGAGTAGTGGAAGGCGAACAGATATTGAATGTGAAGGTTCTAATGAGGAGGAGGAATATACCAGTGATGAATGTGAAGATGATGATGAAGATGGGGCTGAATTAGATATATCATCATCATCTAAGGAGGAAATGGATATCATTTAAAAATGGGTAGAATTCTTTCACATTTGTTCAGTATATTTAAAGTTGCTCACTTTCAATATAAGCAATTGACTAATGAACATTAATTTTTTATGTTCCCTATGAAGATATGGTGCGTGGAGCACGATCGGGCTCCAGTTCTGGGAGGAGGTTGAGTAGTGGGATGGGTTTGTCTGCGGCATTAGGTATGTATATTTTTCTTTGTGCATTATTTATACATATTATTTATGCCATTTAAATTGTTACAGCTTCTAGTCCTTTCTCTGTGCCTCCTCCTCTAGCAGCATGTATGTATATTAAAGTTGTACTTTCATTGTGCATTGATTCTTATGCCATTAAAATTCTTACAGGTTCGGGTGAGTTTACACCTCCTCCTCCTAGAGTACCAGGTATGTATATTTAAAGTTGTAACTATTTGTATAGTCATTATTTATATTCTTGTACATTGTATATTTAAAGTTATATTTTCTTTGTGCATTATTGATACATATTATTTATGCCATTTAATTGTTACAGCTTCTAGTCCTTCCTCTGTGCCTCCTCCTCTAGCAGTAGGTATGTATATTTAAAGTTGTACTTTCATTGTGCATTGATTCTTATGCCATTAAAATGTTACAGGCTCGGGTCAGTGTACACCTTCTCCTCCTACAGTAACATGTATGTATATTTAAATTTGTAAGTATTTGTATAGTCATTATTTATATTCTTGTACATTGCTTATGTCGTTGTGCATTTTTGTCCAGGACCGAGTGTTTCCACACCTCCAACTTTTTTGGCAGGTGCATCTACAGTGCCAGAGGTAAAGGATGCTGTCAGTCTACAGGAGGGGGAATGCAGTTTTTATGAAAGCACTCTGCGGGAGGTGTGGATAAATGGGTATGTAATAAACTTATATGTATCTTTTATTAAGGAGGTATATTTAGTTCATAAATTTATTGTAACAAGTTACATAATTACATGGATAAAATAGAGCCCGCCCAAGCGTCTCAATTGATCACAAGATCAATTCAGGCACACTTTCCTGGGCCTATTCATAGATTCAATGATTTCCCGATGGAGGTCCAGGAGTTGTTGTATCATATGTTCATGGTATGTAATTTATTATTATATTATATTTTTTTCTTATTCCTACATTCAGTTAACTAACTCTTATATGTACAGAGCAATCATCGATTCACACGTCGTTCGGACGAGGCACGGTCTCGATCAGTATGGACGACCCCCGCCCGATCAAATTTTAAACATTTGTTGTATAATGCGAGGAAAAATGCACAAAGAGTTTGTCAAAGTGCAGACACGACTCTTTGGAGGGAGCGCGCACCGACATGGATGAGGAGAGACTACTGGGAAGGTCTGTGCAACATATGGGCCGCAGAGAGATGGCAACAAACCTCCACAACAATGAAAGTGAATCAGGCTGTCAATAAAGAGGCCAACATGCATACAAGTGGGTCCGTCTCCTTTGCAACCCATCAGTCCAGATTGGAAAGTCATATGTCCGTTTGTGATATATTTTATTTATATAGGTACTCATTTATGTAATGTTTTATGTGAAATAGAAAAAGGAGCTAAAACAGCCTCCGACATTTTAGGAGGTGTTTGATAAGACACATAAAAAAATGGGACGGATCAGTACATTAGTGACAGAGCCCGAGAGGTTGCGGTAAGTATTTACAGTCTATTTACTATTTAATTTTTCTCATGATAGATTAATATTACATTGTCAATTTTATTTTTTACAGAAGTCGTATAGCAAACAGATGACAGAGAAGTACGCCGGGGAGGAGGAGCAGCCACAGTTAGATCCTGAGGTATGGGTTGCAGCATCTGGTGCCCCAAAGAAACGCCATGTGTATGGTTTTGGGCACAGTATGGACACGAGCAGGGTGTTATCTGGCGCCTCGAAATCAGCCTCACAGACTAGTGCATTCACCACACCTGGTGCTCCAAGTACTCCCAGTGAGATGATGGGCTTCATTCGAGATGGGATCTCTGGTTTGGAGTCTCGTCAGGCCCAGACGATGTAGATGCAGGTGTCTGACGCTGTCCAGGCCCAGCTCTCCCAGGCCCTCTACCAGGCTATCTCCCAGGCCCTCTCCCAGGTCAGCATTCCTCCTCAGGCAGCACCATCGACATCAGTACGGGCCCCTCATGTGAGTAAATTGATTTTATTTTAGCTTTTCTATTTTAATAGTCAATTTTAGTTTTGTTTTGTTTAAAAAGGAAGAACTTAATTAGGTTTGGGGGTCCAAAATTAGAAATACTAATCCGATCGGCCTCCGATTTGTTCCATTACGGTCGGGGTGATGAGTGTGACTTGTGGAAACTGATGGAATTCAATTTGGACTCCTGGTTTGAGCTCAACGCTCAAATTCACATTAAACAGGTTAGTTTAGTTTAAAAATGAAGAACTTAGGTTTGAGGGTCCAAAATTAGAAATACTAATCCGATTGGCCTCCAATTTTTTCCAGCACGGCCAGGGCGATGATTGTGACTTGTGGAAACTGACAGAGTTCAATTCGGACTCCCGATTTGAGCTCGACGCTCAAATTCACATTAAGCAAGTTAATTTAGTTTAAAAATGAAGAACTTAGTTTTGGGGGTCCAAAATTAGAAATACTAATTTGATTGACCGCTGGTTTTTTCCAACACAGCCAGGTGATGATTGTGACTTGTGGAAACTAACGGAGTTCAATTCGGACTCCCGGTTTGAGCTCGACACTCAAATTCACATTAAGCAAGTTAGTTTAGTTTAAAAATGAAGAACTTAGGTTTGGGGGTCCAAAATTAGAAATACTAATTCGATTGACCTCCGATTTTTTTCAACACGGTCAGGGTGATGATTGTGACTTGTGAAAACTGACGGAGTTCAATTCGGACTCCCGATTTGAGCTCGACGCTCAAATTCACATTAAACAAGTTAGTTTAGTTTAAAAATGAAAAACTTAGTTTTGAGGGTCCAAAATTAGAAATACTAATCTGATTGGCCTCTGATTTTTTCCAGCATGGCCAAGGCGATGATTGTGACTTGTGAAAATTGATGGAGTTCAATTTGGACTCCCGATTTGAGCTCGATGCTCAAATTCACATTAAGCAAGTTAGTTTAGTTTGTTTTGTTTAAAAAGGAAGAATTTAGTTAGGTTGGGGGGGGGGTCCAAAATTAGAAATACTAATTCGATCGGCCTCCGGTTTGTTCCAGCATGGTCGGGGCGATGAGTGTGACTTGTGGAAACTGACGGAGTTCAATTCTGACTCCCGGTTTGAGCTCAACGCTCAAATTCACATTAAGTAAGTTAGTTTAGTTTAAAAATAAGGAACTTAGGTTTGGGGGTCCAAAATTAGAAATACTAATCTGATTGGCCTCCAATTTTTTCCAGCACGGTCAAGGTGATGATTGTGACTTGTGGAAACTGACGGAGTTAAATTTGGACTCCCGGTTTGAGCTCGGCGCTCAAATTCACCTTAAGCAAGTTAGTTTAGTTTAGTTTAAAAAGGAAGAACTTAGCTAGGTTTTGGTGTCCAAAATTAGAAATACTAATCCGATCGACCTCCGGTTTGTTCCAGCACGATCGGGGCGATGATTGTGACTTGTGAAAACTGACGGAGTTCAATTCAGATTCCCGATTTGAGCTTGACGCTCGAATTCACATTAAGCTAGTTAATTTAGTTTAAAGGTGAGTGAATAAAATGTAAAAATTAAATAATTTATTGCTTATAGTAGTATTTAATTTTAACTTATTATTTTTATATATCTATGTAGGTTCCTTCATCGAGTAGCGTCGGAGGAGACGAGGACGAGGACGAGGATTCATGATTTTCTTTTCATTGTTATGAACATTTTATGTATTGTTGTGGACATTTTATATTTTATTATTGTTGTGGACATTTTATAGTTTTTATTTATATATATATGCATAGGTTATTTTGTTATATATATATATATATAATTAAAAAAATAGAAACCGATTAGTGACCGAATTGCTTCGGTCGCTATCAGCGACCGATAGCTTCGGTCACTAATATAGTGACCAACTAGTGACCGAATTTCTTTGGTCGCTATCAGCGACCGACCACTTCGATCACTGTTTCAGTCAGTAAAATAGTGACTGGTGAGGAAGATGGAAACAATGTGGTGTGCCACGTGGGGCACGGAGGGGAGAATGGCGGGAGCATAACGATGTGCCACGAGGGGCACGAGGTGGAGTATACAGAGTACAATGAGGGATGCGATGCCCAGTACATGAAAGTGGATCATAAAAAAGGTGGAATAAAATACCTCCCATGGGGAGGGAATGTGGAGAACCCACAAGAAGGTGCTGAGAAGCATAAAAGATGATAAGAAATGATGAGATAAGGGTGGCGGAGGTCCCCTGGTCTTTTGCCTTGCTTCGCGTTTATGCTTCTGCTTGGGAATCAACTTCTTGACCCTCAGATATTTCCTCACATATTTTGCCTAGCAGGCGGAGTTTCCTGCTCTTCTCACATAAAATGAATGGCTCTCATTGATAGCTAGAGCGTTGTTGACTTCCGTCGGAGCTTCAAGCAATAGCTGCAACTACCTGGGAATATAGTTAAGAGAAATTGTGGGGAGTTCCACTGGTAGATTTGGAAGCAACAATGAAGGGACCGTGACCAAAGATTGTATAACATTGTGTAGGGAATGGGGCACGTGCCCGTGGTTAATTGCATTCACCAATGATTTGGCACTGGAATGTGTGAAAACAATTTTAGTGGTCGACCCCTTCATTAGAGTGGGAAGGTTCACAACAACGGTGTGAGGGGTCATGAGAGCATGGAGGGAGAGATTCCCTATGAGTATTTTGAGTTGAAGTCTATTGGCAACAATGATGATTGACATATCTTTAGGGGGCCTCTTGATGGCCAATAATGGAGGGGAGAACTTTCTCTCAGTAAATGTGCCCGGTATATTGACAATGACCGGCATGTGTGGAATATAATCTTGGATTTTGAAAAGCATGCCCGGTCCCGGGGCTTCCTTCTTCTACTGACATAGCTCGTCGCTCTTCATTTGTTTACACCTGCTCTGTTGGATGGGGGTGGATAGAATGGAGGTCTGTATGGCCAGTGGAGGCATAACATGTATGATGGGGAGTTCTTGCTCAAGTTCAATTGCCAATGGTGTTGGCGTAGTGGGAGGAGGTTTGATAATGGGTTAATGGAGGGAGTAATGGTTGACGGAGGCTTAACAAAGGAAGGTTAATGATAATAGGTGGTAGTGCAGGAGGAGTGGGTAAATGACGTACGAACATGACCTTGGAAGGTTCATCGTCATAACACCAAGCAGTTTCATGGAGGGGTTCTATATTGGCAACTTCAGCCTGAGCAATGGGCTGTGGTGGAGGTGGAGGTTGTTGTGGAGGTAATGGTTGTGGTGGAGGTATGGCAACGGGTGCCGGAGCGGGTGCAACATATTGCATAGGAGCTTCTTCATTCATAGTAGGGGAGTTGTGTGGCTCTGTTGGAGGTTGTACTATGTGTAGACATGTCATTTTTACAATGTATCGAGTAAATTTCATGTTATACCGCAATGCCTCAAAGTGGCTCTCTTCAATTAACCTCTCGAGTGATTTTCCTATTTTTCCAGTTTTTTCTAAGATTTTCAGGAATTTTTCTAGGGGTCTGAAAGGGTTAGTTGTGCACAAGTGATTCGCGTCTGACACAGTCGACGCCTTTTAGGATGTTTGATCCACGGCGGGTAAAATCGACACGTATCGCACTTCCTTTTCTGGCGCTTACCACGTTTTGAATCGCGTCTAACCGAGTCGACGCATTTAAAAGTTTTCATTTTCAATTTATGGCAAATTCTAAAATTGTTTTTGGAAAGATTTTCTTGCTAATTAGAATCACATCCACATTGTCCGTCGCATTTCTGACCTTCCATCATATGAAGATCGACTCTCTTTAGAAGATCGATTCTGTTCAAATACGCGACCACTCAAGTCGTCGCGATTCAATATTTCCATTTATTATATTTGGAAAGAATCATCTGAAATCGGAAGTGTTTGAAACGCGACGGTCACTGCCGACGCGATTCTGGAACCTGCTATAGTTGATGTTTGGAAAGGCTTAATCGGATCAAGTTGATCTTGGTAACCGCAACGCTTTTGGCGGATGCGATTCACTGAGATAGGCGTCCACTGTGTCTGACGCGATTTCAGAATTTTCCCTCTATAAAAGACCCCCGAGGCCACTATTTTAAGGATAACCCAAGCACTACGGCGAAGCCCTACCGCACTGGAGGCTCACATTCCGAGCTAAGGAGAACCCCCATTACAAGCTATTCAAGCCATTCCTCGAAGTTTGGAGCTTCCGTCATCCTCACGTGCATCCGAACGAGGAGGGAGGAGCTTTCTTCTTCCACCTCGACCATTCAAGCGGCGGGCTTCTGCCCATTGGATTCTCCATCTCCCTTTCTCATTTCTTAGTTCTTATTTATTGCATTCAACATCACATCACCTCCACACACAACAAAACCCATCATTTTTCACCACACCTACATTTTAGGGGTTTAACACCACCCCCCACGAGGTGTGTTAACACCCATGTCATTACGTTTTTCTCACATTTCTTTGACTTCGGTACTTCACTTCATAGTCTAATCCCTTTTCACTTGTTTATTTTTTTTCCTCATTCTTTCAAGGTAACCGACTGAACTAAAGTCTTCTTCGTCAGCCAACCGGTGGAAGGAGTAGAAGTCAACCCACAATCATAACTCCCGCAATCTTTGGGTGAAGGTAAGTACCGTTTACCTCTTTACCCATTTCCTTCGACACCTACGTGTGTCTGACGATCACATTCCTCCTCCTTGTGCACTCCTCGCACTCTTTTATTTTTATAAATCATTTTTTTAATTATTCTTTGTGGGAGTGTTTCAGAAAAAGCACGTTCACAAATTGGCGATCACGGTGGGACATCTTTCACTTTAGTTTCGGTTACCTCTCCTTTCGCACCCACGTGTGACCCTCCTTCGACACCCACGTGTGTCTCTCCCTCCGTACCCCACGCGGTACAACCCCTCCTTTTGTACCCCATGCAGTACTCTTTGAGATTTCCACCATCATTACCAATTTGTGTAAGTGTCTTTTCTCTATATTTCCATAAAGTTTAATTAAAAAAAATCATCAACTTGATCCCCTCCCTATTTACTTACTTTCACCTGAAGAAACCATCTTGACTTGACTTCTATTTCCTTCAATTAATTGTTTGAAAAGCATGCTCTGTTGATTACTGCTTTCATTTAAACTCTTAGTTGCTTTTAAATTTGCGACGTTTTCAGACGTCGCGATTTGTGTTGTTGTGCGGCGGTTTATCCCGTCGTGATTCTGTGACAGATGCCGGAGGGAGTCGTCGCGGCTCTTACAGCTTTTGTGAGCTGTCAGATCTGCGACTGACAGAACGGACACAATTTTCATTGAAGCACGATGACTGAACTCGCCGCGATTCAGTCTGTTACAGTGAGCAAGGTTTTCTGTCATCTTGCATTATTTGCATCTTTGCAGGGCATACTTCAGCTGAGGGACCTCCTTCCCTCCTTACACTAGGATCTAAACACCTTTCTCGGTGAGGGCTATCTCTCCATTAGGCATTCCGTCTCATTGGACAAGACAATCCTCACTGGGACCTCCGTAAGTCTCCGTACCCTGTGGATTCCCTCACGATGGACCGAGCACGTTGTACCATTCCGGAGACCCGTGATAGAATACCCATATTGTGAGGGAGTGTGCTTAGTGAGACCGGAGTTCTCATCTTACCCATTTAGGCCCATACCCACTTTGGAGTGACACATTTCAAGTAAAATTCATTTTGAACTATATTGGAACAATCAACTGGACGTAAGCATCCTCCAGTGTGTGATTAAAAACCACATAAATTCTAAAACTTGGTCCAATTATTTTTCTATGACCAATTTTCTTAATGGGACATTAGAGAATATAATTTAAGGTATAAATATTATTATTACAAAATTTTTATATGAGTTTTTACGCATGCAATAATGATGGGTATCTTTTTAACTAGTTTGATTTTTTATTAATTGACAAAATTTCAATTTATCTATAAATTTTAATTAATAAATTTTCTCGGGTGCTACACACACACTTACACGCCCACCCTTGGAAGCTAGAAGCATGAATCCAAGGAAGAGTCTAGGACATTACCCGCTTCTTTTCACTCGGTCCGCCATAGAAAGGGGAACCTGAGGGATCGACCTTTGAATCTGTCCAAAGCTTAAAAGGGTATAGGTCAAGGCCCAATAAGGGGAAAAGAAATAAGACAATGTAAATTAAAGCAAAAGAGCCAAAACAAGCAAACCAAATACAAAAGCACGTCAAGAGTGGCAAAGTCTCCGCAGAGATCCAAATGGACCTGGTCATAAGCGTGCCAGAACCCCATAAACCAAAAGACTGAACCCTATTAAGTGTAGGGTAGAGGAATGAGTGTCTCCCCGGTCACCTAAACCATTGGCAGACTTCCTGAAATATCTTCTTCCCTTCTCCCCCACGGGTATGTCTTAAGGTTAAGGCAGGGCAACGATCAACTAAAGAGGACGTCGCTGAAAGCCACCTTGGGTGAAGGAACCACTTAAGCACGTCCAACCTCTGTTTGACACACCCAAGAATTATTTATGAACTTTTAATGATGGTTGAGTAATTGAAGGGTCCAGGTACCATGTTTTTCTAATTAGAGCGGATTCCCTTCGTTCCGCGCGTTTTTTTTAGAAGGGACTATGCTGGGTTGCGGCCCTTATTTCAAAATCTCAATTTTTTTTTTTACATATTTCCAAAACCACAAAAATGAATATTTCAAAACCACAAAAATATAAATATTTCAAAATCCCCAAAAAATCACATATTTTCAAAAACCACATAAAATATGAAAATTTCAAAATAAAAAATCACATATTTTCAAAACCACAAAAATATGAATATTTCAAAATCCAAAAAAAATCACATATTTCAAAACCACAAAAATCAAATATTCCCAAATAAAAAAATTAATTAAATATGATGAAAACACAAAAAAATCATACTCCATTTGTTTGAATGCATCAAACGCATGCTCATTTTTAATTTCCTGTTAGCATATGTCTGCTTGCGTATTGCATTTTTAGTTATGTCGTTCCTTTGTTTCTGCCTTATTTAATAAAGGCTTCGCCCCTTGACAAGATCATGAAGCCTAGTTCGCCTAATGTGCAAGAGGCTGAGTCAGAATAGACATTTAACTTGTTTGTTTAAGTGTTTTTCAGGCAAGATAGAAAGGGAGAAGGCAAAGGACACAAGTTGTATATATCAAGGCCAAAAGGGGGGCCAACCCCAAACTACATTATAAGAGTACCCCACTGGGTACACATCATCATGGAGAAAAACAAAAAAATACACATCATGATGGGTGGCCTAACTCTCGCCACCACTCTCAGCCAGTCGGGGGTGTTGGCTGCTCTCCGCCTCGCCGGGGTCAACAGTCGAGCGAGGAGCTGGTGGCCTCATGGAGGCGTGTGAGTCGGTCGACCTCTGGGCGGCGCGTCCCTCCTGGACGTTCCTCTGGTACTTAGAGGACGTCACTAAGTAACTGGCAGAGTAGGCGCTGGCTCGCCCCTCCCTCACGGTGCGCTCACGACCGCGCCGGTATCGGTCCTCTGCCTCGCGGAACAGATGCTCGGAGATGCCCAAACTCATGCGCGTATCCATGGCCTGTTGGGTCAACCGCTCTTGCTCCTGGTCCTAATGGCTGTGCTCCTGCTTCTAGCAGCCACGCTCTCACTCGCGCTCCCGTTGCTCCACGACAAGCGTCACTCGTAGCTCTGCAGCCTCGCGGGGCAGGTCCACGTCATGCTGGGAGACTTGAGTGCGCAGCTCAGACAACTGCTACGTCAGCTCAGTCACCTCAGCACCGGCGAGCGTCGCCTGGGTGATGGCGCTCTGAAGCTCATCAGACTACACACAAAAGAGATACATGTAAGTACATGGTAATTTATTTATATACAAGTAATTGATGTACTTGCCCGTGCAGCAAGGTCGCGCTCCGTTGCCTCCGCCCGAGCTACCGCTGCCGACAACTGCTCTCGCAGTGAGGCCACCTCCGAGTCGGGCACGCTCTGGCTCGTGGAGACACCTGCCGCATTGGTGCATTCCACGGTCATCTGCGCCGCACGCTGCACATATTGAAAATCAAGTCAGCACATGGTAAGGTAAACAAAGCAAAGGTACGATATTTTAAACTTACCAAAGCCTCCAGCGCATCCCGTGCCTCTGCCAGCTAGGCCTCTGCACTCGCCAACTGGGCCCGCAGGGTGTCGATCAGGCCATCATGAGCATCCTGCACATGCACACATTTATTAGAATATCATGCATATCACAATGAACAAGTCAAGGTTTAGAAGTGCATACCCAAGCTGACCTCATGAAATCCCGGTCCCCATACACCTCCTGGTACCGCTGGAGGTAGGCGAAGCTGTCCGTGGCGTCAGACTCCACTGGGTACCCTCCACGCATCCAGTCTGCATACTAGGCGGAGAAGCGTAGGCGCCAGTCCACCCGCTTGGCCTTCCCCTGTGTCCTCCTCCAGATGCCCCTTGGCTCCGCCTCGTCGGACCACACCTAGTGCAGTCCTAGTGTCCGCATGGCGAGCTGTAGGTGGTGCGGCTCGATCTCGTTCAGGCAATGGACCCACAGGTCTCGCCCGAACTGAGGTCGGCCACTCTCCACCCACAGCTGGCCATCATCAAGCATACCCGCATAGGGCTGCCACACGACCTGCACACATGCATATGTCAGTCATATGTCATAAACCATAATAAATGCATGAAATGAGGTAGTACATACTAGGAGAGCCGGGAAGTCCTTGATGTCACGGCGGAGGGTGTCCAACTGTAGTGAGAAGGAGGCCGCCGTCACCACCGGCAGCCACCTTCGCTCCAGGGTAAGCACGCCCGGCCATACCTCTGTGGCCCTCCCCAAGGGAACGTACTAATAGCTCCAGACCTGCATACATGAACACGTTGATTAGCTTGACTAACAAATGTTAAGTGCAGGTAAACTAAGAAAGCAAAAACGAAGTGTACCTGGAGAAAAGGGGTAAACCCGCCCACGGTCATCTCGCGGCTTGTGCCACTAGAAAGATCGGCGAAAGTGTGCGCCAGGAAGGCCGCACCCCATGCATACCGCCCGACCTGCTCCAGGTCCTCCAGAATCTCCAAAAATCGGCAATGGATGCCGTCTCCCTTCGTCCCTAGCAACATCTTGCCCAAAAATAACACCAGGAACCTCCTCAGGTCCCAGTCCACCCTCTCCACATCCTCGGGGTCCTGGCAGTACACCTCCCTCGCCAGCCCCGCCGCCCGCTGCACGAACTCGTGCAGTGACTCCTCGCCCATCTGCCTAACTCCATGCAGACCCAGGCTCTCCAATAGTACCACTCGGTCGACCATCCTCCGGTCGCCGACCTCGTCCTCCCCCATGGGCTTCAGCCCCAACAAATCCTGGGTGTGCTTTGTGTAGTCACTATAAGTGACACCCGTCACCGCGTCTCTGTCCACCCGCAGACCGGTAATCCTCATCACGTCCTCTAGAGTGGGCACCATGTGCTCCCATGGTAAGAGAAAGGCCCTGCTCACCCTGTCCCAGCGCTCCCTAAGTGCCTGTACCAGGGGGCTGTCTACGTAAAAGGGCTCGATCTCCAAGATCGGCCCAAACCCCATCCACCGGACTCTCTCCCTATGGAAGTTCGGGAGTCCCTAGTATGCCGCTATTACCAGCGACCACTAAAGTCTCGGCCTCATAACTCCTTGCACGTCAAAAGGTGCACACAAGTCAACACACATTCAGAATATGCTTAAACAACTAAAAACTGAGCAAAAATAGGCCAAATTCCCTCTTCTCGGGCAGCCCCTTTTGAATCGCGACCAACTCAGTGGCCACGGTTCATCTCGAATCGCGGCTACTGAGACGGTCGCGTTTCATGTTGAAACGCGACGGGGCTAGCCGTGGAGATTCAAGTCTTTGAACCACGACGATTGGAGTCGTCGTGATTCACCCCACCTTCTTCTCTGACTTGACGGCCCTCCTCCTTCTTTCTCTCCTCTCAAATCAAGGATCAGGGTTAGGGGTACTTACTGATAATTACTAAATTTTTAGCGTTAAATTTCATACATTTAGTTAATTTTAGACATCAGTTGTCCATAAATAATGTGCATTGACTTTAATTTCCATTTCATCCATGCTTAAGTTTTTTTTAACATATTAGTTGATGAGTCAATAAATCACTGTTTTAACAAAATTAGGTAATAAGAAATCTTTGTAAATAAATGTTGTAAATAAATAATTTTGTCACAATAATAATTTTGTAAATATCATTTTAAGAGTAGATAGAAATTTGTAGATAAATCTTGTATATAAATATTTTTACAATCATACTATAAATATCTTTTAGTATTAAATAGATAAAGATTTTAAATAAATAAAATTTTTAATAACCCACCCAATCCCATTAATAATTTTTTTAAAATATCCCACCGATACCAACATGCCACTTCTCTCATCTCACTGGCCACCACTAACATTTCTTTATTTGTTTCTTTCATCCTATTAGGTTCGGAGGAAGCTGGGGCTAAGGCGGTTAGGCGGTGCTGTGAGATGGAAGCGCCTGGAGCTCTGGAGCGGACGCTGAGATGGCGATGGAGGCCAGAGGCTGATGGCGATCGTGCGGAGGCGTGCGTGTGAAGCGGCTGGATGGCCGGGTGCAGATGGGGCGCGACCAGATCTGGCTCTGGTGGAGGCCTGCCGGTGTGGCTGGGCAGCGATGGAGGTATGGTACGGCAGGTGGCTGGGCCGTGCGGCTGGGCGCTGGCTGGTGCGATGGAAGAGAGGCGGGGTGTGTGTGCTGTGCGTTGGCGCGGCCTGTGGCCAGGAGGGCTCAGGCGATGGTGCTGCTGGACCAGGTGGCGAGGTGGCGGCTGGTTGGGCGCCTGGAGCCATGGAAGGGCGGCTAGGTGAGCAGGGGCACTGGCGAGGTGGCTGGGCGCAGCGCGCCCCAGGCGGTGCAGACCTGGGCCTGGAGCTGACCCGTGCGATGGTGAAGCTGAGCCCAGGCGGAGTGCTTCTGAAGCTGGGCGGACCAGGGTCCGGACCTGGGCGTTCTCATGCGGATGTGGCCTGCTGGAGGTGCGAAACGGCTGTGCTGGAGGCTGAGCAGATGTGCAAGGGCTGGCGCATCCAGATCTGGGCGGGAAGAAGAGGCTGGCCAGATGGGTGCGGCGATCTGTTGCATAGGTGGCCGATGGAAGCAGGCGGCCAGGATCTATGCTGTGAGCTGGCGCCATGCGGATGCAAGGGTGCGATGCATGGCAGAAGCGGCCGTGTGAAGATGGCGGAAGCTGAGCTGGCGATTGGGGGTGCAAACAGAGGAAGGAAGCAAAGGCGCGCCTCAAAGTTCCAAGGAGCTTATAAAAGGACCCGAGGTCCTCATCCGAGGGGTTAGACTTTTCTTTAGGGATTTATTTTTCTAGTTTTTCCTCTGTAGTTTTTCCTTAGCATCTGTTGTTGAGGGAGACGAGGCTTGGCCTGTGAAGTTCTTGAGATTTTAGTTCTTGTCATTTCTTGTATCTTTCTTCTTCCAGCAGAACTGTGAGAAATTGAGAGCTTCACCAGGGAGCCTTTAGAATTTCTTCGTGTCATTTTAATTCTGTAATCTTTTCCTTTCAGTAGAGTTTGGAAATGTAGTGTTTTCTTGTTCTGGTTCGATTGGAAGGGGTTTTGTGTTCTTTCTGTTCTTCCGGGGTGGAGAACTCCAGAGGTTTGCCAGTAGAGATTTTAGGACTTGATTTCTACCATTTATTCCTTCTGTAATTTTTTCTTTCCACAGTGTTGCAAGGATTGTGAGGTTTTTGAATTCAGAATTTTAGATTTTCTTGCATTTTTCTTCTTGTTGCTGCTGTGAGAATTCTCAGAGGTTTTTGAGGATTTTGGTTGGTTCATTTCTTCTAGTTCGATTGCAGTGCAGGGGAGGGTTCGTCAGTGGAAATTTTTAGGAGTTAATTTTCTACCATTTATTTTGTTCTGTACCTTTTCTGTTCTTTAGCATCTGTGAGAGGAAGACTTCGATCTAGTGTTCTTTATTGCAATTAATTTCCATCCATTTCATCTGTGCTTTCTTCCTTTCGATCTATTGTGTTAATCTAGTTCTTCTAATTCCTTTTGCTACTGTGAAAGATAGTTCGACTCCAGGAGATGATTTTTTAGGGTTTTGGTTTTGCAGTTCAGAGGGGTGAGAGCTATGAGATTTGTTCAAATTGCTGAGAGTTCGGATTATTTTTGGGACTGTTTTGTTTTGTTTCTCTAATTCTTTTCTTCTGTGTTCATCCGGAGAGCAATTGGGATTGTGTTGGATTTGTGTTCTTCCATCTCTTCTGATTTGTCCTGTGAGGAACAGTGCCAGAATTGTTGCTGCTGTGTTTTGTTGTGGTTGTTGAGATTGCCGGGAGTGGAGTTTCTTTTGCTTCCACTATGAGAGTTTGAGGGCTGTGAGAGATCCATTTATTGCATTCAGTTTCCATTTTCTTGTGTTGAAGAGCTCATCCTTGGCATTTATTTCAGTTCACTTGATTTTTCTTTCTTCTGTGTGAGTAGCTAAGATCAGTAGTTCCTTAATTTGTTCTGTGCAAATCGTTGAGAGATCGATCCATGGGGCAATCTATTTCTATTTCTGCTGTGTCTAGTTAGATTAATTCAGTGGAATTTGCTTCTTACTTCTCTTCTTTGTTAATTCCATTTCTTCTTTCTTCTGTGAATAGTTGGTTTGGGAGACTGTGATCCGATGCACTTGTTTAGTTCTTCGGGTGCAGAGGGTGATCTCGCGTTTGAGCAGTGATAGATAGTTTAGCATTTGAGGGATAGATAGTTTAGTATTTGAGGGATTTGATCGTGTTGTTTACATATCACTTTTAATGCATTGTCGAATGGTGTCAAGTCAAAGTAGTTTAATTCAAGTTCTATTCAGCCTCTCCGTGGATATGACCTGTTCTCACCACCATGCTAGTTCATCTTTGTTGTTTTAATTTTGTGAGACAGTTTAGAGGAAGTGTGCATATTGATCTGTGCAATGAACTTTGAACAACGAGAGTGCACAGTCATCAATGCCGCGCGTTCACTTACCAGGTCAGCTCAGGGGGGGGGGGGGGGGGGCTTCTCGTCCCCATCGTCCTCGTCGAAACCTCCCCGCCGCGTGTCCTCCTCTTCCTCTGCCGCCTCCTCTTCCACAGGCGCCGCCAGTGCCACCTGCTCTGTTGTTGAGGCTCCCTCCTCTTCCATTACCACTGTCAACTCCCCGCCTACCTCCAACAGCTCCGCCACCATCGCATGAGCAGCCGTGCTGGGCGTCTCGACCATCTCTTCCTCCACCATTGTCACCGACGCGGCGCCGCTTCCTCCTCAGTCGAGCGACCTTCCTCCCGCTGGTGTTTGGATGCCGTTAACTTGGTCATCGCGATCGCAAGTGTGTAGAGAGAAGAGAGAGCTTAGAGAGAGGGAGGAATGAGAGAGATCGGAGAAGAGAACGGCAAAAGGGAGAGTCGGCGGGGCTCTCGGGTGTTTTAAGCCCCTCGGAACAAGTTGAAATCACGTCGGATACAGACGTCGCGAGTTTGGAGTGTTCATTTAAAACGCGACGGAGGCCGTCGCCACGATTCAGAGAGCCATCATTGCCCCGGGCCTGAGTTTAAGGTGCAGATTTTTGATTTTTGAAGTACAGTTGAAACATGTCAGGTTAAGTGGACACGATTACAGTTAAACGCGGCGGTCTTGTTGGACGTGGATTCAGTTGTTATATGCGACGTTTGTGTCTGTCGCTTCAAAAGGCTCACCTGAGGGTCATTTTTGAGGAGAAAATCAAAGCTATTCGGATGGTACAATCACATGAAATAGTGCAATTTGGCCGTGTAAAGGATGCAATATAATTCTTATTCATGATTCAATTTGGATGCTTAAAACGACCACTTTGGGCCAAATTTTTAGCAACTCCCTTACATAGGCCATCCACTCATCCTCCACCTCCTCCACGTGTGGGACCGGCCACCTGAATGAACAGACTTTCCACAGCGCCTTGATGGTGTCCGCCTCTTCTTCGTCATTGTTGGTACCGATCTCCCGTCTCTTGATTGGCGGAAGATGAGACGGCCCCTCGAAGTTGCGCCGTGGGAGTGCAAGTTGGGAGAGGCAGTAGTGCGGGTTGTAGAGCACGAATTCAACCACCCCGATCAGCCATAGCTCCACACTGGGTGTTAGCCGCGTCCGTAGGTCCTTGGCTAGAAGAGGCACCGGAGTACAAGTGCATGCATTCCTGGCATGCTTCGGAGGTGATCACGCCAATCTGCCCCGCATCTTGAGTTGTGGCACACGGTTAGCCACGCCCTTCTAAGCCAACTAAATTATCCATGTGATGGAGCGGACTTTTTGAGAAGATGCGGGACGAGCTAGGGACTTCATTATTCACATCAAACTTGAAGTGCAGGTCAGTCCAACAAGTAAATAATAACATGGAACCATAAGGAGGCCTATCCAAGCTCGCCGCCGTAAGTCTGTTGTAGAGAAAGGCTAGCACCGCCAGTCCCAATCTCTCTCCCTCCCATATGCCGCACACCGCACTTAGTTGGTCCTCCTCAAGAATGTTGTCAATAGATGGAAAGAGGAGTGCACCTGCCAAGCATACTGCGAATCCCCTCATCACTTTCTCCAGTCTCTCGTCATCTCCCGCCTTCAGTATTTCCTCCATCGTCCAGATTGCTAGTTGTTGCAAATTTATACCTTTTGCGGTTTGGACGCTTTGAGCCGCTCTTGCATCCATGAAGCTTTCAAGTACCGCCTTGCTTGTATAGCTCTTGGTATGATCGCCATCTCATCCTTGTCGCCTCTTTTCATCCGCTTCAAGCCTAATAACAGTTCAACCTCTTCCAACAAAATTGGCTTCGAAAGTTTTAAAGAGGAAAGTGTGGGTTTTGAGGATGCCATAACTCTACAAGAGCCCCATGGCCGCCCAATCGAGGTGTATTTCATGATATTTTTGGCATGGACGGCTAGATTTTGGATTCCCCACCAAGAGAGTATGGCTTTCATGTCAAGAGTGATGGAGGCGGTCAGTTTTTGAAGCCAGGGGAGACGCATGTATCTCCTGTTGCCCAGGAAAAGAGGATAATCCTATAGGAAATATGCGCATGGATGTTATGAGTGCATGGGATGGGTGATATGAGATTGGCGCATGTGCATGGGTAGTTTGGTCATGAGGAAATGGGAGCATGGTTGGTTCACATGGGGTATGGTTGACATGGGTAGGAGAAGGGCATGGATGGTTTGGCCATGGCATTTGGAGAGGAAGAAAAGAGAAAAAAAAGGAAAAAAGAAAAAGAGAGAGAGAATAAGAAGAACATCAAGAACAATAATCCAAGAACAGTGAAAGAACATGCAAGAACAAGCAAAAATCAATGTAAAAATCACTTCAACTCACCAATTTTGCCTGAATTAGTTTGCAAATATGTCCATCTATCTTGCTCAACCTTTGAAATCCTTCAACTCTTGGTCTTTTGGATGAGGGGGCTCCATCATGCTCCATAGCTTCCTCTCCTTCTCTTCTTATTCTCCTTGCTTCAATTGCTTGATTCTTGGTCTTTGGAGAGGTTGAATGCATGAAGAAAGCATGGGGGGGGGGGGGGGGGTATTTTTAAACCCCCATGGCCGCACAAGCCCGGAGGCAAGCCCAAAAGAGGGCAAGAAATGCAAAACAGGCAAGAAAATCCAGCCTCGGGTGGAAAGTCAAAATCGCATCCGACACATACGTCTTGATTTAAAGCGCTTAATCCGACTTCCATTGCGACTAGTAAGGTAAATTGCGACCGACAAGGTTGTCGCGATTCAGGTAAGTGAAGCACGTCCATATACCCTGTCACGATTTTTAAGCAACATCATTTTGATATTTGTGCTATTATTTATTGTTGGTCAATGCTGATGAGTCTTTGAGTGCAGGTTCTGGACACTTTTCTCGCCGTACATTTCATGGTTATCTTCGGCAGTCTTCAACCCAGTATTGTATAATTGCATTGTACTATATGTTATACTCTATTAGATTATGTCAAGGACCTCGAGGCTCTGATGAATATGGAGTTTGAGTTCCCCTCCACTGCCAAAAACAGTGATGATTCTAGAGGATTCTTACGACTTAAGGATGGGTCGTTACGTTTTGCAAGAAGGATGACGAATTCCGTCCGGTATCTTGACTTCGACATCGTAGCAATATTATCTTTGATTTTTTTATATTTTCTTTTGTTTTAATCTTTTTCTTTTAGCCAACATGCATCATGTAGGACTTTGAGCACATTTCTGGAAAATTACTCTCGTGCTTAACTGAAAAGAACCACTTATCCTTAATTCCAATTAACATGAAATATTCCACTCCGAGTCAAGTACTCAGTTCATCTTGTTAATGTTTGAAGATCATCTCTTGAGAAACTCCTTGTTTTGGATTCCTATATCAATTCATCTATTTTTCCTATAGATCCACCTTGGCTACAACACATCCACAAGCTGGTAAATGCTCCCCAATGGTGAAACCTGCTGGATTGTGTTCGTAGGTACTTCCCCGACGCTAGAAGTTGATATTTCTCCCCTTCGTGTCCACGTGCACACCCTTTCCCTTCATCCAAACATTGAGTTCTCTCTTGAGATTTTCTACAAGCTGCTCCACTATGAATTGAAGAACAGCTCCAGTCATATGTTGTTAAGGCGTGTCTCATCACACCTTGGCATCTACTTTACAGTCACTCCACTTCATTCCACTCAATTCACCCCATTCCATTGCTTTCATTTCGCGTCATTCCGCTCTATTTCCTTGCAAAGCAGACGCCAAGGTGAGGCAGTTGTAAACACGCCATTTTTTATAATGCATCGAGTAAATTTCATGTTATACCACAATGTCTCAAAGTGGCTTTCTTCAATTAACGTCTGGAGTAATTTTCCTATTTTTTGGTTTTTTCTAGGATTTTAAGGAATTTTTCTAGGGGTCTGAAAGGGTCAGTTGTGCACAAGTGATTCGCGTCTGACACAGTTGACGCCTTTTAGGATGTTTGATCCGCGGTGGGTAAAACCGACATGTATCACACTTCCTTTTCTGGCGCTTACCATGTTTTGAATCGCGTCCAACCGAGTCGATGCATTTAAAAGTTTTCATTTTCGATTTATGGCAAATTCCAAAATTGTTTTTGGAAAGATTTTCTTGCTAATTAGAATCATGTCCACATTGTCCGTCGCATTTCTGACCTTCCATCATATGAAGATCGACTCTCTTTAGAAGATCGATTCTGTTTAAATACGCGACCACATCAAGTCATCGCGATTCAATATTTCCATTTATTATATTTGGAAAGAATCATCTGAAATCGGAAGTGTTTGAAACACGACGGTCACTGCCGACGCGATTCTGGAACCTGCTATAGTCGATGTTTGGAAAGGCTTAATTGGAGCAAGTTGATCTTGGTAACTGCAGCGCTTTTGGCGGATGCGATTCACTGAGATAGGCGTCCACTGTGTCCGATGCGATTTCAGAATTTTCCCTCTATAAAAAGACCCCCGAGGCCATTGTTTTGAGGATAACCCAAGCACTACGGTGAAGCCCTGCCGCACTGGAGGCTCACATTCTGAGCGAAGGAGAACCCTCATTTCAAGATACTCAAGCCATTCCTCGAAGTTCAGAGCTTCCGTCATCCTCACGTGCATCGGAACGAGGAGGGAGGAGCTTTCTTCTTCCACCTCGGCCATTCAAGCGGTGGGCTTCTGCCCATTGGATTCTCCATCTCCCTATCTCATTTCTTAGTTCTTATTTATTGCATTCATCATCACATCACCTCCACACACAACACAATGCATCATTTTTCACCACACCTACATTTTAGGGGTTTAACACCACCCCCCATGAGGTGTGTTAACACCCATGTCATTACATTTTTCTCACATTTCTTTGACTTTGGTACTTCACTTCATAGTCTAATCCCCTTTCACTTGTTTGTTTTTTTTTTCTCATTCTTGCAAGGTAACCGACCGAACTAAAGTCTTCTTCGCCGGTCGGCCGGTGGAAGGAGTAGAAGTCAACCCGTAATCATAAATCCCATGATCTTTGGGTGAAGGTAAGTACCGTTTACCTCTTTACCCATTTCCTTCGACACCTATGTGTGTCTAGCGATCACATTCCTCCTTCTTGTGCACTTCTCGCACTCTTTTATTTTTATAAATCTTCTTTTTTAATTACTCTTTTGGGAAACTTTTGAAAAAAAAAAGCACGTTCCCACTATGGTCCGAGGAGGACGAATTAGTGGATGCCTGGGTGGAGGCATGTTGTGGTAGATGGGTGTATGTGAAAGTGTATATGAGGTTGATGTTGTATGGTGGCGAGGTGGATGGTGGATGGCATCCACTGATCCGTTATGCTTGGACCGGCTTGTTGATCAATAAACCCACGATTGGGGAGTCCATTAGATGCGTCTGGATGTAACGTCCCCGTTCATAGAGCTCTTCCATTGTTGTGATTTGGTTCATGGCCAGAATGTGCTTGAACCGGAGTATAATTGGAAATGATGATTTTGATTTGCTCTGACTTCGAGAGCATATATTGCAGTCGAGTAGCTGATAATTGCAAAACTTTTCGTATTAAAGTTCACACATATAGTTAATTTTAGACAATCTTTGTCCATAAATAATGTGTAATTTGATTTTAATTTTCATTTCATCCATAAATAAGATTTTGAACATGTTAGAATACATGTTAGATTTTCATTTAATAAGTCATCTCTTACAGATTGACTAATTAGGTTCATTTTGGAAATAAAAGATTTTTGGTAAATAAAGTTTTACAATAATATTGTTAAATATTTTTAGTAATAAATAGGTATAAGTGTAAATAAATATATCCCACTAATCCCATCATACTACCCTTTCTCCATATAAACCTAAATAGCCCACGTAATCCACTTAACCTCTTTTTTTGTCTTCTTTTATTCCCACCAGGTCAAGCAGCAGAAGCTACTGGAAGCGCCTAGAGCTCGCCTGTGCAGGGCGGCTGCTGGGCGGAGGTGTGTGCAGGCGGTGTGGTGCGGTGGCATGCGCAACTGTGTTGGTTCGTGTGGATCCCGTGCGCAGCGGGCGAGGCGCCGTGCGAAGTGGAGGCAGGCTGGAGCTCGAGCAGCTGGCATCTGCTCCGGAGCTAGGCGCCATGCGAAGTGGAGGTAGGCCGGACCTGGAGAGGGTCACGCCCCGACGCGGAATATCGGAGTGCGAAGGCAGTTGCAAGAAAAAGGTATAGAGCGAGTACTAGACATCAAACCATTGCACAGTGAATATTACTAAAGCAATTCTTTCTCATTAATACTTTTCCAATGGCTAGTTACAACCACTAATATCAGAGCCATTCTATAGGGCCCAATTACATTGCAATAAAAGGAAATAACTAACTACGACTCTAAGATAACATAACAACTCGAGGGTACTCCTGGCTTCACTCTTGGTCATTCCTTCCTCGTGAGTGTATGTGTCATCCTCGGCCTCACCTGAGAACACAACATCAAATAACGTAGGGTGAGCGATAGCGCTCAGTAGGACTTAAATCTCAAGCTCAAGCAGGCTTTAAATAATTAACGCAATTAATAGCAGAGTGTCTGGAGATAGCAGGTACAAGAGAGTCAAAATATAGTAAGAGATAGCACAACAGGTAACAAGATAGCACAATAGCACGAGATCGAGTATAGTTTCCAAAATAGCACAAGTATCGAATATAGCACGAATAGCAGGATGGCCATAGCACAACTAGCACAAGTATAGTAATAGCACGACGAGTATAGCACTTGTTTGTCATTCTAGACATCGAGAGAGTATAGCACGTTTGTGTTTTGATTGTCATATAGATAGTCGAGATAGATAGCACTTGAGTGTAATGCTAAACACTCTGATCATTTAACTCCCATGGGCACTAGCACTTTCGGGCGCACATCCTAGGACCAGATTGGGCCTTTATATATTGCCAAGCATTGGTTATATTGTTTATCTTTAGACAATCAGTCAATGGCCAATATAGAGTACCAAGAAATAGATAAGAGCACTAGATGAACAGATGAGATAGTGGAGTGAACGTGAGTAGGTGAGCGAGTAGAGTATAGATGAGAGCTAATGGACATTGCACGTAATACGTCGAGTAATCAGGCGATAGTAACAGTTGCACAACACGCGCACTTGGTGTTGGCAGTCAGGTGGAACTCACGACCCTACCACTGGCCTTGTTATGCACAGGTCCAGAGGTCCGGCGTGATTGAAGACGAGAGTGAATCTCTAATAGCCGTTTGGATCATATAGATTCCTAAAGGGTATCATAGGTATTAGGGTACAACCGGCTCGTCGACCATGTGGGAATCCATGATCAGAGGAGACTTACGGAGGCCTTGTGCAAGAGTTCACTAGTCCGACGAAAGGAATATCCGACGGAGAGTTCACCACAAGCCAAGTAAAGTGTGTATATAAAACTTGTGCTCGACGTTCTAGAGGAATTCTAGAACAGTGGAGCGTCGATATCGGTATATAAACAACGCAAGAAAATGAATACAAGTCCTTAAAAATAGGGCAATTAATATACTTTATTGCAATAAATTACCAGATACATTATGAGATATTTTCTGCAAGATTTCAGCCATAAATGGATGGTTCAAGTGTGTGCAAGTGCAAGAGAAATCATAGATAGAAATAAGTCGTGAACATGTATTTTAAATCATTCAATATAGCACCATTTTTAAGTAGGGTTTTTACTGGGGGTATAACGGTAAGAAGGCGTAAGGATTATTTAGAAAGCGACAAAAATATTTTTCATGGGTTTTTATCAAAAAAACTGAGAAGGCGACATAGGTCAATGAGCATTGCGACAGGGGCCAGGCAGAACGCGACAGGGTCCTGTACGGGTTGCGACATGGCTGTCTGTTCAGGCGGCCAGAACGCGACGTAGGTACTGTCGCATTCAGAAAGCGACAAGGAAGGCGTCGCGATGGCTTGAGAAAGCGACAAGTGGATGGTCGCAATCAGACCCAGAAGGTGACATATCGGCCTGTCGCAATCTGGTTGTCTGCACCTGGCTCTGACAGGATTCAGACCAGGCTTTGGATTGCGGGCCAACTTGAAATCGAATGATACAGGGTGCTTTGAAAAATCATAACTAATTGTATAGTGAACGAAAAATCATGAAACCAGTTGCAAATTAAACTAGACATGTAAGGGTAGTTCCAATAAATAGGGATTCGAGAGAGAACATGGTTTGAACATGGTTTGAGCATGAACAACAACGAGTAACACAGAACATGACATAGAGAGCAAGACTCATTTAATTCGAGCAACATGCTCAATGAAATTTAGGCTTTTTAGGGGCAAATGATCCCTAACAACATGAAGTATCTACAGTAAAACTTTCGTAGCATGGGATCAAGTATACATAGAGATTTGAATTAAACATGACACTCGGGGTTATCATGTTTGCAGTTCTTCAAAAATTAAGAACAAAAGATAGGATGGATGGAAAAATTTGAAACTTGGGGGTTTCGTTCAAGAGGGTAGGAAGAACCTACAGAAAAAGTTTCATGGTTTATGCTTGTGAGAATGCCTACTTTTGACTCGATTGTCTTCTAGGGCTAGAACTTGAAGAACGGGGAAGAAGCTTCAAGTTCTTCTTCTCTCCACGAAATCCTCTCCTCCTTAGCCTCTTCTCCACGTCCAGCAACTCTTGGCAACGAGCTAGGGTTGCCCAAGAGAGTTAAGAGGTGTATTTATGTAAACACAAATTCCTATTCCTACTACTACTCAAATTCCTCTTAATTTCGAGATTTCCTTACTCCCACCTTCCTTCCTTGCTTTCCAATCTCTATTTAGACTTGGAAGAGATCTAAATTCGTGCTAATCTATACGGGGTAGGTTTAGGAATCCTATTATGACTCAAACTAGCTATTTAATGTATTAAATAACTCTTTTCTATTTAAGTAATATTCTAGTTATGAATTTAGGGTATTTTCCTATTATTCCCCTTTTATAATTCTTATTTTGACCCACAAATTTCTAATGGGTCCATTTAATAAAGCCCATTACTTGTTTTCATTTAATGGGTTTCGTTTAATTCCTTTTTGTGTGAATCTTCTATTATTTAATTTTATTTTATTGATTTTTTTCAAATAATTCGATTTTTAATTATTATAAAATCCAGGTTGCTACAAGAGGTGTGACGCAGGCGATGGCGCTGGAGTGCGGTGCGAAACAGTGCAGATGGCGGACTTGAAGCCCAGCTGGCTTAGGCGTGTGGAGCGATGGAAGCAGCGGCTAGGTGTGCTGAGCTGGAGGCCGTGCGACGCAGGACTCAGGGCGTGCAGAGCTGGCGATCCTGGTGCAGAGCTGGAGAGGAAGCAGGAAGGCTCGGGCAGCTATTTAAGGACCCCAAGTTCCTCTGCTTTAGGGGTTCGAATTTTTTTGGGTTGTTAGTTTTCTCATTTCTTCTAGTTCAATTTCAGAGCAGGGGAGGGAGACGGGTTCTTCCTGGGGGAGGGCGATTTCTTCTGCTGTTCTTGCTGTTATGTGTGAGAGGAGAGTTTAGTTTTCTTCTGCTATTTTCTTTTGTGAGAACTGGGGGATTCGACTCCAGGGGAGGGCGACTGCAAATTTTTTTTTCTCCATCCTTACTTCTATGGAAGCTGCTGTGGGGAGATCGAGTGTTCTTCCATTTCTTCTGTGTTTAGTGAGATCAATTCAGTGAAACTTTCCATTTCGTCTGCGTTTGTGAGATCGATCCAGTGCAATTTGTTATTTCATTTCTTCTATGTTCATAGATTCGGATGCTTCTTCTTCCAGTCTTTTGTTGGCTGTTGTGTGAGAGGACCGGGTGCTCTTCTTTTCTCTTCCGGTTGTTTAGAATTTTGTCTGGAATTTGGCTGGTTCAAATGATTCTGCAGGGGAGATGGAGTTTGTAATTTTTGTTTTGGATTTCTTCTTCTTTGCTGATAGCTCTTGGGTGAGAGATCGAGTGCTTCCATTCTTCTGTAAGGATTTCTGGGAGGTTCGACATCCGAGAGTTCTGCTGTTCTGAGGGGATTTTTTTCTTTCTTCTGCAATTTCCTTGTTCTTCTGTAGCTACTTAGAAGGGATTCGAATGCTTTCAATTTTTTTCTTCTTCTGTGCATTGCAAGCTGCTATGAGGAATTGATCCAGTGCATTTATTTGTCCATTTCTTCTGTGTTTGAATGGTTCGATACAAGAGCTGTGAGAGGGAGCTGCAGCAGAAGTGGGAGGGAGCTGGAGGTGTGCACTGCAGAGACAGCATAGAGTAACCAAGAACACCTCATTCCTTGGTTTGTTCTCGGGCTGTCCGACGTCTTGGAGGAGGACAATCAAAGGTCTATGTGTTGTGTAACTTCTGGAGGTAGCAGAAAGTAACCAGAATTTGAGCGATCAGATAGCTTGGCTCATGTTGCTATTTTCTTTTCTTTGAGATTTATACTGCATTGGTGTTCTTCTTCATCCCTCTGGACAGATCAAGAGTTGGTCGTTGTAGTTTAAGAGATTCACTGTTCTTCTTACTATTATGAAGCTTACTGCATCTTATTTCTTGTTTGTTCTTCATCCCTCGAGCTGTGAGGGTATAGGGGTTTGAGATTTTCTTTTGAGATTCTTGTCTATCATTTTTTTTTATCATTTTGAGTTCAGATCATTTCAGATTTAGAGGTGCATCCGTATGTGCCTAGTTTAGATTTCTGTCGGTTTGTTTGATCCCTCAATTGAGAGGGTACAGTGATACCAACTCTTTGGTTTTCAATTCTATTTGTTCTCCTATTAAGTTTGATCTGTCGAGTTGTGAGGAATTTAATTGATGCTGTTTACAGAATTACTTTTAATGCAATGTTATTTTGGTGAAAATGTGTTCGTTATTACTTTTCAGCCTCTCTGTGGGTATGACCTGTTCTCACCACTTTGCTAGTTTATATTTGCTATTTTAAATTTGTGAGACAGTTTAGAGAAGGTGAGTATATTGACGTGTGTGAAGAACTCTGGACAACGAAAGTGCACAGTCAACAATGCCGCGTTCAGTAGCCATTGACCTCCAACGGTCAGCAACATGTGTAAATTCCTCGTCAAGCCTCATCTTCTCAGATGCTAGATCCGTGATAGATAGAGATGGGCTGACACGGTCTCTGTATCGTTGAAGGAATTTCTTGTGTAACAGTCAAAAGTCCCCTGCCTCTCTTGGCTCTAAGGAGTAGAACCATTCAAGTGCAGGACCATCAAGGGATCTTCTAAAGAGAAATGCCAGTGTAAGGGGATCTCGTTGCCAATGAGAAGATTCATAGTTGAATTCTTTTATGTGAATGTAGGGATTGCCCATGCCGTTATACAGTCTGTATGACGGCATCTCCGAATGATGAATATGAATTTGAGGGAGAGCCGGCATGGCGGCAACGGGGTCACCTGTGGAGTTAGAAAGCTTATTGATTTGATTCTCCATATTGTTCAATTTATGGATAAGAGCTTTTTGAATAGAGGTAGATTTCCGCTGGGCCTGTGAGGGAATACATGAGGGTGACCGTGAAAATGTGGGCCTTCCCAAGGGTTGGTCCGTATGGACCGGAGCACGAGAGTTCAAATGGCCAAGGGGCCAAGGTGAAGGATGTACAGAAGGAGGTGGCGAAGTCACCGAAATATACAAGGATGGGTACCTGGGAGAAGGAGAGGGAGGAGGAGTCACACCCTCAACTAAAGATTGAATGAGGTTTAATTGTTGAGAGGTGAGTTGATCTAGTGCATGAATGACATTTTGTACATTGGCATCATGGTGGGGAGAAGGCTCTCACTGGGTTTTGATTGGAGTTATATGTGAGGGGATATCAAGTTGATTACTGCGCGGGGTGTGCACATGACCATAAGAAGTTGATGTATGTCCCTCACGGTGGTGAGATGGATGGACATGAGATCGAACAAATTGGCCATCTAAATTTTCCTCATAGTACACATAATCAAATTTGACATGGTGGTATTCATCCATTTTAATCAATCAAGCAAGCAATCAATCAATTCTGATCAAAGATACAAATCAATCGATATGGTTTAGACAAATTATGATGCTTACGCTGATTTTAGGAGTTTCACAATTACTTAAATGGATTTGAAGAATGATGTGCCACTCCAGGTGAGATCTTAGTTAGTTGTGTTGAGTATGGATACTTTGGGTACAACTAAAAATCACCTCTCACCACGCAATAGGATGTCTAACCCGGGTCAACGGTATAGTATAACCAGCTCGGTTTGCCGTGAGGGAATCCATGGGGTACGGAGACTTATAGAGGTCTTGGTAAAAGTCCCCTAGTCCAATGAGATGGAATCCCCAAAAGAGAGGTCGCCCTTACCAAGAAAGTGTGTGGAGCCTAGGATGTGAGGGAAGGAGGTCCCCCGACCGAATGAAAATGCTCTGTATGCAACAGTTAATAATACAAATGTTCTGGACAGCACAGAAGGCCACGCTCTGTCTACAGTTATAATCGCGATGGACAGAGTCGTCGCTAATCAAAGTGAATTGCGTCCAGTCACCTGGTCGCGGATATGAAAGCCTCAGAAGGCGGTCAGAGCCGCGTCCGGTCCCTATGGACGGACTATAGACAGAAACGCGACGAACTGAATGATCACAAAACAAACAAAAATGCGACCAGTTAACTGGTCGCATATCAATCACTGGAGCACGATCACTGTATCGGTCGCGTATTCAGAAGACACCCGAAAAACATAAAAAGAATAGTAAATAGGAGTTATGTACAAGAAAATCAAACACACATAGCATGAAGCAGGATATGAAGCAGGGAGAGGATACACAATCTCTCAAAATATGCATGGATCAACTCATCATAATTTTTTTATTGCTTATTTCTCAAATTTTCTTTGAGATCTACAATTGGCTAATCACTTGGAACAAAAGAGGAGGAAAAGAAGGAGGGGCGCGAGGCTGCCAAAGGAGGGTGCCACAAGGGGCATGATGGGGGGGGGGGTAATCAAATGAAAAGGGTGGAAAGATGTCCCCCTGTGATCGCCAATTTCTAGATCCTGACTATCGTCTTAAGAAGACTCAAGTCTCCACAAAGAAAATATGAGAAAATAAAAGGAAGATGGAGCACAACTTCTGAATGTGTACGTGATCGGCAGACACACGTGGGTGTCGAAGGAGTATAAACAAATAATAACAAAGGGAGATGATCGCGGAATACCTTTAGAGCTGGGAGATGTGCGGGAGAGAGCGGGTTCACTTCTTCTTCTACAAAACACGATCGATCGTGGTAGAAGGCTCTTTTCAAATTTGATTACCCTTGCAAAACACACAAAAGAGAAAGGATTAGCCAAGTGTGTAGTATGCAATTCTCAAATAATGACATAACATGAAAGTAATGGAGAAGAACACACCTTTTTGTGGCTTTTTTAAACCCCTAGAAAAAGTAGGTGTGTGTGTATGCATGCAATAGTGTGTGTGTTTATAAAGGAAGAATGAAAAGAGTGTAAACAAGAGAGATAGCCACGTTGGGGCTCAGAGGAGAATACAACAATGATGAATAAACAAAGAAAAAAGAGAGGAGGTGCTTCCCTTTTGTGTTGATGGCACAAGGGTGATGGTAAGCTTGGAAAATGCAAGGGAGGAAGCGGTGGCACTACCCTAGCTGCTGGTTCAACTGTGGAGTTGGAGATGGCGGCATTGATGCACTTGAGACGATAGTCCGGCAGGGCTTCGCCTTGAAGTGACCTCTCACAACTCTCTCAACATGAAGATCTTCTAACCTCAGGACATTGGCTCATGGGTAGTATTTATAGGAGAAGGCTCAAAGACCGTGGTGAATAACATATGTAAATCGCGATGGACGCAGAGGACGCGCTTTAAGTTGAATCGCGACGACTCAAGTGGACGCGATTAAGAGACTTCCATACTTCGACTTACGCTTTCCATGCATCGATTATAGGAACATTATGAATTGTGACGAACAAAAGCGTCGCGTTTATAACACTTTCAATATTGATCAGATTCTTTCCAAATTTAATAAATGAAAATATTTGAATCACGACGACATGACTTGTCGCAGATTTGAAAGACTCAATCTTTGAATAATGGAAGGTAATAAACGCGACGACTTTGGAGGATGCGTATAAATTTTGGAAATAAGTATACTTTTGGAAATTGCCATAAATCCAATATGGAAACTCTTGAATCGCGATGACATGAATGGACACAGTTCTGATAAGAGCAATTGGAATACGATTGGGAATCAGTATCTAAAACACGACGGCATGACCAGACGCGAATAATGCTGTAGTGACATGATCGTTCGGATCCAGTTTAATGCGTTACAAGTGTGGTGCTCTTGACCAAGAGGTGGTCATTGGGCCTTAGTCGAGGTTTCCGTGTGTTGTGTGGGCGTTGTGGGACTTAGCTCTCAGCCCATTTAGCCCACAGGTTCACTGGTTGTGAATGCGAGGGGGCATGTCGTCACGTTTTGAAACGCGACGGCTTACTATGTCGTGATTCACAGAACCGCCTTTGAGTTTAGCAACACAAAGTGTTTTGATTGGTGATGGTTAGGGTCGTCGTGTTTAACTCCTAAACGCGACATCTGCCTACGTCGCGATTTCGATTAGGGTTTAAATGCTCTATTTCGGCCAGACAGAGCAGAAGAGCTCTGTCCGGTGATGGGGGAGACTGCTGCGGCATCTTCTACGTCGTTCTCCGGCGTCTGGTAGTTCGTGCGGCATGGGGTCCATACGAGGATGGTGTCCGGAGCGTGGGTGCACCGACGACGAGGTGTTCTTCGCGTTCTTTAGGCTCGTTCAGTTGGTAGGGAGACTTCCCCTCTTGTTTAATTTGTTTTAAATGGTTAAGGGGTGGAATTCATGTCAAGGGTGGTGTGCTATAACGTGTTTCTAGTGTTTATTGCTTTAATGGTAATTGAGAAGGGTTTGCATGAGTGTATGGTGTGTGTGGACTATTTTCTAGAGAAGGAAGCAAGGTTCAATCGTCTACCTAAGAAGGCGACGGACTGAACCATCGCATTTTAGTTTTGAATGTGACACCATGTGTCGTCGTGTTCTTGTACACCGATTATGCTACATCGACTCCCTTGGACGCGACCACCCGACCCATCGCGTTCTTGTTGAACGCGTCGGTGTGGTCCATCGCGATTCAGTTTAACGATTAGTGTGGTCCTTATCGTGACATATCGTTCAGTCGTGATTAGGATGTTGACTATCGGTGTTGACCGATTAAGCTTAAAGGCGACGACATGGGCTGTCGTGATTTGAACTCCGACTGTTGGTTCTAGCCTAAAGGCAACGTATCGGGCCGTCGCGATATGGTCGCGACACTGGGCCCTGTCGCGTTAGTGTTTTGAATTGCGCCCGGATAGGTCATCGCGATTTGAAAGGCGACGCCTGTGTCCGTCGCGTTTTAGCCTCCGAAGGGTAAGTTGTGTGCTTGGGTAGTGAGGGTCCTGTGTGGACCTAGCCCTAGTCTTTTGCTGTCTTTTAAAGATTACCTAAGGTGGTTAATGTTAGTAAAGCATGTGTAGGGTTAAGAATTGTTGTGGGATTAGTTAGTGAATCATGTAATTCATGTTAAATATGTTACTGTGATTAGTTAAGCGGTTAAAGTGTTATTGTGGTTTGGTATTGCCGTAGAGGTCGTGAGACGACCAATGATAGGCAAGGTTAATGGATGATATTATGGTTCATGTATGTATCGGTGTAGGATAGCTTGACGGTCACATGGTGACTAGTGATGAGCTAATCCTGATACTTGTATATCGTGGTTTGTGTGTTGCTGAGCCTGGTGGTCCGACACCTATTCTGGAATACCTCTTTAGTTGGGTACCCTAGGTTCCTTGGTGAGCCAAGCACATGTGTTGTGCTCGGGGCGTGTCCCAGTACGGTGTGTACCACTGAGGTCTGAGTCGCCTTCCTGGACACCCTCACTCCCATGCTTGAGTTGTACGTCCGGCTGAGGGAAAGATGACTGGGGGCAGCGACTTGTGTTTGTGGGTGTGCACTCGCTTATAGCGTGCTCGTGGTTGGGGGGGCGGACACCAGTAGGCGTACTGGTCCCCAGCTAGTCCTGTGTTTCCAGTGCCTCACTTTATGGAGCTCGGGCCGGAGTCCATAAAGGTGTCAGGCATGGGCCTATAACTGTATGGTCTGCAGGAGTGGAATTAGTTGCTCTCCACTGTTCTTTGGCTTGTGACTGTGGAGCGGCAGCTGGACCTTTTGTCCGTGACTGCTAGACTGAGAGGTTGTTCTCGGATACTGGCATCTGAAAGGTGCGTGGAATCACCTAAGACAGTAATCTAGAAGGGGGGTTGAATAGATTACTACTGATTAAAAACAATTTACCCTTCTTTTCGATTTTAACATTGACTTGATGAAATCTTAAACAGAAGTGAATCAAATTCGGACTTTGATGTGTGCAAATTGTGATTGGGAAATTAGCAATCTATCAAGCGTGTGAACAAATATTCGTTCCTACCATACATCTAACGTAAAAATGTGCAAACCACAAAACACGAAGATTTAAGGTGGTTCAGAGTACACAACTCGTGTATCCTACGTCCATCGTCCACACACACACACGGAAAAACTGCTTATGAAGCGAGTTCAACCCAACAATCACACACATACGGTGTCTGAGGCAAACACGCACTCAGAACAGCCACCCACACGTGGATCAAGCACAAGGAATGCTCAAACCACTACCACACACACAAAGTAATGAAAATTAGAAAGAAAGAGGAGTTTTGAGTTGAAGATCAAATCCAAAGATGAACTCCTCGATGTGGTCGTCCTAAAGAACTTCAATCTTCGAGTTGATGACAATCAGATGATGTAGATAAAGCTTGACTTGTGGACGAACCGACTTTAACTCCTCACACGAGATGGATCTTCAGGAATATGCTGGAGGGTTGAAGCAGAGCATAGTAGAGAAGACCTTCTTCTTGATCCTTGCTTAGGGTTTTTGTGTGGAGGCTTCTTGCTGCGAAAATAACTCCATATGATCTATATATAGTGGTGTTCAAGTTTGGAGAGTCGTGTCAAAAGGGAACACCCTAATACAGATCACATACCGGTCACACATTGTGACTTATCCTGCGTCTGTCGACAGGTACACTATAGCTGTCGATAGGTACTGCTGGAAAGTGGCTTCCAGAACCATGTTGGTCACTGGAACCTTGGGGCTATCGACAAGAGACCTCTGGCTATCGACAAGCAAGTATGATCTGTCGATAGGTACACTTTATCTGTCGACAACTACTACTTTTTAAGTGCTTCCAGTAGCTTGTCTGTTACTGTCTTGTCTATTTGTCGACACATAGCATCTTGGCTGTCGACAGGTGAGCACTTGATGTGTATTTCCAGTCTTTTGCACTTGGATTTTGTTGCTTGTCTTGTGTGTTCATTCACACCTACACGAAAGACATTCTTAAAGTCATTTTTTATCTTTCATCTCTTGATCATGTATTTATCATGTTTGCAACATCAATTGTGTCAATCATGTCAATCATCAAAAACATTTAAGCACCATCATCATCACACACATTATAACCTAACATTCTCCCCCTTTTTGATGATGACAAAATTATAATTGATGTTCTCCCCCTTTTGACAACATTCAAAAAGATACCTCATGTACATAATGGATAGAAATAAACAAGTAACTGTGATTTCATTGATTGAACGGAAATTACACACAGTTCAAAAAGATATCTAGTACATGACACAAGCAAAAACAAAAGGAAATGGAGAAATGACATAACTAACAGGCTCAGGACCTAAACTAGGGAAAAGAGATCTACTTGACCCCACAATAATCCTAGACAGCCAAAGCATCATCATTCCCGGGAGCAGCGGGATGACGGAAGTCATGGAACTCCATAGTGAGGTGATCAAGCTGCTGCTAAATTTGAACTTGAGAATCAGAAAGTGTGTCCATTCTGGTGTTGAGCTGATCAAAATGAGCAGTAAATAGCTGAGTCATCTGCGCCATCTAATCTTCCATGAATGCTTGAATATCCTGAGCGGCAGCTTGTGGGGCGGGCGCATCCAGAACATCTTTAGCTTCTTCCGGAACATCCATTGGCTCCGGATGGGAGTCTTCATCAGTAGCCTAATCTTCAGAAGATTCTTCTTCTACATCCGGCTCCTGACCCTTAAGAGTCCTGGTGACTCTTCCAGCAACCGGCTTATAACCCATCCGATGGGCAGCAGTGAGATTAAATGCACTGCGGGTCTTGAGTTGGACAAACTCACCTTCGGGAATGCGGATGCCAAGAAATGTCAGAAGGGAGGTAATAGGGCATGCATAAGGCATTGACCTCTTGGGGTTGAGAAAGCATTGCTTGATGAGGTCAAGCATGAATTGAGGCAGATTGATCTACTGGCGCTTGAGAAAGAAGAAGAAAAGGGACTTGTGATCCTCAGTCACAAGCTCCTTACTGCCATCTTTAGGAGCAATCAGGGTGGTGAAGATATGGTGGATAATGCGGTGAAGTGGGGGAAAGGAATTGGCATTGAGTTTGACATGATCCTTGGTAGAATCATATGGCTGTTGGGTGATGAGATTGTAATACTCCGAGGCTGGAGGATGGTTGACAAGAACGTCACCCCCGGAGTTGAGAACTTGCAATGCACGACTGAGGAGGTTAGGAGTGATCTGGAAAGATATACCTTTGACCGTGGTAAAGAGCTGCTCATCCACAGACATCCCCAGGTTGTTGAAGAACTCCGTCACAACGATCGGGGAATACCGCTTGTGGGAGTAAAGGAAGATAGTCCAGACCTGGGTGTCAAAGAGGGGCTGAAGACCATCAAACATATCTTCTAGGGAGACGAAGTCCACATATCGTGGCTGGACAAATTTCTGGAAGACGCCCCGAACCCTGGTGAGTTGAAGACCCTGGGGAATAAGAAGTTTCGGTAGATGATCATCCGGTGCTTGCTCCGGCGCTCTGCTGGTGCCCTAGAGCCTTCACCGGCTTTGGGCGAGGTTGGACGCTGACGTGTGGCACAAAGCTTGCTTCTCGGAGCCATCAGAGATGAGATGCACAGAGAGTAGATGATCCAGGGAGAGGAGGAAGATAGAAGAAGAAGAAAGTAAGAGCAGAAAGAAGATGTAGAGAGGGTGGTTCTGGAGAAAGGGGGGGATGAAATAGGGAAGGAACCACCTTTTGGAGGAAGGTGAGGGGGTGAAGAGTCATGGTTTCCCCTTTAGGTCTATTTAGGAAGAGTTTGAAATTGAGGGGATCCATAAAATCTGGTCAGAATTAAAACCGGTTGGGCTTCTGAACGGCCCAGAATTCCGACTGTCGACAGGCGCATGGCAGCTGTCGACAGCTGCTGTCCAGAAATGTGCCAGAATAGGATTTTGACAGAAATGAATGGGGAATGAGTGTTCAAATGGTATTTTAAGGTTGAGAACTTGTACATACCCATTACAAAGTGTCATACACACTAGTATAAAGACATATAAGTGTTTTACAATGGTTAAGAGATAATACTCCGGGAATCTTAAATTATAGCATGTAGAAGACACCGTTCAAAAGCATATGAATATAAGATAACTCCTTTGAATGAAACCGTTGTAGAAGAACATAGTCCGTGGTGGGTGATGTTCAGTTGGTAAGTGAAGGTAATGTTTAGATGAGCAATTAATAATAAACAACAAGTTTCCATTGATTTAAAAACATGGAGGCTACACTCTATTTCTAGCATTGAACTATTTTGACAAGTTGATGTGGGAAAAGTGGTAATCAGGTTCACTTTCACCTTTTGACGTGAAGGTAGACATGTGTGATGTCTGTACCTTCAGTTACTCAGTATAGGTAGCCATCATACCATTGTGCAGAGATAATACATGGACTTTTTGACGTGAAGATAGACATTTGTGATGCCCATGTCCCCGGTTACTCAGTGATGCTCATCATTGCTCTGCCTTTGCCCCATTTCATATATATGTTGTTTGAATTTTCATGAAGTTAGAAATAGGTAGCTTTTCTCCTTTTTTGTTTTTTTTTTAAAATTGAGGGATCAAGTGCAAAAGGTTATTTAAGGTCAAAGACCAATGAAAAACATTAAGTTCAATAACCTACTTACTTGTCAATCCATTTCAGAAAATTGATTATCCACAAAGGAGTTATTCAAGTGAGTTATGTTAAGGCCATTAGATTTGTTCAATGTGTTCTAGATGATACAACCTAGACTCATGCACAGAATATTATTTCAAAACCATTGTGATTGAGTCAGTGTCTTGGGTACTATGTGAGTATGAAAGGTTGTAATGAGATATTAAGGCCCAATTCTCCCCTTGCACAAAAATAGTGAACATACTCATGGAAATTTTGAGAAATCAAGAAGAATCCACAGAAACAAGGTCATCTGTCGACAACTGAAAGTGGGCTGTCGACAGCTACTGTGAAACAACATAAATGTGGTTCTGGAAGGGGGGATCTGTCGATAGCTGGTGTTCTGGCTGTCGACAGCTACAGAAAAGGATAGTATTTTGGCGTGGAATTGAGGGACAAGTCGATCAAATGGTCAAGACATGATTACAACATGATTATGAAAGGTGTCCCTCAAGCATCTCGCTCAAACAACCTTGACTTACTCCCCCATAATGTCTGCATGTGTGTAGAGCAAAATTCAAGCAATTCAAGCAGTTATACACACATTCATGCCAAACATTTACACAAATTGTAAGCATCCATGAGCAAGTGAGCACCAAAATTTCATTCTTTGAAAGAGAATGTAACGTCGTGTGTTTTTTGGATCCTCGTGGATCCTTGTTTAGCGGGTCTGGTGTCCAGTGTGTGGCCTATTAGCTTGTGTTTCAGGTGTTTGTGCGTGATTGTGAGTCTTAGTGGGCCTACAGTTGGGCCTAAAGCGCTCACAAGTTTTGTGCCTGTGAACGCGACAGAGGCCTGCGTCGCGTTCTGAACGCGACAGCCTTGTTGGTCGTGCTCATGTTGCCGCTCTTGGAGTTGATGTCTGCATGCGCACCACGTGTTGCGTGCGGGGCAGGGCATGATGACATTGGTAGTGGGAAGGCGATGCCCTAGTCTATCGCGACAAGGTCGCGACGGGGAGGTACGTCGTGATCCCAACCGCTGGGACTTTTTAAGTTTGCTTGGCCGGACAGAGCTAGGGCGAGCTCTGCTCGGCCAGGAGAGGTCGCTGTGGCAGTTTTCCGGGCAATCCGAGGTTCTGGAGGTGTTTGTGGTGCGCTCTCACCGCGAGGACGTCACGTGGAGCGGGGTAGACGCCATACCGTGGACGGTTTTTGCGTTCTTCACGGAGGTAGGGAGATCCCTCCTTGTTTTGATGCTTGGATCGTGCGTGTGGTGTGAATGGTGTGTTTTTCAGTTTATAAACCATAGATATCATGTTAGGGCAATCATTAAAGCATGAAAAATGGAAATTAAATGTGTTTTGTTGGTCTGTGGGGGTAATCCGGGGAGAGATCTCGGATTAGGGTTCCTACCTGTGAAGGCGACGGAACCCCCTGTCGCGACAAGGTCGCGACAGGCCGACCTATCGCGTTAGGGGTTTCTAACGCGACACTTTGGGGTGTCGCGATCTGAAAGCGAGATTTAGTGCCCTAGAATTTTCTCGAATTTATATTGCAAATTGTATGTTTATTTCTGCATGTGTTTGAGTGTTGTTCTGTGTTGAACTTGACGTCAACATCTCTTGGCGTTAAGTCCTGTTAGCGGCAAGATCTCCTGCCGTTTATTAACTGTTACGACATAATCTTGTGTCGTTCATTTTTTCTGAATTTCTTAAATTTGCGAGCAAGCCTGTAAACGACATCATCGATGGACGTTTACGTGGAGGCCGACGGCATCTTTTGTTGACGTTAAGCTGACTTGCCTGTTTTTGATATTTCCTCGTTCGGGAAGAGAGATCGGTCGTTTTAAGTGTCTTTATGAAGCCAGATCGGTCCGTTTCGCATCCTAGGGTTAGGATCTAGGTTGACCACGCAGGGAGAGGTCTTTATAAGACCCAGATTTTTCAAATAGGGGGATTTTCGCTCTAGTATTGAGGGAGAGAAAAGAGGGCCGAGAAGGGCGATTGCAGTGCTAGATCATGCATTTTGGGCTTCTGAACCAAGAAGGTGCATCCGGCAACGCATCAAGAGCTCATCCAGCGGAGGAACTACATTGGAGGTGGAGTTGGAGCACTTGAAGACGGAGAGAGAAACTGCCTCAGTTGCGAGGCGGGCTTCTTCGAACTTCGATTCGTCAGTCCGATTGGAGGGATAGAGGCAAGTTACATGGGGGTTCGGTTTAGGATATGATATATTATAGATTTACCATTTTTTTTGTATTTTTAAACATGAAAATAACCTACGGGAAAGGGGAGAAGACCTGTTATTCCATGTAGGGTTTTCTGTGTTTTCTGCGCATAAGACTAGACGTCCATATCGCTTGCCATCTATTTCTTATTAACGGCGGCAACGATGGCCGTCTACTTCATGTGAACAATATTCGTTTTTCGACCCTTACTATATGTAAACGGTGCTATGTGCCGCCGTCAATGAGTGTTAACGGCGCTATGTGCCACCGTCTAGTGAGGCTTAACGACAGTGTATGTGGACGTCGACATATGTAAACGTCACATGCCTTGCCGTCAAGTTTATCAGTACCATGTATTTACAGAAATTGATGATAATTGATTATCTGTGGTCCATGATTGTATGAGATTTCGGCCAGGTGGTGATTTGTGTATTTCAGTACTGTTATATCATGAACAGGAGGTTATGATGAATGGATAAACCATATGTATCTTATGCATGGTTGTTTCCTTGAAATTTTAATTTATTTAGCAATAGAATTGTAAAAAGGATGCAAACATGACTTCTGTTGTACCATAAGTTAGAACTGTGCGACGGAAAATTGGGACTGTAAATTTATTATGTGTATTACTGGTGTGTAAATCTACATGGGTTTTATTGCTGTCTTACCATGTTAAATTTCAGATTTATGAGGAATTAATTCTTGAGAAATAATATAGAGATCAGAAAAATATGAAAATTGATATGTGCATAGTATATCCTGATTCTGAATTTCTGTTAAAATTTCGGAATTTTTAGACAATTGCACATTCTGTTATGAATTTCTGATAATGAATTGCATGTAGAATTTAAATAAAATGCAAGTATGTACATGATTGAATGTGTTGCATTTAGTATCATGATAGGGGTCTATCATGCAGAAAATAGAGTTCAGAACTTAAAGAACATGCTATAGGTTATTCAAGTGCATGAAATGTAAATTAAATGATATTATACATGTTAGTGCATGCATTGAAATGAAAATGCCAATAAGACATTGTTATATTAGAGATTCCTACAAGGAGCTACACCATAGACGCCCCTATGGTAATGGTTCACCTACATGTAAATGACCTACTGAATCCGTGGGCAACGGATTGAAATTCTTAAGGTAGACAAGTTCTACTGGTTAAGGTGGAAGGACTTTCCCCGGTTTTGCGCAAATACCATGACTTCATCACTGCATTGCCTAGGTGATAAGTGAATGTTAAATGACTACTAACCTCTATTATAGTGCGGGCTATGTCTTGGCAAATAAATGAAAATGACTACATGCTATTTGCTATATGTCTATATATCTACATGTCTACATGACCTACATGCTACATGTCTACATGACCTACATGCTACATGCCTACATGCCTACATGAACATTGTCTACATGATTACATGATATATGTTAATGTGTTAAATGTTACATGAATTACATGCAAATTGTTACGTAAAAGAATTGTTTCATGTTTAAATGATCAAATTGTTATATGATAACGACTGCATGTTGCATAATGTAGCGTAAGGCTTTCATTAAATGGTTTATATGTTACATGACAAAAAGTAGATTCCATGATAAGAGAGATTACATGCTATATGTAAAACATGTTGATTTAATGGTTAGTAGATAAGATGTGGAGTTATGCATTACATAATATGTTTTATTTCCATAATAATTGAAATTGCTATGAAATGAATGATTGCCAATTGACTTAGAACCATGTTAATAGAAGAGTATATGATCTCAATGATATGATGATAATATGTTACCATGATTTAAATCTATTAAATTTATAATATCGTGAACTGTCTTTCATGTGATTTGCTGAGTCTTGTAGACTCATACTTGCTTAACATTTCAGGAGAACCAGAGGACACTCAGGAGTTAGTTCACACTGACTCGGAGCGAGAGGACGTGGAGACTTAGATTGTTGAGAGATTTGAGAGTGACTCTTGTATGTGAGGATCATATGTATTTCCTTATGCATTGGACTATGAACTGTATTAAGTTTGGACTATTATTATTTTATGCACTAAACTTTGCATTTGAATAATGTTGATTACAAGTGTTTATTCCATATTATGTCGTTCATCATTGGATTGAATTGTCATTTGTGTATATCTCAACCTGTACTGTCAAATGTTGGATTTGTTCCACTGTAATATCTCTGTTAGATCCAATGTGAGTTGGTGTAACTGTACTGGGTCTAAGAGGGGCATTACAGAGATTGGTATCAGAGAATTTCAGGTTGAGCATGTACATAAATGAAATATCAACATTGTATTCATGCTCTAAGTCTGCATAAAAAAAAAGTTAGTCCAATTATGTAGAATAATAGGTTATGATAATTGATGCTTGTTTTGCAGACTATGGCAACTCGTGGTCGTAGAGGAGTTGGCCCGTCTAGGGGTGATGAGTCAGCGGGAGATTCACAGGCTCCAGCTCAGCAGGCTCAGCAGCACTCAGGACCAGACTGGAGTACCATTGCCACCCCCACCACCACCTGTGGACTATGGAGCATTGATGCAAGGATGGTGCATGCGATGCAGACTCAGCTCAGACTACAACAACATTGCAAGCACAGGTGCAGGTTCAGGTTGGTAGATGCAGAGTTATTCAGGTGTTAATTGGAAGAATTATTAGCTAAGAGCTTGTCTTGGATTGTAGGCTCAGCACCTGCTCATGAGGCAGTCTTTGGAGGTGTGCCTATGATGGAGAGGTTCAGAAGGATGACCCCACCCTTCTTTAAGGGGGAGTGATCCTATTCTAGCTGAGAGTTGGCTCCGGGAGACGAGAAGATCTTTCGTGCCATCCGATGCGCGGAAGAGGAGAGGGTGACTTTGGCTACTTATATGCTGCAGGTAAAGGTTGGTTTTGAAGGTTATATGCATGTGTTTGAAGTGTACCCTTAGCTGTATTGATCTTTCTTCTCAGGAGCGTGCCGATGTGTGGTGGTCCTCTGTACTACGCACATAGTTTGGAGACGGACTATGGAGGTTGCTTGGACTGAGTTCGTCCGTCTGTTCAGGGCGAATATATTCCGGAGCATGTGCAGGATCATATGGCAGAGTTTTTGACCTTGACCCAGGGGTCAATGAGCGTGCTTGAGTATGAGGCGAGGTTTGCAGAGCTGTCCAAGTATGCGCCCCACATAGTGGCAGATGAGCGGAGAAAGTAAAGAATTCATTATGAGGTTGAAGCCGTCCTTGAGGACGAGACTGGTGGCTTTGGGACATCGTTCCATGGAAGAGGCTTTGTCAGCAGCATGCATGCAGGAGGCAGAGATGGAAGTCTACCTGAGGAGAAGAGGGCTTCGTTGAAGAGGCCAGCATCAGTATTCCAGCGTCAGGACAGAAAGAAGAAGGCCCCAGCTTTTCAGCAGAGAGCAGTTGTACCGGCTATGTGGCTGCACCGACACCAGGCGAGGCACAGTTGCAGAGAAGCCAGTGTGTACCCAGTGTGGGAAGCGCCATGGAGGCGAGGTATGTTGGGTGACTTTCGGGAGATGCTTGAGGTGTGGTGATAAGAACCACAAGATCAGAGATTGTCCGAAGATGGCGCAACAGACTGCAGCGGCAGCAGCACCAGCAGCAGCGAGACCGACACCGAGAGCAGCAGGGAGACCGAGGCTCAGGCTCGAGTGTTCGCCTTGGCGAGAGACGAGGCAGAGTTGGCAGAGCATGTCACCGAAGGTACAATTTTATTTATGGGAATGCATGCTAGAGTCTTCTTTGATACCGGTGCCACGCATAGTTTTGTTTCCGAGGGTTTTGCCAAGGTCTTGATGAAGGAGAATGGTCTAGTTCCGAAAAAGTTGGAGGTTCCCCTGTCTGTACATACTCCAGCCGGAACTATATTGACCGAGCAGTGTTTTTCGTCACTTTCTGTGTGCATTGAGGAGCAAGTTTTGCCTGGTAATTTCTATTTGCTGAAAATGAAGGATTATGATGCTATCTTGGGCTTAGATTGGCTCGAGGAGCATTATGCTCTGATGGATTGTCGGCGGAAGCTTATTATTTTCCAGATTCCTGGTAAGGAGGAGTTTATTCATCCTTTGCCTAAGAGCATGTCGGGCAAGCTCGTCATTTCTGCTTTGAAGGTAGTCCGGATGTTGAAAAGGTTGTAGTGGTTTTCTGGCTAGTGTGGTTGTGTTCGAGGATTCGAAGAAGGTTTTATCTGTGGAAGATATTGAGGTAGTCAGAGATTTCAGCGATGTTTTTCCAGAATATTTTTCTGGTTTGCCCCCTGCAAGGGAGTTAGAGTTTGGCATCGAGCTAGTTCCTGGCTCAACACCTATTTCTATTGCCCCTTATCGTATGGCACCAGCGGAGTTGGCAGAATTAAGGAAGCAGCTGCAAGAATTGCTTGATAAGGGCTTCATCCGGCCGAGTGTTTCGCCATGGGGAGCACATGTTCTCTTTGTGAAGAAGAAGGATGGATCGATGAGATTGTGCATTGATTACCACAAGCTTAACCAGGTAACTATCAAGAATAAGTACCCTTTACCTCGTATTGATGATTTGTTTGATCAGTTGCGAGGAGCTTCAGTGTTCTCTAAGATTGATCTTCATTCTGGCTATCATCAACTCCGAATTAAGCCGAAGGATTCTGCTAAGACGGCTTTTAGGACGAGATATGGCCATTATGAGTTCCTAGTCTTACCCTTTGGTTTGACAAATGCTCCAGCAGTTTTTATGGATTTGATGAACCGAGTTTTTCGGCAGTATCTGGATTCCTTTGTTGTGGTCTTCATAGATGATGTGCTAATCTATTCACCTGATGAAGAGACTCATAAGAGCATCTGAGGATTGTGCTGGATATCTGAGGGAGCACAAGCTGTATGCTAAGTTCAGCAAGTGCAACTTCTGGATGAAGGAGGTCCATTTCTGGGTCATGTGATATCTGGTGAAGGAGTGTCTGTGGATCCGGCTATTAGAAGCTGTCCTTGACTGGAAAACACCGAGATCATCAGTAGACATCAGGAGTTTTCTCGGCTTGGCTGGCTATTATAGGAGGTTTATTGAAGGTTTCTCTTCTATTGCAGCTACCTTGACGAGGTTGACAAGGAAAGGAGTGAAGTTTGAATGGTCAGAGGCTTGTGAGAAGGTATTACAGGAGCTGAAGACTCGTCTGACCTCAGCGCCAGTGCTTGTTTTGCCCAATGATGTAGATTCTTTTTCTATCTACATGGATGCTTCGAAGATTGGACTTGGCTGCGTTCTTATGCAAGGAGGTCGAGTTGTGGCGTATGCTTCCAGGCAACTCAAGGAGCATGAGCGCAACTACCCGACCCATGACTTGGAGTTAGCGGCAGTGGTCTATGCTTTGAAGATTTGGAGGCACTATCTATATGGAGTTAATTTGAGCTCTTCTCAGACCACAAGAGTCTCAAGTATTTGTTCTCGCAGAAGGAGTTGAATCTGAGGCAGCGGAGGTGGATAGAATTCTTGAAAGACTATGATTTTGAGCTTTCATACCATCCAGGAAAGGCCAACGTAGTGGCCGATGCTTTGAGCAGGAGAGGCAACTGATGAGACAAGACTGGAAAATGCTAGAAGATGCTTCAAGTTCTTTGGCTATTTTGGAACCTCAATTGTGCAGCATGTTCGTGGCTCAGTTTTCGTTGAGATCATCTATTCTTGATCGGGTTATTGCTTTGCAAAAAGATGACCCGTTATTGCATGAGTTGGTTGGAAAGGCTGGTATTACCAGAGATGAGGATGATGTGATTCACCTGAATCTTAGGGTGTGTGTTCCTAATGATGTTGATCTGAGGAAGGAAATTTTGGAGGAAGCGCATAGATCTCAGTTCTCTATTCACCCAGGCAGTGGGAAGATGTACAGGATCTAAAGCGTTCTTTCTGGTGGTTCGGAATGAAGCGAGATGTGGCTGATGTTGTGGCAAAGTGTCTGATTTGTCAGCAAGTGAAGGCAGAGCGTCAGCGACCTTCAGTTTTGATGCAGAGGCTGGATATTCCTCAGTGGAATGGGAGCAAGTTACTATGGATTTTGTGTCTAGTTTGCCTAGGTCGGCTAGAGGCAATGATTCCATTTGGGTGATTATTGATAGATTTTCGAGAGTGCTCATTTCCTTGCCATGAAGAAGAATCAGTCCGTAGAGAGCTTGGCCAGACTTTATATTGATGGCATTGTAGCTGCATGGGATTCCGAAGTCGATTATCTCAGATCGTGATCCGAGATTCACTTCTAGGTTTTGGCAGAGTTTGCAGCAGGCTTTTGGCAGTTAGTTGAAACTGAGTTCGGCATTTCATCCACAAACGATGGACAGTCCGAGAGGACTATTCAGATGTTGGAGGATATGCTTCGGGCTTGTGTTTTAGAGTGGAAAGGTGATTGGGAGCGTCACCTATCTCTTGTGGAATTTGCTTATAATAACAGTTTCCATTCGAGTATAGGTATGACACCTTTTGAGGCTTTGTACGGGAGACCCTGTAGATCCCCGCTATGTTGGGAAGAAGAAGGAGATCGGCATCTGGTTGGACCAGAAGTGGTGCAGGAGACTTCAGCGAAGATTCAGATGATTGTGCAGAGAATAAAGGCGGCTCAAGATCGTCAGAAGAGTTATGCGGATACAAGGAGGAAGGTTTTGGCATTCGAGGTTGGAGATCATGTTTTTCTCAGGTTTCTCCACTAGGGGTGTAGTGAGGTTTGGAAAGAGAGGCAAGTTGAACCCGAGGTTCATTGGACCCTTTGAAATCTTGAAGAAGATCGGGAATGTGGCATACCAGTTGGCTTTGCCACCATCTTTGGCAGTATTGCACCCGGTTTTCCATGTATCCATGTTGAGGAGGTATGTAAGAGATCCGGCTCATGTGATCAGTTATGAGCTAGTGCAGTTTCAGCCAGACTTGTCTTATGTGGAGCAGCCTGTAGAGATTCTGGATCGGAAGGTGCAGAATTAAGATCGAAGTCTATTCCAATCGTGAAGATCTTATGAGGAACTTCTCACGTGAAGAAGCGACGTGGGAGCTTGAAGAGAGGATGAAAGCTTTATCCGTCCTTGTTTGGTGAGTAATCTAACTCAATCTTCGGGGATGAAGATTATTTTAAGGGGGAGAGGATGTAGTGCCCTAGAATTTTCTCGAATTTATATTGCAAATTGTATGTTTATTTCTGCATGTGTTTGAGTGTTGTTCTGTGTTGAACTTGGCGTCAACATCTCTTGGCGTTAAGTCCTGTTAGCGGCAAGATCTCATGCCGTTTATTTCCTGTTAACGACATAATCTTGTGTCGTTTATTATTTTCTGAATTTCTTAAATTTGTGGGCAAGCCTGTAAACGACATCATCGATGGACGTTTACGTGGAGGCTGACGGCATCTTATGTTGACGTTAAGCTGACTTGCCTGTTTTTGATATTTCCGTTCGGGGAAAGAGATCGGCCGTTTAAGTGTCTTTATGAGGCCAGATCGGTCCGTTTCGCATCCTAGGGTTAGGATCTAGGTTGACCAACGCAGGAAGAGGTCTTTATAAGACCCAGATTTTGCAAATAGGGGGATTTTCTCTCTAGTAATGAGGGAGAGAAAAGGGCCGAGAAGGGCGATTGCAGTGCTAGATCATGCAGTTTGGAGGCTTCTGAACCAAGAAGGTGCATCCGGCAACGCAATCAGGAGCTCATCCAGGCGGAGGAACTAGATTGGAGGTGGAGTTGGAGCACTTGAAGATGGAGAGAGAAACTGCCTCACTGGCGAGGTGGGCTTCTTCGGACTTTGATTCGTCACTCCGATTCGAGGGATAGAGGCAAGTTACATGGGGGTTCGGTTTAGGATATGATATATTATAGATTTACCATTTTTCTGTATTTTTAAAACATGCAAATAACCTATGGGAAAGGGGAGAAGACCTGTTATTCCATGTAGGGTTTTCTGTGTTTTCTGCGCATAAGAACTAGACGTCCATATCGCTTGCCCTCTATTTCTTATTAACGGCGGCAACGACGGCCGTCTACTTCATGTGAACAGTATTAGTTTTCCGACCCTATACTACTATTATGAACTGGGCTATGTGCCGCCGAATGAGTGTTAACGGCGCTATCTGCGCCGCCGTCTAGTGAGGCTTAACGACAGTGTATGTGGACGTCGACATATGTAAACGTCACATGCCTTGCCGTCAAGTTTATCAGTACCATGTATTTACAGAAATTGATGATAATTGATTATCTGGTTGTCCATGATTGTATGAGATTTCGGCCAGGTGGTGTGGTTTGTGTATTTCAGTACTGTTACATCATGAACGGAGGTTATGATGAATGGATAAACATATGTTATCTTATGCATGGTTGTTTCCTTGAAATTTTAATTTATTAGCATATAGAATGTTAAAAAGGATGCAAACATGACTTCTGTTATACCATAAGTTAAGAACTGTGCGATGGATAATTGGGACTGTAAATTTATTATGTGTATTACTGGTGTGTAAATCTACATGGGTTTTATTGCTGTCTTACCATGTTAAATAATTCAGATTTATGAAGAATTAATTCATGAGAAATATTTACAGAGATCAGAAAATATAAAATTGATATGTGCAATAGTATATCCTGATTCTGAATTTTTGTTAAAATTTCAAAAGTTTAGACAATTGCACATTCGTTATGAATTTCTGAATATGAATTGCATGGTAGAATTTAATAAAAATGCAAGTATGTACATGATTGAATGTGTTGCATTTAGTATCATGTTAGGGGTCTATCATGCAGAAAATAGAGTTTCATAAACTGAAAGAACATGCTATAGGTTAATTCAAGTGCATGAAATGTAAATTAAATGATATTATACATGTTAGTGCATGCATTGAAATGAAAATGCCAATAAGACATTGTTATATTAGAGATTCCTACAAGGAGCTACACCATAGACACCCCTATGGTAATGGTTCACCTACATGTAAATGACCTACTGAATCCGTGGGCAACGGATTGAAATCCTTGAGGTAGACAAGTCGAACTGGTTAAGGTGGGAAGGACTTCCTCGGTTTTTTCGCGCAAATACCATGACTTCATCACTGCATTGCCTAGGTGATAAGTGAATGTAAATGACTACTGATCTCTATTATAGTGCGGGCTATGTCTTGGCAACAAATGAAAATGACTACATGCTACTTGCTACATGTTCTATTTATCTACATGTCTACATGACCTACATGCTACATGCCTACATGAACATTGTCTACATGATTACATGATATATGTTAATGTGTTAAATGTTACATGATTACAAGCAAATTGTTACGTAAAAGAATTATTTCATGTTTAAATGATCAAATTGTTATATGATAACGGCTGCATGTTGCATAATGTAGCGTAAGGCTTTCATTAAATGGTTTATATGTTACATGACAAAAGTAGATTCCATGATAAGAGAGATTACATACTATATGTAAGAACATGTTGATTTAATTTTTAGTAGATAAGATGTGGAGTTATGCATTACATAATATGTTTTATTTTCATAATAATTGAAATTGCTATGAAATGAATGATTGCCAATTGACTTAGAACCATGTTAATAGAAGAGTATATGATATCAATGATATGAGTGATAATATGTTACCATGATTTAAATCTATTATATTTATAATATCGTGAACTGTCTTTCATGTGATTTGCTGAGTCTTGTAGACTCATACTTGCTTAACATTTCAGGAGAACTAGAGGACACTCAGGAGTTAGTTCACACTGACTCGGAGCGAGAGGACGTGGAGGCTTAGATTGTTGAGAGATTTGAGAGTGACTCTTGTATGTGAGGATCATATGTATTTCCTTATGCATTGGACTATGAACTGTATTAAGTTTGGAACTATTATTATTTTTATGCACTAAACTTTGCATTTGAATAAATGTTGATTACAAGTGTTTAATTCCATATTATGTCTTTCATCATTGGAATTGAATTGTCATTTGTGTATATCTCAACCTGTACTGTCAAATGTTGGATTTGTTCCACTGTAATACCTCTGTTAGATCCAATGTGAGTTGGTGTAACTGTACTGGGTCTAAGAGGGGCGTTACAGACAGCTCTTCTGTCACGACCTGTCGCGACAGTATAACCTGTCACGTTAGGCTTTGTTAATGCGACACATCGGGGCGTCGCGTTCTGAAGGCGACACAACCCCACGTCGCGACCTCAGCTGAGAGGTCCTTTATGCATGGTTTAAATGGTATGATTATCTAATTATTTGTTTTTTAGGTGCATGGTTAGTGTGAGTGGTGCATTGGCACCTGTAACACTCTTTTAGCTCACTTGTGGCGTACTGTTTGTATCATGAATGTGTGGTTTACGTGGTTAATGTATAATGTGCATGATTTGAATAATGTTATAAAGGTTGGTTTGTGGTAGCCGGGTGGTGAGGTTTCCACGTGAACCTAGCCTTGACTTTCTAATGTATATTATAGGTTAAATAAAGTGGTTAATTAGTAAAGTATGAGTATGGTTATCAAATGATTATGTGTATTGAGTTTATTGTGGCATGGAGTCATGGTATGACCAATGACAGGGCGAGTTGTTAATGTTTAATGTGATTCGTGGATACGTCCGTGTAGGTTAGCTTGTGGATCACGGAGTGACCAGGTCAAGCTATTCCTTACTTTGTGCCGTGATTTGTAATAAAATTATATATGTAAGTATCGTGGTTGAGCTTGCCGAGTTTGGTGGTCCGGCGCCTGCTCCGAAATACCTCTGTAGTCAGGTACCCCAGGTTCTATGTGAGCCAGGCACGTGTGTTGTGTTCGGGGTTTGTCCTGATACAGTGTGGTACCGTTGAGGTCTGTGTCGTCTTCCTGGACACCCTCACTCCTGAGTTTGAGTTGTACGTCCGGCTGAGGGAAAGACAACAGAGGGCAACGACTTGTGTTGAGCTGGTTTTACATTTGGTCGCTTGTAGCGCGCTCGTGGTTGGGGGTACGGACACCAGTAGACGTACTGGCCCCAGCTAGTCCTGTTACCAGTGCCTCACTTTAAGGAGCTCGGGCCTGAGTCCCTAAAGGTGCCAGGCATGGGCCTACAGTGTGTGAGGCTTCAGTGGTGGTGGTGTTTGTTAGTCTCCACATTTAGTTGCTTGACTTGTGAGTTTGTGAGCCGTAGCTGGACTGAGGGTCCTTGGCTACGAGACTGAGAGGTATTTCTTGTGTTGTGTTATCCGGGTTGGATACTGGTTTGATCAGCTAGTAGTCCGTTCCCGTGTGGTGGCGTCGTTCCTTTCCGACTCATGCTTTGCCAATGGTCGTGGCTTGTGAGCATGGCTCACTAGTTGTTGTTTTACCCGTTGAGGTGTGCCCTGTTGTTGGCACAGTTGTGTCAAGATTTTTCCCGTGGTGGAGTGCCTTGTGGTGGCAGTATTTGGTTGTGGTCTTTGTGATGGTACCTCGTGTAGTAGGTACCTGTACCTGTGTGGGTATCTGTTTCTCGTGGTATGTTGGGTACTAGTCTTGTCAGGTTTTGTGGTGAGCTATGCTCCGTAGGTCGTGTGGTGTGACCTTCCACTTGTTGTGTTTTACCCTTTCTTGGGTAAACTTTCGATTAAGTTTATAATATGCGATGGGTGGCATCGTGGTAGCCAGTCATGTTATTTAAGTGTGACATTCGTTATATCGTGGTTTGGGTATAATGGACCAGCTTTTGGTTAGCAGTCCGTTTACTCACGAGGTGTGGCTCGCCTGTGAAGCTTGTAGCCTAGGCAGTGGTTTGCCTGTGTGGCTTGTAGCTTAGGCGACCTGTTATTGAGGTAGTGTGCCTATGAGGCTTGAGGCTTAGGCATTTCAGTTGTTGAGCGGACTAGTAGTGCTGTGCTAGTCCTATGGTTCCTCTTCCTTCCAATGAATATGTATTTGTTTATGAATTATAAGCCGTTTAAGTTGTTATTTCTTATAAATATTGTGGGCATGCCATGTTTGGCTTTTGGTGTTGCTAGTGCTATGAGTGGGGTTGAGGTTCTTCTGTGTTGTGGTTTTTGGGTGGTCCCCTACTGAGCCTGTGACTGCTGAGCTCACTCCCTTACAGTTCTTTTAAGGGCTTACCATTGTGTAGCATATGGAGACGTTGTGGCAGACTTGTACCACTAGGAGTTGTGTTGTAGTCGAGTTGTGTGAGCTTGTGCTCCCTTGGGGTATGCCTCAGGTATTTGTACTTTTTAATTGAACATGTAATAATGTATTGGGACAGTTGTACAATGTAGTTTACAGATATGAGCACATGTACTTTCTTGTGTCTTATACTGTTGTGGTTTGTCTTTTATATTCTTACTAGACTCGAGTGTGAAATATCCCTTGCAAGACTTTGGCCCGTTCGCGGGAGGCGGATATGGAGCCTTAATGGGCATGATATCCAGGGCCGTCACAGTTGGTATCAGAGCATGGTCCAGTTAGAATATGAAAAGACATTGAGGGTACAATGTCCCAAGACATGGTTTAATGTCCACTACTGGTAGTAGTCTGTGGTTTTATGTGATGTCCAGTGTGGTTTTCACGTGAGCTTTTGAACTGCGTGTTTTTTTTTTTAAACTGACAGTTGTTAGAAATGACAGAGAAATGGCATGGCCAATGGTGCAGTGAGTGAGGTCACATCAGAATGCCAGTTTGTGATTAAAATATAATTGTTTAAAGGTTCTCAATATAGAAATTAAAGAGATTGGTGAATTCAGTTATGGAAACTAATGAAAGTGTTTTAGTAAGGATCAAAGTTGGCAGAGCAGGTATAAGATAGTGATGTGATGAATGGCAGAGGGAACAGTGCTATGGTGAGGAATAGAGCAATGTGACGAGGATTGTTAAATGCATGAATTGTGGCTGAGAATTTTGGCAAAAGTAGTTAATGTATTCGAGATATGTGTTGATAGATATTGAGAAGCGACGTGATTAAATGATGTGTCCGGTTTGAAATGATTAAGTGAGGTAGTTCAGCTTAAATGTGGTATTAATAAACAGAGGAGTAGTAATGTGTGGCAGTCAGATAAAGTGTGTTTTGTGGTTAGAGATGGGTGCAGTAAAGAGTTTCAGAATAGTGTTGTTATGAGTAATGATGATAATGGAAAGTTTGATACAGAGATTTGTGTAAGTATGTACATAGATGAGCAGCGGGGTAAGAAATAATAATGAAAGAGCAGTGAGCAGTCAGATTTTTCTGAGAATTTTATAAGAAAGATAGTTAGTTAGTAAGTAGCATGGATAAGGATTTTGCAGAAAGATTATATAGATCACAGTGTTAAGAATAAGAGCAGTAATGCTAGCATTTGTGTGCAATTTATGGGAACAGGAAAGTAAAGGTTGTGTCAGAGGCAGATTAAGATCAAGGCAAGGTAAATTGTGAGGGTATTTGTGAGTAAGCTGCAATAGTGGAATTGTTTTCTATTCGGTAGTAGATCAGTAATGTAGAATAGAGGGGCCAGGCAGAATCAGATATTGTGTTCGAAGGAAGTGGTTTCAGTTTATGGCTATGTCAGTATTTTAATAAGAAAATTGTAGTGAAGATGGAGATGGCACAGTGAGATTAATCAGTTAGCAGAATAGTTAAGAGGAATGCTTTATAGAAATGAAATTATGTTGTTGGCAGTAAATTAAGTTCAGTATTATTAATAGATGAAGAATATTGTAGATTATAGAGCAGCGATAGTCAGATGGATCAAGGAATGTGTAGCAGGAATTTGTGTAAATAGTAAGCAACAAAGTGATCCAGGTGAACGAATGGGTTTTGTAAAAAATGTCTCCAAAGTTTAATGTAAAGGTCGCAGCAGAACAGTTAAAGAATAGTGAGCATATTAAGAGTGGCAAAGCAAAACAGAAGGATAAGAAAGACATGATCAGTTTAGCTACAAGGAATTCTGGATAAGATGACATCGAGTAAGTTTTGTCTTGATAACAGCGTTGCAGCAGTGAGAATAGAAATTGTAAAAAGATATAGGTTTGGTTTGCTAAATTAGTCAGAAATATTGTCTGAAGTGAGGAAGCATATAAAAGGTAAGGTGTTGACAGTGGCATGCTAAAATTCAAAGTTAAGCAAGTGGTTCGATCGGAATAAGAAAAGTAGACCAAGAACGTTAGTGTTTCCTTCCAGTGGTAAGTGAATAAATAAGATGATTTGGAAAGCCAGTAAAGTTGAAATTGAGGTCAGAGTTATGGTTATGCTCAGTGTTCGGTATAATCAGAGTAGCGCAGCGGAAGTGTGGTGGATTCATAACCCACAGATCAGACAGTTAAGTATATATATACAGATAAAGCAGAATAACGGCTAATGGTGACAGGTGGATAATGAAATGGCACCGAGGAATTCAAAATTTTAAGTAAGGAATAGCACGATTAAACATTCAAAGGTAGCAGAATAAAGTGAAAGGATTTGAGCAAGAAAAACGGCTCGGAAAAGAAATGTTGCAAACACAGCCCGGAAAATGTGGAAGCAGGTTGAGTCCAAGGAGATAAAGCGCCATCGGCAAGGTAGACTCGCTTACAGTTGAAAGATAAAGGAAGGACATAGTAGACTTGTGAATCAGCAGATTCAGTAAGTGCAAATGATTTAAAAGGCAAGAACAAAGAAGAGTATCCTACTTGCTATGTATAAGGTTTAAATTCTTCTTAGATGATAGTCCGATTTATTATGATTTGTTTTGAATGTCGAGAACGACATTCTTTCTTAGATGATAATAATGTAACATCGCGCGTTTTTCGGATCCTCGTGGATCCTTGTTTAGCAGTCTGGTGGCCAGTGTGTGGCCCATTAGCTTGTGTTTCAGGTGTTGTGCGTGATTGTGAGGCTTGGTGGGCCGACAGTTGGCCCAAAGCGCTCACAAGTCTTGTGCCTGTGAATGCGACAGAGGCCTGCATCGCATTCTGAACGCGATATCCTTGTTGGTTGCGTTCATGTTGCCGCTCTTGGAGTTGATGTCTACATGCGCGCCACGTGTTGCGCGCGGGGCAGGGCATGCTGACGTTGGCAGTGGGAAGGTGACGCCCTAGTCTGTCGCGATGGGGAGGTACGTCGCGATGGGGAGGTACGTCGCGATCCCAACCGCTGGGAGTTTTTAAGTTTGCTTCGGTCGGACAGAGCTGGGGCGAGCTCTGCTCGGCCAGGGGAGGTCACTATGGCGATTTTCCGGGCGATCGGAGGTTCTGGAGTTGTTTGTGGCGCGCTCTCGCCGCGAGGACGTCACGTGGAGCGGGGGAGATGCCGTACCGTGGACGGTTTTCACGTTCTTCACGGAGGTAGGGAGATCCCTCCTCGTTTTGATGCTTGGATCGTGCGTGTGGTGTGAATGATGTGTTTTTCAGTTTATAAACCATAAATATCATGTTAGGGCAATCATTAAAGCATGAAAAACAGAAATTAAATGTGTTTTGTATGGTCTGTGGGGGTAATCCGAGGAGAGGATCCCGGATTAGGGTTCCTGCTTGTGAAGGCGACGGAACCCCCTGTCGCAACAAGGTTACGACAGGACACCGTCCTGTCGCGTTAGGGTTTTCTAACGCGACACTTTGGGGTGTCGCGATCTGAAAGTGACAGACTCTTCTGTCGCGACCTGGTCGCAACAGTATACTCGTCGCATTAGGCTTTGTTAACGCGACACATCGGGGCATCGCGTTCTGAAGGCGACACAACCCCACGTCGCGACCTCAGCCAAGAGGTTCTTTATGCATTGTTTAAATGGTACGATTATCCGATTATTAGTGTTTTACGTGCATGGTTAGTGTGAGTGGTGCATTGGCACCTGTAACGCTCTTTTAGCTCGCTTGTGGCATGCTGTTTGTATCATGAATGTGTGGTTTACATGGTTAATGTATAATGTGCATGATTTGCATGATTTGAATAATGTTATAAAGGTTGGTTTGTGGTAGCCGGGCGGTGAGGTTTCCACGTGAACCTAGCCCTAGCTTTCTAATGTCTATTATAGGTTAAATAAAGTGGTTAATTAGTAAAGTATGAGTATGGTTAGCAAATGATTATGTGTATTGAGTTTATTGTGGCATGGAGGTCATGGTATGACCAATGACATGCCGAGTTGTTAATGTTTAATGTGATTCGTGGATACGTCCGTGTAGGTTAGCTTGTGGGTCACAGAGTGACCAGGTCAAGCTATTCCTTACATTTGTGCCGTGATTTGTAATAAAAATTGTATATGTAAGTATTGTGGTTTGAGCTTGCCGAGTTTGGTGGTCCGGCGCCTGTTACGGAATACATCTGCAGTCGGGTACCCCAGGTTCTGTGGAGCCAGGCACGTGTGTTGGTCGGGGTTTGTCCTGGTACAGTGTGGTACCGTTGAGGTCTGTTCGTCTTCTGGACACCCTCACTCCTGAGTTTGAGTTGTACGTCCAGCTGAGGGAAAGATGACAGAGGGCAGCGACTTGTGTTGAGCTGGTTTAACGTTTGGTCGCTTGTAGCGCGCTCGTGGTTGGGGGTACGGACACCAGTAGACGTACTGGGCCCCAGCTAGTCCTGTTACCAGTGCTTCACTTTAGGGAGCTCGGGCCTGAGTCCCTAAAGGTGCCAGGCATGGGCCTGCAGTGTGTGAGGCTACAGGTGGTGGTGGTGTTTGTTAGTCTCCGCAGTTAGTTGCTTGACTTGTGAGTTTGTGGAGCCGTAGGTGGACTGAGGGTCCGTGGCTATGAGACTGAGAGGTAGTTCTTATGTTGTGTTGTCTGGGTTGGATACTGTTTTCATCAGCCAGTAGTCTGTTCTCGTGTGGTGGCGTCGTTCTTTTTCGACTCGTGCTTTGCCAGTGGTCGTGCTTGTGAGCAGTGGCTCACCAGTTGTGGTTTTACCCGTTGAGGTGTGCCCTGTTGTTGGCACAGTTGTGTTAAGATTTTGCCCGTGGTGGAGTGCCTTGTGGTGGCACTAGTTTGGTGTGGTCTTTGTGATGGTACCTCGTGTAGTAGGAACATGTACCCTGCGTGGGTACCTGTTTCTCGTGGTACGTTGGGTACTAGTCTTTTAAGTTTTGTGGTGGAGCTGTGCTCCGTGGACGTCGTGTGGTGTGACCTTCCACTTGTTGTGTTTTAACCCTTTCTTGGGTAACTTTCGATTAGGTTATATTTGCGATGGATTGACATCGTGGTAGCCAGTCTTGTTATTTAAGTGTGACATTCGTTATATCGTGGTTTTGGGTATAATGGACCAGCTCTTGGTTAGCAGTCCGTTTACTCACGAGGTGTGGTTCGCCTGTGAAGCTTGTAGCCTAGGCAGTGGTTTGCCTGTGTGGCTTGTAGCTTAGGCGACCTATTATTGAGGTAGTGTGCCTGTGAGGCTTGAGGCCTAGGCATTTCAGTTGTTGAGCGGACTAGTGGTGCTGTGCTAGTCCTATGGTTCCTCTTCCTTTCCGAGGAATATGTATTTGTTTATGAATTATAAGCTGTTTAAGTTGTTATTTCTTATAAATATTGTGGGCATGCCATGGTTTGGATTTTGGTGTTGCTAGTGAGACCCTCTGGGGTTGAGGTTCTTCTGTGTTGTGGTTTTCGGGTGGTCCCCTACTGAGCCTGTGACTTGTTGAGGCTCACTCCCTTACATTTCTTTTCAGGGCTTACTATTTGTGTAGCATAGAGACGTTGTGGCAGACTTGTACCACCAGAAGTTGTGTTGTAGTCGAGTTGTGTGAGGTTGTGCTCCCTCGGGGTATGCCTTAGGTAGTTGTACTTTTTAATTGAATATGTAATAATGTATTGGGACAGTTGTACAATGTAGTTTATAGATATGAGCACTTGTACTTTCTGTGTGTTATACTGTGGTGGTTTCTCTTTTATATCTTACTGGACTCGAGTGTGAATATCCCTTGCGAGACTTCGGTCCGTTCGCGGGAGGCGGATCTGGATATGGAGCCTTAATGGCATAAATATCCAGGGCCGTCACAAAGATAAATATGTCAAATGAATTGTTTTAAGATTATGACCTTCATGTATAAATAGACTATGGATACTTGGCAGAGGATGGTTCCTCACGCATAATGATAGTTCCGAACAAGCATGACTTGTTTCTTCACATTTCACCATTTGATATACCTCATAGTCACTACACAAAGAGATCATTTATTCTTGATTTGGCATTAATTTCATTGAAGTTTGCATAAGCCCATTTCTCTTCTCAAGAGGTAAACCTATCTTCAGACAGTGGTTTGGTGAAGATATCAGCCAATTGTTTTTCAGTTGGAATGAAGTTAAGTTCCAGGGTTTTGTTGGCTACCTCATCTCTCAAAAAGTGGTGTCTTATTTCTATGTGTTTTTTGTCCTTGAGTGTTGAATTGGGTTCTTTGAAAGGTGATAGCACTGGTGTTGTCACATAGGCTATGTGTGCATCCATGTCAATGTTGTAATCACACAATTAACTTTTGATCCACAACAAGGAGTACTCTACGCGTGAGGAGTATCGAGACTTGAGAGCTATTCCTATAGCTTGTACTTTTCTTTTACTTAGTATATGAACGATACTATTGTGATATGGACTTATGGACTTGATTATTGTGGACTTGTTATATTTATTTTGCTACTGTATAGACTATGGGATGTGTACGATGATGATGGAATAAGAATTACTTTCATTTCCATGTACTTTCCTTTGTTTATTTATGTACATCTCTACCTACAGTGTTGTGTTGGGTACGTGTCCCACTGTGACGACACACTTTATATCGATGTGGATTGGTATAATCATACCGGTATAAAGGGGTTGTTACATAATGACACCTTTTTTTGATCGTTTGGAAACGATCGATGAACTTCTTTTACAAGTCGGCTCAATCGGCCACTGAGTAAGGCCTTAACCTTGAGTACCACTGGAAGGTAGTACCAGTAAGGAACGTTGCAACATAATGGAGAAGATAGGATTCATCAATGTCAAATCTCCCATCGCAGTTATGTAGCAGACTAGGTGCTCTTGTGGAGAGCCTTGCCCATCAAACATTTGCAACTTGGGTGGCCTGGGACAACCCACCAACAATTGCTTGAACTAGTGTTGAATGGAGTACAACACGTTGTACAAATCGATAGTGGTGGTATTCTCGCCGCACTGAGTGAATCGATCATCCACTATCTTCTCTATTATTCGTTGTTGAGCGACGATGTCTTCAACGGTGGAGGCTTGGGGGAAGTGGGAATTCAGACCCCGTAGTAGTTTTCATTGTTCAGCAGTGCAGTCATTTGGCACAGCCGCCTACTAGTTGGTGGCTGGTGTGTCACGGAGCTGTGGCTTTCTTAGGACATTTTGGTTGGTGTAGACACCCAATTCTGGCTTATGAGGCGAATCATATTTCTTATTCACTTAATATGCCCCAAGTTGGTCATTCTTCATAGCCCATTTGTTGGCCAATTCTTGAGCCCATTGAGTTCATTCACAGCTCACCTCGTTCAAATATCACTTCAGAGTCCTCATTCTATCTATTTTCTAGGGTTTCAACCATCAATCCTTAACACGACGGCCTTAGGCGACACATTAGTATCAAATGGTGACCATGAGAATCGATTGGGAATCAATTGGCCTTAACACGATGGCCCATGGCGACGCGTTAATGACAATCGATTGATGACTATGACTGCTGATCGTAGCTATCGATTGCTGACTGTGCTACCGATTGATGACTACCTTATTGCGACTGGTCGTGTTGTCATGTTATATTGATTGATCCCCTTTGAATCGATTGCTGCCCACTTTGAATGATGATGATCATCAAGGTGACCGATCTAGCCGTCACGACAGTCCATGCATATCCTTACACATGCCTTCACTGTCGCGACCACCATGGCCATCACGATAATCCTTGTCGCATCCCCACGATCCATCGCGACAGGTTTTCTGCATGGCTAGCTCCGCAACCACCTCCTTTCTATCCTAACAAGTCATATCTTCATCTCCAACAACTCCCCAACACACACAACCACAATTTGAGGTTCTATCCTACCCTAGAACTCTCCTAGGACTCTTCCCATGTGGATTTACTTGGATTTTCCTCATTTTCATTGGGCCATTATCACTTATGGACGAGGCATTCTCTCTTGTCCCTATATAAGCAACCCATCCCCTTCTGAACGAGGTAAGACCCCCATATTGCCATGAAGTGCTGCCCATTTCGCTCCAAGGCTTCCCCTCAGCTCGCAGCCCTCTCATTTTCACCCATTTCCTCTCATTTTCCTCATCAAGTCACATGATATTATTCCATATCTAGAACGTGGCACCCCTTTTGGGGGCTTTTCTTCCTCTCTCCCTCTCTCTCATTTTTCTTTCATGCATTTTGTTTATTTCTTTTAGATAGTTGCATTACCCACACACCCACATTTTCCACAACCCCATGGGTTTTCTAACACCCTAGGTTTGTTCCCTCCATGCTTCTCCTTTTCCCTTTCATGTTGCGTAGATACTTCACTTAAATGTTGTCTAATAAGGATTTTCTTTCTTATTTCTTTGTTTTGGCAGCTTTATCAAGAAGAGCAGACAAGGAGCTCTCCTCCTCTAGCCGGCTGGAAGAAGGGAAGAGATCCGCCTACACTGTTGCATCCCTGCTAAGAAGGCGTCAGCCTACCCGGTCGCGACATCATGCTTCTTATTGCGATGAGCTCCCCGGTCGCGATAACTATCACGCCCCGATATTTAGCAGCGGAATAAATACCGGGGGACGTGAACGATACAAACAGACGTATCACAGTTGAATAACGCAGAGTCACAATTGAACAAAAGAACACATTTGAGACTATAGTATGGTCACCAAAAATATCCTTTATTCCATTTCATTCAACTAGTTGCAACCTTACATAAGAAAGAACTCACTGTAAAGAGTTCATTATTCAAATGAAAATGTTTCTCTAATACATCGACTACTCATATGTCTATTTCTAAACTGTCAACTATTCATATGACGGGTGCTCATCACTCTTGCCCTGCCCCATCCGACTCCTCTGGTTCCTCATCACTACCTGAAAAGGGCAGGATGATAGGGGTGAGCGAACTAGCTCAGTAGGATTTACATCTCAATATTGTGCGGGCACTAATATACATGATTAACATTTTAAATAGGCAGATATGCACATGAATATGATGACAATGCATGCTTTTCTAACAAGTTGAACAGAGGAATAGAACGGATGACAGATCAAATCAAATATCGAATTGCATATACAATGGACAGATATTTCAAGAGTAGAATCGTATCAAAAGAGATTGGCCATATTCAGACAGATATCATGCGTTCACATGATCAGACGTATCATATCAAATCATATCATATCAGATCAAATCAGACTTATCATATCAAACAAAGGCACATTCCCACAAATCTTGCTTATTTGTTTGTGCTATGCCAAGCACCAGAAGTCCATACTCCCGCGGTTAATAAGTACGTTGGGGCGCTCCTCCCCAGGACCGGACCAGGCCCCTTTTTTTTGCACAGGCATTGGATCAAATTTGGACCGGAGTCCCACGTTGTGCCGAACAAACAGATTCATATTATGGCCACAGAGTTTCAATGACAAGCTCATAGTAAAAGGAACATGATCATTCATAGAGTCAAGGTATGACAAATAGCTCAAGAGAACAAGGCAGGATAACGACGTATCTTATGTTTCATAATTCATTAATGTCTTGACATGAGGATGTTTCTAAAGACAGATCATATGCAGAACATGTGCTCTCAATTTCCCCAAGGAGGGTGTGCCTATTCGTGCAAAAGTGTAAGTGACGAGTCACGGATTTTTCCTAACATGTATGCAATTGACAAATAATTAATTGAACACCGGAAAGCATGTAACTATTGAAACTCATATGCAAATCATGACATTAACACCACTAACAAGTCCATACTAACATGTATTCATCCCCACATTCATATCATATTCTTATCTTATCAATTGACAATAAGCAAGATCACAAGATAACTCAATGGACAAAAGATCAATCACAATTACACATTAGAATCGTATTCATATCATTACTATTTTTCAATGGGTTGATTTATTTTAGGTCCATGCATACTATATAACATCATGCACATGCTAGTAGACATCATGAAATGATCAAACCCAAAATATGCAATTTTTTACAAAGGTAGTGTCGACACACCCCTTACTGGTGTCGACACAATGCTTCAAACACAAGATAAAATAATGCAAAACTGGTCAAGTAGTGTCCACACTAGAGACAGCTTCCAAAAACCTTCTGGCCAATATGGGACAGTGTGTCGACACTAGATCAGGTAGTGTCGACACTAGAGACCTTCCCAGAACAGACTTTTGGCCAAACTGGGACAGTGTGTCGACACAAGATTAGGTAGTGTCGACACTAGAGACCTTCCCAGAACACCTTTTGGGCTGTTTTGAGACAGTGTGTCGACACTAGATCAAGTAGTGTCGACACTAGTGGCCCTCCCAGAAAAACTTATATGTCAAGTGTAACCAGAAAACACGTCTCATGCAGCGATTCACTTTCCCCTCTTATAACTCTCTAAAAATGACATTTAGACAAATGTTCAACATGAAAGATGACAAGGACAACTAGTAGAAGAACTGTTATATTGGGGGTTTGATCAAATTCGGTCCAAATCTCGAGAAAACATATGAGAACATAAAACTAAGTGCAACCCGAAATCGCAGTATCGTGCAGAGACTCTCTTACCATGCTTATAACTCTCTAAAACAAGACTTTTAGATAAAACGTCCAACATAAAAGATGATCGTGACTACAAGTAGAAGAACTTTCATGAAATAAGTTTGGGCGAATTCGGTATAAAAGTACGTGCAAAATAAGAAGAACGGGAAAAGCCCTAACTGTGCGCGACTTAGGGAAAACTACGAATACGCAATGTATACTCCATGAAATTGAGTCAAACCAAGTGCAAATGACCCTAGACTCGAAAATATACATGATGGTGTTGGTTTTCTTTAATCTTGGCCCGAGAACACCTACCTTTGAATGCTAATAACTCTCTGCAGATTTTCTGGGTTGATGCAGAGCGAGGTTGAGGAAGAGCACGTTTTCCCCAGCCGTCCTCCTCTTCCCCAGCGCTCCAAACTTGCTGCTCACGACCCCAACTTGTTGCTAAACCTTCTCCAAGAGTTTAAGGACGAGTTCTTATAGTTTTAGGGTGTACCAACAAGTCCTAACGGGACTAGAAAAGGGCTGCGAATTCTGTTTCCTAGTTTCCAAGCAATCTGAGATTCTCTCACCCGAAGGAGGTAGCAAAGGTTTAGGAAACCACCTCTTAGAGTTGGGTTCGGTTTTGGCTTACCTTACATGACTAATCACCCCTCTTTTAACCCTATATTACACTCCCTAATTATTGCATATTACATACACAATTTCTGGGTATTTTCTTGTCCCAGATTTTTATCCTTGGGCCAAAAGTACTCCATTGGCCCAATCTTGTTAATGGGTTATTAATACATATGTTGTGAGTTTCTCCAACATGTTTATTTAATTTATGGTTGGTTTATTCTTCCGTGTTACAATTTTTTCCCGATGTTTTTCTCTGTACGCTATATGGTACGTAGTTTTACCGTACCAATAATCACGAAATTTCTTTACTCTCTTTTAATTCTAAATCACTAAATTTCCGGGGTGTTACAATAACAGTAATTGGCCTTCTCTTTTCCTCTTCCTAGTAGGTTACCTTATATTTTCGTTTACATCTTAGGCAACATGCTAGGTTTGCAATCACACCCATTTCCATCATTATATAATGACATCTTCTTGTGTGTTTTGAGCATCGCATTCCTTGTGATTGCACCTTTTGGAGATCACGGTGGGACCTCCACTGCCAAACCTTATTTGCTCAATCATTTTACCTACCTTTCGTTTGTTTTTGATATGTTAGAATCATCTTAGGATCAGTTGTTTTCCATTTTACTCCTCCTGTTGCTTTCAGGTCTTGTCACGACAGATGGGGCTGTGCGAAGCTGTCGCAACAAATTGGAGCACGTGATATCAGGTACACAATGGTTGGTACTACTTTTCATTCCATGGTCAAGTTTCTGTCTGTTAGCGAGTCTTCTTCCTCTGTTTAGCTGTTTTCATGTTGTACTATGATTAGGATAGTCTGTTTGCCATCTGTTTGTGTACGGTTTAGGGTTTCTATAAATAGAGATTATCGCGACTGATCCCTCAGTCGTGATAAGGTCGTGGTGGACCCTGTCATTGCGACTTTAACCGAACATTCTAGACTGTTGTTTGTTAGTTTAGGTTAGTATTTTCATGCACTTCGGTGTAATTAGGGTCATGCATACACTATTTTGTGTAGATAGGATTCCTCCTTGGTAGTGGAGTCCCTCTCACCCGCGAGCACTCGTAGGCTAACTAGGGCCTGCCATCAAGGGCCTCCGTAAGTCCTCGTTGTTGTACACACATTGTGGCCGCTGGGCTGGTTATACCTGGTGCCCCTTAGTTCAGGCTGTATCCATGTGAGTTGTGTGTCACCCCCTAGTCATACCTAAGTACTCGAGTACACACCTATTAGGGTTCCTATTTAGCCGAGTGCAATTCCAATAATTAATCCATTAAAAGGCTAAGTGTAAACCCTAAAAATGTTAATGGTAATCATGCCAACTTGGGTGCTTGTTTGAGATTTTCCCTCTCATCCCACAATCCATTCTTGTGTGTTAGAGTCTAGGGTTTTGTTTGCGGTTGTGTCATCTCTTCTAATTGTTTAAGGTCAATGTATGCATCAGTATTTAGGTTCGTCAAGTCTGTCTCCACCAACCATTGTGTTATGCCATAATCCTCTCTTCGGTATGGACCGTTTCCGCATCCTCACCGGCGACACTCTCCCCATCGGGCTGCTCGAGGATGTGGCTCAACCACCTACTGCCGCCCTCACAGGACAAATCTAGCCCCCCCACAGTTTCTGATGATCGGTCTCGCCCCCCTTCTTCTTCTGGGGCAAACGACCCACACACTCAATTCAGTCAGCTTCTCCCACATCATAGCCTTGCCTAGGTCTAGGAATTCTTGGCAGCTGCCAAAGGCAAGCGCCCACTCTTTCCACCCTCCCATCAGGCAACCTCCTCTGTACCCATTGCCTCTGCACCACACGCACCTTCTGTCACGGTTGATTCCACTCCCCTTTGTCCGCGGGCTATTCATTTCTTCGAGCTCATCTACCTTCAGACACGGGAGGTTCGCCCAAGTCCCCTCTGCATTCTTCCTATTATCAGGCCGAACATAATGCCCCTTGATAGCCCACGAATGCGTCGTTAACACGTGACTAACAATCTCAAAAAAATCGGCCTACACTAAATATTTTAACAGTAGTTAAATGGTGAGACCGAGTCGAATCCACGGGGAACTAGATTTTAGAGTTGAAAACCTTGGGTTTTTATTTAGGAAAATAATGTGGTGATATTTAAACTAAGTTGCGTTAAATAAATCTAAGCTAAGTAGATAAATAGAGAGAGAAAGATAAATGTGAATGTGAGAACACGGGCAATATTTAAAACTGCAATCTACTGAATAACAAAAATACTTAACAAATATTTTATTCTAACCAACTGTCATTAACAATTACACTGAAACAAAGAGAAAAAGAATAGAGAGAATAAGAGAGACGAGAGAGAGAAAGAGTGAAGAAAAGAGAGAGAGGAGAGAGAGCGCGTGAGAGAGAAAGAGGAGAGAGAGGATAGAGAAGAGAGAGAGCGATAGATTAGAGAGAGAGAGAGAGGCGGCGATAGAGGAGAGAGAAGAGAGAGAAAGAGAGAGAGCGGAGAGAAAGAGAGAGCGGCGAAAGGAGAGAGAGAAGAGAGAGACGAGAGAGAGAGGAGAGAGGTCGCGTGAGGAGAGGAGAGAGGAGAGAGGGCACCGCGGCGATAGGAGAGAGAGAGAGCAGCGCGGCGCCTCACGTTGCATGCATCCGTGAGGGGCAGGGGCACGCGGGGCGGCCTGGGCGCGCGGCCAGTGCGGGCGCATGGGGCGCGCGGACGTGGGCGGCGCGTGGCGCGGCAGGGGCTGGGGCTGGCAGGCTGAGGCCGGCGGCTGGGCGAGGCCGCTGGGGCGCTGCTGCTGCTGTGCTGCTTGCTGTGCGAGAGAGAGAAACCGAGGGAGAGGAAGAAAGAGAAGGGGAAGAAGAGGAGAGGAGGAGGGGATCGGAGGAGAGAGGGGAAGAGAGAAGTAAGAGAGAGAATGGAAGAGAGAGCTGCGGGGAAAGAGGAATAAGAGAGAGAGAAGATTTCCCTTTTTAAAATAGATTGAGAAAAGAGAGGAAAGAGAGAGTGATTTTTGAAAATGAGAGGGAATTTAAATTTTGAAAAGAAAGAGAGAGAGGGAATATTTTAAAAATCAAAATCTCTCATTATTCTCTCTTGATCCAATAAATCCATTGGCCCATTGAAGCTTCATTTCTTGGCCCATTAATCCTGCAAATGCAACACACAAGAGATTTAATCAATTATCTCACATGCAATCAAATGATAACAGAGCTTATGAAATTATCAAATATTTATCAATCAATAAACAATTATTTGTAACAATTATGTAATTATCACATCCCCCAACTTACTCATTGCTAGTCCCTTAGCAATGCACCCAGATGAATAATTGGGACTAACAGGAACTTCAAAACATCATTTCTCATGTCAAGAAAGTAGAGATAAGACTGATCAACAATAAGCATTTCCAGTTCTAGTAGCGTGTGTCAAAGATAATCATGCAGTTCATATTATTAGACGGTTCCTCAAGATACAGTTGAAATTTTCATTTCCTTCACGAATGCACTTATGATCAATAAGCATTACTTAAGACAGTGTATGAGTTTTTGACCCATTACTTAGAGATGATATCAACTCTACACTAATACAATAAAATCCTTGAATTACAGGTAGCTTTCACTCTGCCTTTTTATTTTCATCCTCAGCATCATTTTTTTTTTTTTTTAAATATCCGTTCACTGTTTGACGCGAACTTCAACACTTCATGAGGTGCTGAAGCCCGTTACTAAGCTAGGGATTTCCTTCTTCATTTTATCATCATTTTTTTTTTTTTTTCATAACTTGCAGGCAGGTAGCTTTTTCCCCCGATTAGTTTTCAATAAGAGTGTAGAATATCAATCTTCATCATGAGTATTAGGTAAAACTCTCATCACCCTCTTGAATGACACTTATTCATTATCTAATACATGTGTGAAGGTTTTATCAAATTTCAAATGTAGTTTGAGGAAAATGCTAAGAATGTAACCACAAATTCATCCTTTTGCGTGCCACTAGTACCAGTATATACTTTGAGTAAAAATCATTCTAGACTGAGGTATTCTTTCCATGAGAAATGATATGTGAAGTTAATGAGCACAACATAATGCATGGGATGTTTCCAGGATTTAAAGATTTGAAAGACTTGCCCTCCCCCAACTTGTATGACATTGTCCTCAATGGCATAAACGTAATGAACATAGAATACACCCAAAGTACAGTAAGAAGGAGAGATGCAACCCGATGATCACATGAGTGGTGGCAAACTGGCTTCATTAAAGGTGATGAGTTGCCCACTAGCCTTCCAAATACCTAGAACACAATAGAAAAGAAAAAAAATAAGTTAAATGTCCTAAAAATTTGGGTTGCCTCCCAATAAGCGCTAAGTTTATTGTCGTCACAGCCAGACACAATGAAGTTCCTGCACATCTACTCAAGATCATTTAAGGGAATGGATTCTTTAGGTGAGAGCTGCATGTTTTCCATGTAAGGTTTAAGACGTTGACCATTAACAGTGAGTGTTTGACCATTTTTAGGATCAAGAATTTTAACAGCACCATGGTCAATTCAAATTTTTACAACAATGAATGGTCCATCCCATCGAGATTTCAATTTACCTGGAAATAAGCGCAGCCTAGAGTTAAAAAGCCAAACCTTTTGGTCAGAATGGAAGGATTTCCTCAAAATGTGTTTGTCATGAAAGATTTTGGTCTTGGCTTTATAAATTTTGGAATTATCATAGGCTTCATTGCGCAATTCCTCAAGCTCATGCAGTTGGAGGGCTCTATGTGATCCAGCTTGGGCTAAATCAAGGTTGAATTGTTTGATGGCCCAATAAGCCCTATGCTCTAACTCAACAGGAAGGTGACATGCTTTACCAAAAATCAACCTATAAGGAGACATGCCAATGGGAGTCTTATAAGCAGTCCGATAGGCCCACAAAGCATCATCCAATCTCTCTGACCAATCTTTCCTATCGGGCCTAACAGTCTTTTGGAGAATGTTCTTGATCTCCCTATTGGACACTTCCACTTGGCCACTGGTCTGGGGGTGATAGGGGGTAGCAATTTTGTGAGTTATCCATATTTTTTAAGCAAAGCTCGAAATTGGGAATGAGTGAAGTGAGATCCCCCATCACTTATGATGGCTCTAGGACACCCAAACCTAGAAAAGATATTCCTCCGCACAAATTTCATGACAACCTTATGATCATTGGTGCGGGTGGCAATGGCTTCAATCCATTTAGATACATAATCAACTGCCACAAGGATATACTCATTGCCAAAGGATGAAGGGAATGGGCCCATGAAATCGATCCCCCAGACATCAAAGATTTCTACCACCAGAATGGGGTTGAGTGGCATCATGTCTCTCCTAGAGTTGTTGCCCACTGCTTGGCATCTCAGACAGGTCTTACTGAATTCATAAGCATCCTTGAACAGTGTGGGCCAGTAAAACCCACTTTGTAAGACCTTGGCAGCAGTTTTCTTCCCCGAGAAGTGTCCCCCACAGGCTAGGTGTGACAGAAATTGAGGATGCTCTGTTGCTCTTCCTCAGGGACACATCTCCTAATTACTTGATCCGGACCCATGAAAAATAATTCAGGGTCATCCCAGAAATAGTGTTTGACTTTAGAGAAGAAATGATCCTTTTCATTCTTTGACCATCCTTCAGGAAGTTGACCCACCGCAAGGTAATTGACAATGTGAGCATACCATGGGGGTGTATTATGGGAAATAGCAAGAAGGTGTTCATCGGAAAGGAGTCATACTGGGAGCACTTTCTGGGATGAGAATTCGGGACAGATGATCAGCAACAACATTTTCAGTACCTTTCTTATCCCGAATCTCCAAATCAAATTCTTGAAGAAGAAGGATCCATCTGATGAGTCTTGGTTTGGAGTCCTTCTTGGCTAGAAGATATTTCAAGGCAGAGTGATCTGAGTAGATGATGACTTTTGCCCCCAGAAGATAAGATCGAAATTTTTCAAGGGCAAAAACCACAGCAAGAAGTTCTTTCTCTGTGGTGGTGTAGTGCAATTGAGCATCGGCGAGGGTGCGACTCGCATAATAATCACCACCGGACGTTTATCCATTCGTTGTCCCAAAACAGCACCTATGGCATAGTCCGAGGCATCACACATGATCTCAAAGGGCAGCGACCAATCAGGAGATTGAAGAATGGGAGCTTTGGTCAAAGCCCCTTTCAAAGTAGTGAATGCCTCTAAGCAAGCATCATCGAAGTGAAATGGGACATCCTTGGCTAGGAGGAGAGTTAAGGGACGGGCAATTTGGAAAAGTTTTCAATGAACCGGCGATAGAAGCCGGCATGGCCAAGAATGCACGAATTTGTCTGACGGAGGTGGGGGAAGGAAGATCAGCAATGAGGCCAACTTTGGCTCTATCTACCTCGATACCCCGGTCAGACACAATGTGGCCTAAGACTATGCCCTCTCGAACCATGAAGTGGCTCTTCTCCCAACTAAGCACCAAGTTTGTCTCAACACATCTAGCTAGAACTTTCTCCAGATTTTTAAGACAATTTTCAAATGAATCCCCATATATAGAGAAGTCATCCATAAATACCTCCAGGAATTCTCCCACCATGTCAGAGAAGATTGCCATCATGCACCTTTGAAAAGTGGCTGGTGCATTACAGAGTCCAAATGGCATTCGTCTAAAAGCAAATGTGCCATAGGGGCACGTGAAGGTGGTCTTCTCTTGATCTTCTGGGTAAATTGCTACTTGATTGTACCCAGAATAACCATCCAAAAAGCAGAAAAATTGTTGGCCTGCCAGTCTCTCAAGGATTTGATCCATGAATGGGAGTGGAAAGTGGTCTTTCTTGGTCATGGCATTGAGCTTCCTATAATCTATGCACACTCTCCATCCCGTGGTCAATCTAGTGGGTACCTCCTCCCCCTGCTCATTTTTCACCACTGTCAGTCCAGACTTTTTGGGAACCACTTGAGTTGGGCTGACCCACTGACTATCTGATATTGGGTAGGCAATTCCAGCATCTAGCCACTTCACTACTTCCTTCTTCACCACTTCCTTCATGTTTGGGTTTAACCTCCTTTGCGTTTCTCGGCTTGGTTTAGCATTGTCCTCCAAGTAGATGTGGTGCATGCAAACAGATGGACTAATCCCCTTAAGGTCAGCCACTGTCCAACCTATGGCACCCCTATGTTCCCCTAAGACTTCTATCAACTGAGCTTCTTGGGTAGAACTTAGGTTGGAGGCAATGATAACAGGCAAAGTTTGGTTTGGGCCCAGAAATACATATTTGAGGGAGTCTGGAAGAGGTTTAAGCTCAAGATCTGGGGGGCTTTGAAGTGAAGGTAGAGCTGGTGCAGATTGCAAGGTCGGTAGAGGTTCGACCTTGGACCAAGGTGCCAGACGGAGTGGTGAGTCATGTAACATTGGTCTCCTCAAGTTGGTCAACATCTAGATCATTATCATTGACTCAGTCAAAATGTCATAGAATGACATCCTTCTTGATCTGGATATTGAGATGCTTTAAAAACATTGAGTGAGACCTTTTGTCCCCCAAATGAAATGTCCATCATCCCCGTAGCACAATTGATATTGGCTTTGGCAGTGGCGAGGAAGGGACGACCAAGAATGATAGGAGTGTGTTTCAACTCCTGGTTGGTGGACATATCAAGGATGAGAAAGTCCACGGGGAAATAACAGTCATTGACTTTGACAATTACATCCTCTATCAATCCCCGTGGAGTCTTGACCGAACGATCGGCCAGCTGTAGAATGATGGAAGTGGGCTTGAGTTCCCCTATGTTGAATTGTTCATAAATAAAGGTGGGAAGAAGATTGACACTTGCCCCTAAATCAAGAAGGGCACGATCAAAGGTTATGCCACCTATATCACAAGAAATGAGGGGGGCACCAGGGTCCTTCAACTTTCTAGGGAGGTGGTTTGTCAAGACTGCACTAACATCTTCAGATAGCCAGATTTTCTGAATTGTAGTCTTGGATTCCCTTCGTGGAGTGCACATTTCTTTCAAAAATTTAGCATAAGTCGGGACATGCTTGATGGCATCGAGGAGTGGAATATTGATGTGGACTTGTTTGAACAATTCCAACAACTCCTCATCTTGGATCGACTTCTTCTTCTTAATGGGCTTGGATTCTAGAGCACTTGGAAATGGCACTTTAGGCTGGTAAGAATTTGGATCTGCAAGAGCCTTCTCTTTTCCTTTGTTCTCTTCCCCCAACTTAGGTTGAATAGGTTCCTCTTCACTATCACTAGTATCATCTTGGGCCTCTAATTCAGGATTATGCACAACCTCTTTTCCCTTATGTGGGTCACTTAACACCTTACCACTTCGCAGACTTGAAATGGCTTTTATGTTTTCTACTTGCGGGCCTCTTGGTTGGACTTGTTGGACAGGTTGAGGTAGGAGGCCTGGTTGTGAAGCAAAGCCTGGTGGTTGATTTCTTGGGTTGGCCACAGGTTGGCTAGGCAATTGGCCCACTTCCCTTCTCATGGTGGTGTCAGCCATCTGACCCACTTGGGCTTCTAACCTAGCCATGGTCTGTTGGTTTGTAGCTAAAAGCTGTTGTTGTTGGTGCAATTGCTGTTGTTGGGCCAGGATGATTTGTTGGAGTTGATTGAATTGTTCCTCAAAATGTTGTTGAGGAGGTTGTTGAAAGGTAGGCTGAACTTGCTTGGGTTGAGGAGGAGGATATTGGACTGCCTGAGAGAATTGGGCCTGAGGCCCTCTGGCATAAGTGCCATTGTAAGGATTTGACTGGGCCTGGAACTGATTCTGGAATGGTTGTTTTGAGGCTTGAGGCATGGAGGGATTAGGTCTTTGAGGTGGAGCTTGTGGATTCTTCCAAGAGAAATTGGGATGGTTTCTCCAGCCTGGATTGTATGAATTGGAGAATGGGTCCAGATTGGGCTTGGGAAATCCTTGGGCTGCTTGGACCTGTTCCTGGACTTGTTCTTGGATGAAAGGTGGGAGTTGGGCTGCAGTTGGGCAGTCATTAATGTGGTGGCCTGGACTAGCACACAAGTTGCAAACTTCTTGATGATATGATCTGGGCCAACATATGGGCTTGAGGGGGATGGGCCAAGGAATCCTGATGGGTCCTAGACAAGATTTGGTCCATCTTTTGAGCCAGAGAGGCAACAGTTTGGGCCATGGTATCCACTTTCTCCCACTTTTGGGCCATGAGATGATTCTCGAATTTGGGCTCCAATTCAGCCTGATTTCTCACTTCATATAACCCAGCCCGTTTGGATGGCCCAACAGATCTCTCATAGGATGAAAGTGAGGCATGATTAATTGAATTTTCACTTAGCATTTCAAAGAGAGCATAGGCCTCATCTTCACTTTTACTCATGAAAGCTCCCCCACATGAAGCATCCACCATTTGTCTATATTGTTCAGTCAATCCCCATAAAATGCTTGGACAATTTGCCATCTTGAGAGACCATGGTGGGGGCATTTTCTCAAAAGCTCCTTTAACCTTTCCCATGACTCATGATTAATTCCCCTGGTGTTTGAGAAAATCCAGTAATGGCTCTTCTCATGGTATTGGTTCGGCCTATGGGATAGAACTTTTTCAAAAATTCTTGTTGCATTTCTGCCCAAGTTCTAATGGTTTTCCCTACAGTGCCCAACCAATATTTGACTTTATCCTTAAGAGAGAATGGTTTTTTAACAAAGACAACAAGTTTCACAAATACCCTATTTGACCTAGAGATCTTAGACTTGAAAGTGAGATTTCTCACAAAGTGGCCATAGACCAACTTAAGTCCCTATTAGTATATCCACTGGCCAGGTAAGAGGTGGGGTAGTGGGAGGCTCCCCCTACTTTCGTAGGACCTAATTAGAGAACCACTTTCCCGCTTAGGCGTTGCCTTTTAACCTCTAGCCTTAGACACCAGTTTCCAAAACCAATTAGTGGGCCCAAGTGGACCTACACCTCAGTGTGAACCCTAAGGCCAATGTTTACTGACTTTTATTAGGGCTTGGGAATGCAGAAGATGCAGGAGATTGTGGTTTGTGGGCTAAGGAAGGTGATCAAATCCCACCTTATCTTGTTAAGGAAACTGCCCTTAAATATTTTAAAAATGAAGTGCACACCACAAAATCAAGCAAGGGGTTCTATGCAAGCATGGCAATGCATGATCATGCTTTCTAAAAGATTGAGATTCTTACCTTGCCTCCCGCAATCTTCGACAAAAAAGGAAACTTTTCAAAAATAAAATTACCTAAAGATGGAAATCTAAATGATGCATGTCCTAAGATGGAAGGTTTCTAATCTTGACATGACATCTTTGATTGGATTCAAATGATTGATTTTTTTTTTTGGATTTTTGATTTGTTTTTTCTTTTTTTTTTTTTAATTATCTAAACATGGTAACTAAAAAAAGAAACTAAAAAGAGGGTTTTAATGGTACTTACCTCAAACGCAATCCCTCGTTCTTTTGGAAATGCAAATAAATGGAAAGAGTGAGGGAAGGAAACTCACCTCAACTCACCTTTTTTTTTTCTGATTTTTCCTGCTGTTTTTTTTTTTAAATTTTTTTTTTTAAACCTGCAAAAGGAAAGAAAATGTAAGTATGAATATCTACAAAAAAAACCAAGATTATCAAAACTAAAAATTCTAATTCCCCGGCAACGGCGCCAAAATTGATAGCCCACGAATGCGTCGTTAAACACGTGACTAACAATCTCAAATAATCGGCCTACACTAATATTTTAACAGTAGTTAAATGGTGAGACCGAGTCGAATCCACGGGGAACTAGATTTTAGAGTTGAAACCTTGGTTTTTTATTTAGGAAAATAATGTGGTGATATTTAAACTAAGTTGCGTTAAATAAATCTAAGCTAAGTAGATAAATAGAGAGAGAAAGATAAATGTGAATATGAGAACACGGGTAATATTTAAAACTGCAATCTACTGAATAACAAAAATACTTAACAAATATTTTATTCTAACCAACTGTCATTAACAATTACACTGAAACAAAGAGAAAAAGAATAGAGAGAATAAGAGAGACGAGAGGAGAGAAAAGAGTGAGAGAAAAGAGAGAGAGGAGAGAGAGCGCGTGAGAGAGAAAGAGGAGAGAGAGCGCGTGAGAGAGAAAGAGGAGAGAGAGGATAGAGAAGAGAGAGAGCGATAGATAGAGGAGAGAAGAGAGAGCGGCGATAGAGGGAGAGAAGAGAGAGAAAAGAGAGAGAGCGAGAGAAAAGAGAGGCGGCGAAAGGAGAGAGAGAGAAGAGAGAGACGAGAGAGAGAGGAGAGAGGGCGCGTGAGAGAGAGGAGAGAGGAGAGAGGGCGCCGCGGCGATAGGAGAGAGAGAGAGCAGCGCGGCGCCTCACGTTGCATGCATGCAACGTGATGGGCAGGGCACGCGGGGCGGCCTGGGCGCGCGGCCAGGCGGGCGCATGGGGCGCGCGGACGTGGGCGGCCGCGTGGGCGCGGCAGGGCGTGGGCTGGCAGGCTGAGGCGCTGGCGGTCTGGGCGAGGCCGGCTGGGGCGCTGCTGCTGCTGTGCTGCTTGCTGTGCGAGAGAGAGAAACCGAGGGAGAGGAAGAAAGAAGGGGAAGAAGGGAGAGGAAGGAGGGATCGGAGGAGAGAGGGGAAGAGAGAATGTAGAAGAGAGAATGGAAGAGAGAGCTGCGGGAAAGAGGAATAATAGAGAGAGAGAAAATTTCCCTTTTTAAAATAGATTGAGAAAGAGAGGAAAGAGAGAGTGATTTTTGGAAAATGAGAGGGAATTTAAATTTTGAAAAGAAAGAGAGAGAGGGAATTTTTAAAAATCAAAATCTCTCATTATCTCTCTTGATCCAATAAATCCGGCCCATTGAAGCTTCATTTCTTGGCCCATTAATCCTGCAAATGCAACACACAAGAGATTAATCATTATCGCACATGCAATCAAATGATAACAGAGCTTATGAAATTATCAAATATTTATCAATCAAATAAACAATTATTTGTAACAATTATGTAATTATCACCCCTCCCCATGAAAGGTCATATGTCGAGGAGTAGTCATGCTCCCTGGTCCCTGTTCTCCACGTCTCATCCTCTTCCGAGTTTCTTGCGAAATGGACATCCATGAAAAGGGAACTGCATGATCAAAGAAGGCAACTTGACCCCCTGAAGGTAGTCGACATCCCTCTTCCTTCTTTCCAACACCTTCGGGTTCCGCCCCAGTCAGAGCTGCCAGTCTACAGATGATACTCTGGGGTAGGTGACCCTTATGTACATATCAAATATTTTGTATATGAATCTGCTCCACATAAGCATGACCGTCACCTCATGGCATATCTATTCAGGAAGTCACTAGATGGGCCGGCCCTCGAGTGGTTCTACTCTTTACCACCGGAGGAAGCCGAAGACTTTCGAATTGTACAAGAGAGATTTATGCAGCAGTTCCAAGACCGGGTCGGACCCAAATATTCTTTTTTGGATCTAGTGGCCGAGAAGATGAAGGCCGAAGAATATTTTACAGTATATGCTGACCAGTGGCGTGCCTTGGCTGCACGTGTCCGCTGCCCCATACCGAGGAGGAAAAGGTCAAGTTATTGATTGTCAATGCCACACCCATCAACTGATCCATCTTGGCCATGAATGATATCACCACCATGCACCAGCTATATAGTCGAGCACGCTTCATTCAAACACAACTCAAGGACTCTCCCATTCACACCATGTTCGAGAACCCGAAATCCTGTTACCCCAAGAAGCCCCAGGGCTCTGTCACTGAGGGGGTACAAACGAACGAACAGGTAGGTGCTGTGAACAATCCTCAGGGTCAAGTAGGTAGGACCTCCTATAATCCACCTCCTCAACAACCATGGAACAACATACCACCACCTGCCCAAGCTCAGAACCCTCTGCAGAGCAACGCCAATACAACCAAGTCCCTTCACCAGAAAATGGCTATGCTCCTAGAAAACCTAATGGCCCCAAAAGAACGCAGTACCCTCCTCTCCCAGAAACTCTATCAGACATCTTTACAACCCTCATGTCTATTAATGCCCTTAGACTTCCTCCGAAAAAGGCCAACTGGAACATGACAACATGTAACATCGTGACTGTTCGGATTCATGTTTAGTGGTTTTGTGTGGTGCTCATGACCAATGTGGGGTCATAGAGCCTTGTTTGTGGCCTTCATGCTTTGTGTGGGTGTTGTGGGCCAGAAATCCAGGCCCATATGACCCGCAAGTTTTCTGGTGAAGAAGGCGATGGGGTATGTCGTCGCATTTTGATACGTGACGACTTCAGTGGTCACGTTCTTCATATCGACTATTGGATCAGATGTGGCGTTGTTCTTAAACGCATTGGGAGGGTACGTCGCGATTTAAGAACGCGACGGTTGCTTACATCGCATTTTAGGAACCATCTTTCTGGTGAGGTTTCCAATTGGCGATGCTTAGGTGTGTCGCGTTTAAATGTTAAACGTGACAGCTGCCTTCATCATGATTTACACTGAGGTTTCAAGATTATGTTTTGGGCCAGACAAAGTAGAGGAGGCTCTGTCCGGCCGAGGGGGAGCTGCTGCGGAGCTCCTGTAGTGATTTTCGGGCGTTTCAGCTTCCTGGTGGCGGGTCCGGTGCGGGGTCTATTCGTGGAGGGCGTCCGGAGCGTGGATACGCTGGCCGTGTGACGTTCTTTGTGAGATTCGGGTTCTTCGTAATGGTAGGGAGACTTCCTTTGTGCTTTCATTTGATTTAAATACTTTGGGCTTGTAAAGCATGCTATGGTTGTGTGTGATGGTATGGTTTTCATTATAGAGCTTTACATGTTAGTTTAGAGGTGGTTTGGAATGGTTTAATGGAAGAAGGAGGGGGTCTAGCGGTCTGCCTGAAAAGGCGACCACTTGACCTGTCGTGTTTCTATGAAACGTGACGTGGTGGTCTGTCGCAATTTCCTTTCTGATTGATGGTTTGTACCGTTGGGCATAAACGCAACCACTGGGTCCATCGCATTTAGGTTCCGATTGGTCATGTGGCGTCGGGTCATCCCGTCACGTTTATGAGCTTCTATACCGATTGGTGTATAGGTGACGCCTGTGTCCATCTCGTTTTAGCTTCCGAGATTGGTGTCGTGCTGAGGTGGTTGGGCAGTGAGGGTCATGTGTTGACCTAGCCCTGGTGTTCTAGTGTGCTGTTAAGGTGTTTAAGTTGATTAATGTTAGTGAAGCATGTTATAGGTTAATTGGATTGACTTATGGCTTAATAATGAGTTATGCCATTTATGTTAATCATATTAAGTATGTTATTAAGATTAAGAGGTTCACATATATGGTTTATTGTGTGTATTGCTATAGAGATCATGTATGACCAATGACAGGCATATCTAGAATGTGGATTATCGTGGCACGATTAAGTGTAAGTTTATGTATGTATGATAAGTATTCGGCATGACTTGTGTGTTTGCTGAAGTTTGGTGGTCCGACACCTACTCCGGAATGCCTCTATAGTCGGGTACCCAAGGTTCTCTTTGAGCCAGACACGTTGTTGCTCGGGGTTTGTCCCGGTACGGTGTGTGTACCATCGAGGTCTATGTCGTCTTCCTGGACACCCTTACTTCTGTGTTTGAGTTGTTTGTCTGGCTGAGGGAAAGGCGGCAGAGGGGCAGCAACTTGTGTGTTGTGGGTGTACCCGGTCGCTTGTAGCGCGCTCGTGGTTGGGGGTACGAATACCAGTAGATGTACTGGGCCCCAGCTAGTCATATGTTTCCAGTGCCTCACTTGGAGAGAGCTCTGGCCAGAGTCTCTAAAGGTGCCAGGCATGGGCCTACAGTTGTGTGTGGTCTGTAGGTGTGGTGTTGGTTGGTCTCCATAATTTGTTGGCCTTTGCAGTGTGGTTGTGGAGCGGCAGTTGGACCTTTTGTCCTTGACTGCGAGACGAGAGGTATTTTTGTATTGTGTTGTCTGGGTTGGATACTGGCGTCATAAACCAGTAGTCTTTACCCGCGTGGCGGCGGCGTTCCTTCCGACTCGAGCTTTGCCAGTAGTTGTGGCTATTGGTGACTCACCAGTTGTGGTTTCTATTCGTTTGTGGTGTGCCCTTGTTTCTGGCATAGTCAAGCTTGTCGTTCAGTTGTGGTACCTTGTGGTTGTAGGTACTTGTACCCTTTGTGGGTAGTTGGTTGTTGTGGCATGTGGTATGCCAGCGTTTTCAGGTATTGAGGTGGAGCTGTGCTCTGTAGAGGTCGTGTGTGTAGACGCGAGATTTGGCCCATCTCTACGTGGTTCATGGCCCAATAAGGCTTGTTTGACCGTATGTTGATTTGCCTTAGATCTCATGTAAACGGCAACATCGATTGTCGCTGCACCTTGTTAACGGCATACTCCCTGGATGTCTACTCTGGTAGACGTGCTTTTTTTTGGATTGTCCTCGCAAGGCTCATTTCTTAGCCCATTAGGCCCATTATTCAGTAGGCGCAGTGTT
>CM024758.1:107668004-107707805 GCA_014218235.1 Colocasia esculenta
CATCAACTACTTAAATTTCTATTCCTAAATGACAACTATTCATATGATAGGTGCTCGTCACTCTTGCCCAGTCCCATCTGACTCCACGGGTTCTTCATCACTACTGAAAAAGGGCAGGATGATAGGGGTGCGAACTAGCTCAGTATGATTTACATCTCAATAACGTGCGGGCACTAATATACATGATTAACATTTAATAGGCAGATATGCACATGATATGATGACAATGTATGCAATACTAACATATTGAATAGCAAGGTAGAACGGATATCATTCAGATCAAATGTCGAGTTCCATATACAATGGACAGATAATTCAAGAATAAAATCATGTCAGAAGAGATTGGCCATATTCAAGCATATCTCATGTGTTCACAAGAACAAACGTATCATATCATGTCAAGTCAAACTTATCAGTCAAACAGGAGGCACATTTTCACAATCTTGCATGTCTGTGCTATGCCAAGCACTAAGAGTCCATACTCCCGTGGTTAACAAGTACGTTGGGGCACTCCTCCCCAGGACCGAACAGGGCCCCTATTGCACAGGCATTGGATCAAGTTTTGGACCGAAGTCCCACGTTGTGCCGAACAAACAGGTTCATGTTATGGCCACAGAATTTCAATAACAAGCTCGCAGTAAGAGAAACATGATCATTCATAGAGTCAAGTATGACAAATAGCTCAAGAGAACAAGGTAGGTAACGACGTATCTTATGTTTCATAATTCATTAATGTCTTGACATGAGGTTGTTTCTAAAGACAGATCGTATGTAGAACATGTACTTTTCTAACATGTATGCATATGACAATTAATCAATTGAACACCGGAAAACATGTAGCCATGAACTCATATGCAAATCATAACATTAACATCACTAACATGTCTACACTAACATGTATTCATCCCCACATTCATATCATATTCTTATCTTATCAATTGACATTAAGTAAGATCACAAGATAATCCAATGGACACAAGGACAATCAAAATTATCCATTAGAATCATATTCATATCATTACCATTATTCAATGAGTTGATTTATTTTAGGTCCATGCATACTATATAACATCATGCACATGCTGTAGACATCATGGAATGATAGACCCAAAATATGCAAAATCTGTAAGGTAGTGTCGACACTAGATCAAGGTGTCGACACCATGCTCCAAACACAGGACAAAATCATGCAAAACTGGTCGGGTAGTGTCGACACTAGTTCAGGTAGTGTTGACACAGTGCATCAAAAACAAGACAAAAGGTCAGTAGTGTCGACACTAGCTCAGGTGTGTCGACCTAGAGGCAGTTTTCAGAAACCTTCGGCCAATATGGGAAAGTGTGTCGACACTAGCACAGGTGGTGTCGACACTAGATCTTTTTTTCAGAAAACCTTTTGGTCAACTGGGACAGTGTGTCGACACTAGCTCAAGTGGTGTCGACACTAGAGACCTTCCCAGAACACCATCTGGGCAGTTTTGGGACAGTGTGCGACACTACCTCAAGTAGTGTCGACACTAGTGGCCCTTCAAGAACAAAACACATGGTCAGGTGTAACCAGAAAACATGTATCATGCAGCGATTCACTTTCACCTCTTATAACTCTCTAACAAATGATATTTAGACAAAATGTTCAACATAACGATGACGAGGACAACTAGTAGAAGAACTTTTATGTTGGGGTTTGATCAAATTCGATCTCGAATCCCAAGAAAACCTGTGACGAACAAAAGTCAAGTGTAACCCGAATCGCAGTATCATGTAGAGACTCTTTTAACATGCTCCTAACTCTCTAACTAAAGACTTTTGGACAAAACGTCCACATAGAAGATGATTGTGACTTCAATTGGAAGAACTTTCATGAAGAAAGTTAGTAGTCAAATTCTATCTTTAATTGGTGCATAATAGAAGAACGTAAAAGTCCTAATTGTACGAGACTCGGGAAAATCACGAATACTCATGTATACTCCATGAAAACTAGTCAAACCAATTGCAAATGAACCTAGACTCAAAGAACTACATGATGTGTTGTTTTTTCTTTAATCTTGGCCCGAGAACACCTACCTTTAGGAAGATCTAAGACCAGTCGATGTTCTGGACACAGTAGAGGAGGAAGGGGATGAAGCTCTGGGTTCCCAGCCTTTCTCCTTGTCCTCAGAAGCTCTAGCCTGCCTCCAAACGAACCCAACTCGTTGTTAAACCTTCTCCAAGAGTTTGAGGACGAGTTCTTATAGATTTATGTTGTAGTTAAGAGTCCTAACGAGACTAGAAAAGGGGCTGCGAATCTGCTCCCTTTTTTCCCAGAATCTGGGACTCTTTCCTCCAAAAGAGGTAGTAGTGTTTTAGGAAACCTCATCTTAGGGTTGGGGTCCGGTTTTGGCTTACCATGCATGACTAATCACCCTTATTTTAACCCTAAATTGCCCTTTCTAATTATGGCATAATTACCTACACGAATTTCTGGGTAATTCCCTGTCCCAACTCATTTATATACTTGGGCCAAATGTGTTCTATAGGCCCATCTTGTTAATGGATCATTATTACATGGTGTTAGAAGTCTCTCCCATATGTTTAATTAATTGTCCCCCTTTTAATGTAAATTTTAAATTGCTAAATTTTTTGGGGTGTTACAGCAATACCCCTCATTAACCCCTCACCCATCAACATCCCACTTACCCCCTCTCCAGTGCCCATAATAGCCAACCTCTGTCATCTAGCACCACACCACCTCCACTTCAACACAACCTCGCCCTCCGAGCAAGCGAATGTTTCACCGAATGTATCTCTATTCATCTGTGTCAATGTAGGGTCAATCGACCCACAACTCCACCAACAACCACAACAGTAGGACACTGAAGAGGCAAAGCTGGTCCTAAGCACCCAATATGATATTTTGAAGCATTTGAACCAGACGCCTACCAATTTCCATTCTGGAACTGATCAAGAGGTTTCAGACCCATCAAGATGCTTTGCAAGCTTTTCTGCAGAGGGTTATGGACAGTGAAGACCTGACCCCAGAGCACTACTGTTGGTCCTATCCATTGTCACAAGAGGACTAACAATCACATTTTTAGACAATGAGCTAGCTCCCCGTGAGGCAAGGAGAATGCCTCTGTGTTGACATTGACATAAATAAAGTGGCCATTGATGCTGCTTCAGTGGACACTAGAGCATCGATCAATGTGTGTCCCCTTAGCACTCTTCAATCATGTAATATATCCAAGCGCCACTTGCAGCCAACTCCCTCCACCAATGCGGCTTATGATAATTCCAGGCAACCCTGCCATGGTGTAGTCTCTTTGTAGGCATAATTGGGGCTTCTTGTGATGACCGTGGAATTTTATGTGCTGGATATAGATCCCACTTTTAAAGCTATTCTCGGTTACCCGTCGATTGAGGCACTAGGGGCAGTCCTCTCTACTTCTCATCAATGCTTAAAGTTCCCATTCCAAGGATGGATTGTTAAAGTGAAGAGTGCAACCACTACACACACAGTTGAAGCTATTGAGTAGATCATACCAGCAGTTTGACCCTCCATGATAAGCCCATTATCTTCGTACTTGATGTGAATTATCCATGGGCATATACTTTCTCATCCAGCTACCATATAGTGTCCCCATCTATAGCAGCTGCCAAGAGGCGACACTGTCAAATACAAAAGGCTAGAATATTATGCTCAAGATTGGCTACCAGCCAGGAAAAGGACTTGGAGCCAACTTCAAGGGAGGACCCAGGTTATTCCCAACTCCAAGTAGGTCACCAGACAAGGTCTGGGTTACAAAGAAGAAATACAGTCGTGGACCATGCTCATGTCCACACTGAAACCAGACGGCAACCATTGACCTGGTCGTTATACTGCCACTTTGTCAAGGAACCCGTTCAGCCGGGGTATGACACTATCATAGTAGGGGCAAACTTCACAGATTATGATGTCCATGAACGTCATTTTTCCCGTCACATGACACCAATGCTCGCATATCAGGCCCTGGAAGCACTACGTCCTGACAGAGGAGAAGACTGGAGATCTAGAGGCAGAATGGCACGGGTGGTTTGATCTTGAAGACCTTACGATTGCATTCAGTCACCTGTTCTGTGATGGTGATCTCACATGGCCCCTAGCAGTGGCAGAACTTGTGGAGCCTCCGCCTGCTATCACCTCCAAGCGACAATTGCTTGGAGACAATGATGATATTGGAGAGCCTGATGTGCCCTATGAAGATGGCAACTTTGTAGATAGGCTCTAGCCGAGGTATTCCAGCCCTCCCAACCATCTTGTATCTTCGATTCTTATTTCCAAGTTCTCCTTTATGCCTCGTTCACCTCCCTTAATTCTCCTACTCTCATCTGACGCTCTTAAAGTGTTGTATGTCCCTTCTTCCCACTTCACCCTTTCTTTCAATGGCACAAAATTCTCCTTTTTTCGATGCCTTCAAATGTAGGTTAGTCTATCTTTATTTGTAGGTTAGTCTGTTTCATTTACCAAAAAAAAAAAAACTTCCTCTCAATCTCCTTCACCTCCTTAGCAATCAGACGATGATCCCCTTCTCCACTCTCCTTCTCCCTCTCTCTGACGGCGATCCCCCTCTCCACTCTCCTTCTCCCTCTCTCTGACAGCGATTCCCAACTCCACTCTCCTTCTCATCCTCTCTGATGGCAATCCCCATCTCCACTCTCCCTCTCCCTTTCTTTGATGGCGATGCCCATCTCCCCTCCTTCATTCCCTCTGACGGCGATCCTCATCTCCTCTCCCCATTTCCCCTATCTGACAGTGATCTCCGTCCCTTTCTCTCACTCCCCTTCTTTGGTGGTGATCCCCGTCGTTTCCTTTCTCTATCATCTCCCTCTGGAGCGATGATCCCCGCTCCCTTCCACACACACACCACTGCTCACCATGGAATCACCAAGTGAGGGGTCTCCTCTACCCCTACACCACGGTGACGTTTCGGGCACCCTGAGCTCAAGTGGCCCACTTCTACCTCCAGACTCACCGGAGGTCTCTTGCGGCCACGCCGCATCGCTTTCTCTCCCTTCCAATAAACCTCTGGATCCTTCCCCAGAATGCCCCTTAGATTCTAATTCCAGAATCTAAAAAGTCCCTATCCCCATCTAGGAAGAGCAAGGCTAGTACCATTTCCCTTCAATATCTGATGGATCTGGCACAGAGGTGTGGCACTCTTCTAACTGTAGAAGAGTTCGTCCAAGAAGTTGTCATTCTGAATGTGGAAGCTTAGCGAGAAGAAAGTGGCTCCCTGGTCGCCATAACAGTAAATGGCCTTTTCTTTTCCTCTTCCTAGTAGGTTAGCCTTATATTTTCATTTATCTCGGCAACATGCTAGGTGGCGATCACACCCATTTCCATTGTTATATAATGACGACTTCTTGTGTGTTTTGAGGATCGCGTTCCTCGTGATTACAGTTGGGAGCTAGCCTTGCAGGGCGGGAAGCATTTGAACCCACCTGTCACCACCTTTCCAACATGAGATTTGTCATTTTAGCCTACCAGCATTGCATAACTTTGTATTTGACGTCGTCCAACATTGCCTGGAAAGCTTCCCTAGTCGACAACATAAAGAATGGATAGCACGTCCCCCATTAACTGCAAGATGGTTCTTCCTCAGTGTGGAGGCTGACAATCTCATGTTCGTTCATTTCCTCTCATTGGTCATCCTGGATTTGGTCCAGGAGCTACTCAGGCCATGCTCATGGGGATGTTCAATGGTGGGGCCTTGGTTTGAAGACCCTGCCTGACCACTATGCTGCCCTGGGGAGGTCTTCTGGAAGCACTTTGGGTATAGCGTTAGACTGCATCCCTTCCATGACTGGGCTCATCCACCCTGGTAATGTCTATAGGGACGATGGTTCAGCCACATCCCTGCTGGAGGTATAGTCAATGAAGATTTTCATGTTGCCACCCTCCTCAGGAGTTCACAGCACCCTTCTCTCTTCTTCGGCTTTTGAATGCTGGGTGAAGTACTACCCCTAGCCTGTCAAGATTGTGGTGCCCAGCCCGTTGAAGACTAAGACTCATAGCCCTAGAGCTTCGTTACAACCTCTGTCCCCCTCTGGTATTGATTCCGCCTGAGAGAAGACGAAGTTGGGTTTGCGAGTGATGGGGTATCTTAAGGTAAGTTACACAATGCATCGAGAGAAATTGCAACAAAACATTTACCCCCACAATTTTAGGGGTAAGTCATTTGTTCTATTTCATTTTTTTGTGGGTGCTACACAAAATTACATATAAGTCGCCCATACATGTTCATTTTTACAAAATAATAGTCTCCAGGGTTTTATTTGAAAAAAACCAATCTTTTAAAAATAGACATGCACAATGGAGAAAACCCTTGCTCAATACTTGGACAACACGAACGTGGAGATCTCCCAAGCTTTTCTTCTTTAGAAGTCTTTCTTCCTCCGGATCGTGTCTATTCAATGCCCCTTCATCCCCTTTTGATAAGGGTTAGAGGACATCAAGGAGAATCATCGGTGGGGTTTTTCCCTTTCTTGGGTGAGCACTTGCCCCTTTTCCATTTTTATTTGGGGTTAGAGGGGAAATGGGTCGGGGTGGGGTGAGCGCAGTGGCTCAAATCTCGCGAGGGGGGTCCCTCGGTGGGGGTTGCCTGCTGTTGGGGGAAGCCCCACCCCCGGTGGGGTTTGGTGGGTGGCCAAACCCCACCGAGGGGGTGCCGCAGTGGAACCCCACCGAGGGTGGGGTCCCCTCAGTGGATTGCACCCGCCCCAGCCGGTGAAAACCCCTCCAAGGGGGCCCCAATGAGCCTTTTTGGCCTTTCCTATAAAGGTTGACTCTTGGACTTGGATTTGTTCCATCCATGTGGAATTTTGGAGTCAGTTTGTCGTTTTCCTTTTGTGTCGAGGTCATTTTGTTGACCCAAAAGCTGACGTGGTACATTTGTTGTGACCGAATTTGATTAGAAGTGCATGGAACTTTGCACAGTAAAGTCCAAAACCTTTAGATGCCACTCCAAATAGATTTTGAAGTTAAAATTTATTTCGAATTGAATTAGTGAATCAGATAAAAAATTCTTTGGGAACCCGTTTATCCGGATGTGTAGAATAAACATGCTCTGGGATTTTTTTTATTTTTATTTTCGGGGGGGGGGGGGGTTATGACTTTCTGAGCGAGGTTATGATTGTAACTTTTTTTGCCTCAATCAACCCCGAGAATAACTTTAGTAGAAACCCTTAAATTTCATTTGGAAATTTTTCCTGAGTTCAATAGTCACATAAATGTTCCCAGTGCAACACAAATAAGAATGAGTAATGCTATGCTCCCGGCACTGCCGGAGCATAGCCCCGCTGGAGGGGCCGCGTGGAGGCGCAGGCCCCCCAGCATTAAATGTCTTTTTTTTTTTAAAGTTTTTGTGCACTATTTGTGCACACAATAATGTATTGTGTGCACAAATACATCATTTGTGTGCACAAATTGTAAAAAAAAAAAGAGCATTATGCTGGAGGGGCCCGCGCCCTCCATGCGGCGCGCGCAGGAGGGCGCGCGCCCCTCCAGCGGGGCTATGCTCCCGGCAGTGCGGGAGCATAGCATTACTCAATAAGAATAGATTAACTTACTATGCAATCATAGTATAAAACTGCAACACGTCAACACTACTAAATAAGCCCGGCGGACAAGAAAGAAACAACGAACACATGTGTTGAGTGTCACGACCGCATAATGGAAAATTGCATTCTTTGATCAACACAAGTACCTGAGGTTGCTTTTTCTTTGCTAAAGAACCAGCCCCTGTACAGGACAAAAGACCACCTTAAGATGCTAGAACTAACATATTTATTACCTAAAAATTGTGGTAAGATTATGTATGGTTGTCGTTATGATTCCCTAGGTATTATGTTCTTTGTTTTCCATACCCAGATTTGCATTCAAGTCGCCATCCAAGTGCTCATGCCTACGAGTTACCATTAACTACACCTCTTTAAAAGATTAAAGAAATTTATTCCATTAAAATAACTATGTCTGGACCATGATTACGCTTCTAAACTTAAAGTGTAGATTGAACCTATAGGAAGAATAGAAGAGAGAAGAAAGGAAAGAAGAAGAGTTTGGTGCATGAGATCTACTCCAAAACAGGGGATTGGACATAATCTATAACTATATATTAGAAGTGACACTTTAAAAATTTCGTCCGGTCCATCTTTTGGATAATCCGGTTCGCTGCCTCATCTTTATTACGGTCCATCCTTTCCCAGATTCACCTCCTCTTTTATGATTTGTAAATACTGCTTTCATTATATAAAATTGAAGATGGAGAGATAAGAAAACTGTAAATTTTAAAATCTTTATTACGGTCCATCCTTTCCCAGGTTCACCTCCTCTTTTATGATTTGAAAATACTGTTTTCATTATATAAAATTGAAGATGGAGAGATAAGAAAACCGTAAATTTTAAAATATAGAGTTAAACAAATGATGAAACGTCTGCGTACCTATGCACTGTTAACGCTGATAACGGATACATACCTCTATATTATCACACAATGTTAACTCTCTGCTTTCATTGCATGGAATTGAAAATTGAGAGTTAAGGAAAATGTCAAATTTGAGATACATAGTTAACCACCGAAGGAACCTAAAGTAAAAATACAATGCTAAAGATTGTGATTCACTTGGTTCATCGCTGGAACAAAGAAAACAGAGCATAGGAAATCAAGTGACCTGAAGAGCAACGGGAGTTCTAAGGTAATCCATTCTCATATCTCTATGAACTCTTTTAGATGTTTATAATGTAAAAGATAATCTTTTGAAAAATATTTTTAATCTGACAGAATTCACATAAGAACACAGGAGAGCACAAGAGAGCACGCACATGAGGATCATTGGTTCTAAGGTAATCCTTTGAAAGACATATATACTCTGTTATTTTTTTATCTAAGAAAATTTCTGAGAGGGAGAAGAGATAGCAGTCAAAAGAAATATATGATGTTTTCCATCTGTAGTGTCCGTTCATTATAACCTAACCTCTTGGATTGTACACATAGTTGTCTTTTGCATTACGATATGCCTTCGTCGTCCCTTTGTATCAGTGTTCTTATAGTCCTTTGCCGGCAACATGAACGTCTTCTTCACCCTGATGCCCTCCCAGCCTGGAAATGTCGTCATCACTGTGTCGGTCTCCGTCGCCTTCTAGTAGACAGACCCGACTGCCCACTCCCTTTCGCCTGTAACACACACCTTGCTGCCATTACAAAAACATGCACCCCATCTTCGATCAGAAATAAGAGATGAAACAATAATAGAGATGACAGGGTAGAAGAAATGAAGGTAGCTAGAAGATGGCGACGGCCCCTGGATTGTTCATCCAACAGTCATACAAATGCTGGTCAAGTGACCAGCTGCACTGTGGCCGTGGAGGTGGGACGGCCACGACGTGGTGATAGCCCGGGAGTTCTGCCAGTGGCCGAGCAGACGTGCGGGCACGGTGACTGGAGCCTCGCAGGAGGCTGGGGCGGCGGGCTGCGCAGATGGTCCACGGGGGGAGTTTGCAGGGGTTCGAACGACGACTCTGGAGGAGTCGCGGGTGACTGCGCATGTGGAGGCTGCTGGGCTCTTCGCGGTGGCGAGGAGGCGACTCACAGATAGGGGAGGAGGGTGCCCAGGCTGCTCGCAGCGGTTAAGGGGGAAAGGGGCCCATGTGCAATGCTCCACTGCTCCAGAAGGGGACGCCACTGGACAGGCGATTGCGACGAAGAAGACTTGCGGATGGGCCGCTGGGGCGAGCCGCGTAGATGGGCCCACGACGTGGTGCTGGCCCGGGAGTTCTGCCAGTGGCCGAGCAGACGTGCGGGCGCGGTGACTGGAGCCTCGTAGGAGGCTGGGGAGGCGGGCTGCGCAGGGCCGCGGGGGGGGGGGGGGGTGGGGGGGTTTTGTTTGAAAATAAAACATTTTAAAAATTTTAAAAAATAACACACTAAAAAGTAAAATTCGTAAAGTAGCACGGTTTGACCGGTCAAACGGCCAAACACGCACTATTTTTAAAAGAACAAAAAAAATTTGAAGTCGGCAGCGCCCTACCGACTTGGAAGTCGGCAAGCGCGCTGCTGACTTCCTACCCTTTTCTTTTTCTTTCCGCCTCCCCCCTACCTTTACTCCTCTCCCCCTCTAACTTACTTTCCCAACTTTCCCCTTTCCCACCCCACCCCGACGGACGAACCCCTTTCCCACCCTACAGACGGAGGAGACGGAGGAGGAGAAGCAGGGTGCCTCCGGGAGGAGACGGTTCCAGGCGGAGAGGGTGGTGCTCGGCAGGTGAGGGCGGCGGTTGACGGGCAGCGGCTGACCGACAGCGGTTGACGGGCAGCGGCTGACCGACAGCGGTTTTGGTATTGTAGTCTTAACTTTTTATTGTGGTCCCCTTCCCCTCCTTCGCCCGCCTGAGATTTGTTCTCCTTTGGTCCCCACTCCATCTCTCCACCCCATCTCTCCACATGTCCGACAACAACCCGACCTCCTCTCCCCACATCTCTCGGACACCTCAATCAAACTCCACCATTGTCTCCACATCTTAGACATAGATGAGTCTCTCCCTCACACAAACCTATCTCCTTCCACATCCTTTCACATATTTAATTGTTCGAACCCTCTCCCACCCTCACCCTATTTGCCCTAACTGGTTCAACTATCTTCCACACATCTATTTGATAAGAAAAAATTACAAATTTTAATGCTTAAATTATTTAATTTAACTATAATTTTGTTACTAATTTTTTTGCATTATAATTGTAAATTTTATTAAATACTTTTGTTTTAAAAAAAGATGTTACAAATATTGATATAATTAGTTCATTTGTTTTGATCTTGCAGGTGTGACATTTATTGAATTAATAACATGTCATCTACAAATGTATTTATGATCATTCTTTATAATGGAAGATTTTCTAAAAATAGTAGAGTGGCTAGTTATGAGGGAGGCAATGAAACAATCATTAGGGTATCTTCAAGTTGTTCATTCAATGAACTCAAAAGTATAATTTATCGTGCAACAAAGATTAATCCTCTTGAGTATGAATTGAAAATTCATGTTAAGGTCCCAAATAATGATGGTTTTTGTATTGAAGTTGATGATGAAGAAAAATGTTCTATAATATTAGATTTATGTGTCTCCGCACCATTAACTGTCTTTATAGAACAAATGGACATAATGTCGCATTTAGACCCACACGTCCAGTTACAACGAGAATATTAAATTCTCAATCGGATGTGGTCCCATGTACACCGGCACATGCGACGGATAATTTGGACATTAATATGTGTCTTCCTCCAGATGGTCAAAGAGATGTGCACCCCACGTAAGTGTTGTATCATAGTGTAAATTACATGTTTGTTATTTTAGTCTGATACTAAAAATTTTACAAATATTTGTTCACTGTATTAGGTATCATTGTGAAGAAAATATGAATCAGTTGTTAAGTTTTTCATCTAGTTATCCATGGTCTTCTATGAATGAGGCTGGACCAAGTCACAATGTCAATGAAAATCTTGAGTTGCACGATGCTCCAGTTATCAATGATGAAGTCTTAGAAAATAGTGAGAGTGATGGTGATGGTGATGATGATAATGACAATATTCAAAGTTCATCTGATGATGATGTGAATGATGATACAAATATGAGTAGACACATGACTGATAGTTTGCATGTTGTAAATGAGTGTGTCGCACGAGATATGATGAATTGGGTAGATAATGCCGTAGCTAATGAATATTTCATTGAGACTGAAGAGACAGAATGGATGCATACGGCAAATGTCAAGTGGATAATTGAATGTGTATAACATACAGTCAAATGAAGAAATTCATGTTGGAGATTTGTTTGCCAGAAAAGAAGATTGGTGACAATTTGGTACACGTCTGCAAATTATAAATTGACATATGAAGGCCAGTTTCACAGTGTGCCAGATAATCGTTCATGGCCGGATTTTAATCCTCGTTGTAATGTCATTCCTCTTTCCCTCCAACACGTACACCAACCGAGGTCGACCCAACAAAAATCGAAGATGGATGACCATGGATTTGGATCCTAATCGATTACATTATCGTTGTTCATTATGCAAAGAATCGGGTCATAATAAGCAAACTTGTGAGGGAATACGTAGGACGTAAGAATTTTACATTGCTTCTTTTGCTGACATATTTTGCTGACGTATCTTTTGGCGCAAGGTAAGTTTGTCATATATACGAATAATTTTATTTTAAATTCTCTCATAATCACTACTTGTACACATAATCATTGACATTTCTTGACTTTAGGTGGCATAGGAGATTATCACGAGAGACGCCAAATTGTACATGGGAATTTTACAGGAATGAGTTTGACGTCATTGAGGAAAGTCAGGTGATGAGAAATTATTTATAAAAAATATATATGACTATTAAAGATTTTCATTGTTACTTATCACATATTTATTTATTTAGGTTATTTGGGAGCCGTATGCCTTGGAAGATTTATTGCGTGTTGGTCCAATTTGTAGAGAGAGCCCAGACCTATGGCGGGCACATGTACCCATGTTTTGTATGGGTGTTATGGAGGTGCATATGCCCGAGAGAGTATGGCGTCATTTGGTGCTCCTCAAGTAATACCACCTGCACCGGAACGATATGATCGTAAGGATGGTCGTGGGCATGCAAGAGAAAATTGGTTATTATATCATGCAAGATATATTGAAAGGTGGAATGATCGTGCAAACGCTATTCTAGAACCTCCAACACAAGAAGAAGAAGATCAAAATCAATGGCGTCAATGGTATGGACAACAGTCAAATCTTTATTTGACACCATTCTCGGAGGAGCCACAACAGAGTATTGTCCGAGGGGACCTATTGAGCATTAGTAGAAGTACTCATTATTTCTTGTACTTTTTATAACATTTTGTTATACTTAAATATTCATTTATTTGTAGGTAGATGTAACGTTCCGCACAAGAGAATTGTTAATAACAAATCCGGAAGCATCTATTTGGATGTGAAGAACGAATTTTAAAGCTCCAAGAAGACACATTGAATAAGCTTCGGATAAAGATTCCAGAATATGAGCAACCTTCAATTCCATCTAGTGCGGAATATACTCCAGGAGAAAGCTTAAGAGGTCCAAATACATGGACACATCCTTGGACATCAGAACCATGGCAAAATGTATATGATGCTCAGGGTTGTGGCATTTCTCAAATGGATGCTCAAATGGTGCAATGGACACAAGATTCCGATGTTTTAGGTGCACTTACTCCAGTTCGTGTACCGACTTCTCCACCACATCTTATTGGCGGCTTACATATACATGATGAAGGCACTCAACTTACACCACATATAGAAGAAGAAGATGAAGGCAACGAGAGAACACAACGGCGAATGATTAGAGGTCGAGGAAAACGTGTGTTAACAAAGAAGAAACGTTGATTTCTTGTGAACAAGTTTGTAAAATTTTCAAACAATTTAAACTTTGTGAATATTTGGAGACCTTGTAAATCTTGAGTGGTTAAATATGTGCTCATATTATGAATGTTTGTGATTGTGCAATGAATGTTTGTGATTGTGTAAAGATTATTTTTTTTCATGATATTATGAGTTGTAGGTGATTGATTTACAATTGTGAAATTTTATAAATTTTGAATTTTAGGTGATTTACTTGATTTCTATAATTTATAAATTTATAAAACGTGTGTTAACAAAGAAGAGGTCTTTTTTTTGGGGGGGCGAAGGAGCAAGTCGGCAATAGGCATGCCGACTTGCTTCCTGGGAGGGTTTTGTTTTTTTTGGGGGGCGAAGGAGCAAGTCGGCAATAGGCATGCCGACTTGCTTCCTGGGAGGGTTGCGGTTTGGGTTTTGGTTTTTTTTTTGGGGGGCGAAGGAGCAAGTCGGCAATAGGCATGCCGACTTGCTTCCTGGGAGGGTTGCGGGCTCCGTTTGGGTTTTGGTTTTTTTTTTTTTTGGGAGCAAGTCGGCATCTCCACTGCCGACTTGCTCCAAATGCAAGTCGGCAATGGACATGCCGACTTACTAGTCGGCATATCCATTGCCGACTTACCTTTTTAATATTTTTAAGCCCGCAAACGCCCTCCACTATAGAAACTGTGCTACTTTACGAATTTAAATTTTTAGTGTGTTATTTTACTTATAAATTTTTAAAATGTGTTATTTTCAAACAAAACCCGGGGGTGGGGGTGGGGGAGGGGGGTTGCAAGGGCTCGAACGGCGACTCTAGAGGAGTTGCGGGTGACTGCGCACATGTAGGGTGCTGGGCGCTTGGCAGGGGTGAGGAGGCGACTCGCAGACAGGGGAGGAGGGTGCGCAGGCTGCTAGCGGCGGTTGAGGGGGAAAGGGGCCCGCATGCAGGGGCTCCACTGCTCCAGAAGGGGACGCCGCTGGACAGGTGATCGCGACGAAGGGGACTTTCGGACGGGCCGCTGGGGCGAGCCGCGCAGATGGGCCGCGCGAGTGGGAGTGGCTGGGCGCGGTGGTGGTGATCCGGGGCAGGGATGCACAGGAACCCCTCGTCACGAAGGAGGGAGGCAGTGCTGGCGGTGGAGTGCGGGTTTGGCAAGGCAGGGCGACTGGAAATGGCGTGAACAGGTGGGGGTCTTGGCGTTGTGGAGAGAGAGAGAGAAAGAAAGGACCGAGAGAGAGAAAACACAGACAGAGAGAGGAAGAGAGATAGAGCAGGAGAAGAGGAAGACGGGGAAGAGAAGAGGAGGCGGCGGTGGTCGTGCGACCTCCATGTACATGCACAGCTGTGCTAGGCCCGCCGTCTGGTGCAGTGGCAAGAAGACGACCCAGGGTGCTCGGAGCAGGATCCTGAGAGCTTTGCCTGGAGGAAGACGAGGCAAGTTGGAAGGACTTGGTTTTGCACGGCTGCGGCAAGCCTTGGCCCATTCGCTTTGGGAGTAGTGGTGCCATACCGCCGGACGTACGCGAGCAGGTGGATTGCAGCCCTTCGAACACCGGCGCGAACTGTGGCTTCCCATGCAACTTCTTCCCACCTGCTGTTGTGGCTGCTGGAGTGGCTTCCCCTGCTCCGCCCTGGCACCCTTCCTATCCTCCATGGATTGGTGACCCAGTCGAATATCCAGTACTCCCACACCTCGCCACTACCACCGCCTTCCTCGCCCCGCCTCCCCTCCCTCCGTCACGCACTTCCCAACCCCAGCACTCCCTGCCGTGTATCTCCGCCACCTCTCGGCGCCACGACCTGGTCCTCCCGGCCCATCGAGGCCCGTCGCCACCACTTCGACGCCTCCTCCACGACTTCCTGCCTCGCCGCTACCTTTGCAAGTAAAGCAAGGCACAGTGGAAAGATCTAGGTTTTGGTTGAGCGTGTTCTCTAGATAAATGGCAATAGATGGAGAGAGAGAGAGAGAGGGAGAGAGATAGAAGAGTGTAGAAGCAGGGGCTGTAGTCACACTGAGCTGTGAAAAGACAACTCAACGTCCAGTACAAGAGACAGTGGCGTACTGCCAAGTGGGATGTCGTGACGAATATATATGGTGGCCTAGCTCGCACTGGTCCTCCTCTTTCCCATCGACAATAATATCTACAAGTCTCACGGAATTACATAATAACAAATATATATTTTTAAATATTTTACATAAAAAAATTAAGTTTTAGATGTTTCAAACTTTTTTTGTGATTTTTTTTTGAAATTTATTTTAAAATATAAATATTGTCTTTGTTCTAAAATCATTATTTGTTTGGAAAAAAAAATTACAACTATGTTTATTGTCTTTGTTTTTTTTTTTGGTTGTAGTGATGGATGAGCACAGTTAGATCTTTATTATTAATTGTCATTTTACTTAGATCTTCGTATTGTAGTATATCAAGTTCAATAGTTAAAAAATATATTAAATATATTTTTTAAGAAAAAAAATAATATGTTTTTATTCTAATTTCAAAATTGTGAACAATGTAATGATATATTTTAATATATGATTTTCTTTAATACCACACTTATATAGATATTGCCTTAATAACAAATGTCACATATAATAATAAATGATCGTATCAATAAAGGTTTTCTAATGTATTAGTAAATCTGCATCTTTTGACTCTTATAAGGTCTAAACCACATATATATTATCTCTACCCTTGACCAAGGCTAATATCAGGTGTTGTGATAGCCACGCACTTAGAATTTGGGGTCATCTTGGATCTTCGTGGATGAGTACCTATTACATCCCCCGCAACCAAGATACGGGGACGATGCTGAAATGTAATCAGATTTATCGTTTATTTAATTTTCGCAATGTATTTGAATGTTCATAATGTTTGTGTCAGTTCAAGAAAATAAAGTAATAAATCAATAACGTCCGCAAATGAGTTGAAGGTTTTTGATGTGTTGGTGCCCTAATGGACAAGCCAAGAACTTTTATGATATGATGATATGATAAATATAAAATAAGATTTCAAAAAATAAATAACCATATGTTCTAATTTAGAAAAAATGTATCAATTAATGAACACATGTTCCAATTGATGAACAAATTTTTTTAATTGAAGAATAAATGTTCCAATTAGATAATAAATGTATCAATTGAAGAACAAATATTTCAATTATAATTATACTACATCCTCAAATATACTACACGCGCGTAGCGCGTTTATTTGACTAGTGTAAGTCTAAGGAAAAAGAATCATATTGACTCGGGTTTGCCCTAGGTCCATTCAGATCGGATAGGGATTGTATCAGCCAATCTATTGGAAGTCTAGCGATCTTGGGTCATCCATATTATTTTTTTTTAAAAGAGAAAAGTTAGAAAAATATTTATTTATGATATATGTCATCATGCATAAAATTTAACATTCATATATTAATATATATATATTTATATATATGAAATCATATACATGTATACATATCATATTAAGATACAATCATAATTAATTGTATATTCTTATAAATATATACATTATACATATATCACACTCATTAATTGTGAACAATGTTAGAATATGAAGTTTGACGTCCTAAATTCTTCAATGTGCGGTGCATCAACTTGAGCGGTTAGGTTGCTAGGGTCAATGGGGTTGTGCCCCTTGTAGGAATTTCAGGAGCGAAACCTCTAGAAAGAAAATTTTAATTTGCAAAGCAAATAGATTGACTTCATTTATTTATACATATGTGTTTATGATATTGTTATCATATAAGAGGTGAGCACTATTAGAGTTCAACTCAAAAATCAAATCGAACCGATGGATTTGATTCGATTTGGTTCTGGTTGATTTTTTTAAAATTTTGGTTTGATTCAAATCAAATCGTATTAAAATTTTGATTTGGTTTGATTTTTATTTTCTAAAAATTGAACCAAATTGAATAACCTATTTTTAAAAATTTTTGTCAAATATCTACAAATATATAAAACTCGATTTTAAGGTATTTTAAGGGAAGAACTTTTAGCTTCTATTGTTTTTCATCGTTAGGATCACACTGTCTTTAATATTATTCTCTTAGATGCCATTTGAGTTGGTTTATAGGCATCTTCTGAAGATATCATGTCACATTTCTTGTAGACATGTGATGCATGTGTACTATAGAAAATGTGGTGTAACGACCCCCTTTATACCGGTACGATTATACCAATCCCCATCGGTACAAAGAGCATCGTCACAGTGGGATAGTAACCCAACACTAAACGATAAGGTTGATATGTCCATGAATAATAAAAGAGTACAACGGAATTAAAAGAAATATTATATTTCATTCCATCATCACCACACATTCCACAGTCTATATAGTAAAAGAAAGTACTAGAGTCCACATTATTACAACTTGAAGAGAACTACATTGTCCGTACATTGTCCATATGAATAACATTATTCAACTATAAATTTAAACAACTACCAAAAATAAAATCTCCTCAAGTGCTATTCCTTGTATACGGTATCAATCTTCACTATTCTCTCCTCAGCTACTGGATAACCTGTCACACCTGTATGAAGCAAGTATGAGTCTTACATGACTCAGCAAGTAATCTAAAACATCAAACTTATACATATCACATACACATTAAACTACCAACAATAATGAAACACATGCTATCATATTAATCACGTTAATCACATAGCACAAGCTTTTTATGGTTAACAACACCTATGTTTCCCAAACACATTCCAGATTAACACATGCTCATATTAAGTCATAAAAATAACATACATCTACACAAGTTCTCTGCACATTTTATATATTCTATGATACATGGTTCAAATCTTTATCATATCATTGCATAATTTAATCAAATTTAAATACAAGGTTATGTACAAGATGATGAATACTTTTAGCATAGTATTTGGTCAAATTCTCATGTATTCACGTCACTTTATCATACAACTAACTTGCTGTTTTAATGTACAATTTATCATACACTCATAACACTTACACATGTTTTCTAGTAAACTACATAATATGATATTAATCTTTCTATCATAGTTAAGCATAATCCAATTAATACATACATGACATGAACATATGTACTCTTAAACACCTATCATGTAACATGATATATTCATCTAAACATTTTTCCTTATTGTGTAACAGCTCTACCAATTAGAACATTCAATTATACATAACGTAGATAACAACCTAACATGATCTCTATTATTTTTCACATGCACTTTTCTCATTTATTTACACATTTCATTTGCTGTTTTAATATGAATAATTCACCATGATATCACCTTTATTAAACATGGAATGAAGATTTAATACACATTCAAATCGGATAGCAATCATCTACAAATTAAGCATGAAACTACATACTAAATGAGTAGCAATTCTATCATGGAACTTAGACATTTTTTCGTGTGTTATCAAAAACGAAATCTCATTTAGCTTGCTGTTTTGACATGAATTAAACTTAATTACATGGATTTACACTTATTCTCACGCTATCTTATTCATTGTCAAATTTACCTACTCATTCTTCCACATTGCATTTCTTTACATGTTTACAAGCACATATTCATACATACCACATATGGAGATTATTAAACTATTACATAACATTAAACATGGTACAAAACATGATATTATAATTATGATAGTAACACATGAATGACATAAATAAATAAACATGTAATGATACATTGGTTTTCACATACACTTGTACTTTTGCTATCTTTTACTCTTCCTTACATATTAATTTTCACTCCTTCCATTGCACTTACTCTTGCATACACATTGATCACTTTACACTATGTTCATATTTAATCTCTTAAGTTGCCGTGACACATAGTCCTAACTACCAAGTAGAGGAAAATAATCACTTTAGCACTTAGCACTTATCACTTAGTACTTAGCACTCACTTTCACATATTCGTCACCTAGGCAATGCGGTGACAAATCTAGGTACGCTGCGCAGAACTGGGAGAAGCCCTCTCCACCCTAACCAGCGGTACTTGTCCTCCTCCAGTGTTTTATCCTAACGCCTTAGGATTTATCTCATAACGTTGAGCCTTCCATAGGGACTTTCTATGGTACAGCTCTCAGACCCCTATGGTAGCAGTGTCAGTAATGGCACACATTATACTTAACCACATTCTCGTCTCATCACATTATTACTCGTTAGCACAACTTTCATTCGAATTTTACGCTCAATTTGCTAATATTCCATTTCCATTTACAGAAATTCACATTGCCGTTTAACAGTGATAAATCACTCAAAATAAGGCATTAACATGCTGCTAACCTTTGCTTTACCCATGATTAACTCTAACATGCTTAACATGCTATTTTCACATTTAAAACCATGAAAATACCTACTGTCATCATAATTTCACGAAATTTTATCACAAGTTAAGGACAGTAAACAAAACACATTCTCAAATTTTCAAAATTTTGAGTAGAAAACATATTTTAACAATTAAATCACTGTACAGATGCATTTATCACTAATTTCTCTTAAATTTTTTTTTTCAGTAAAATAGACTAATATGACGGTGTCAATACGTTCATACAATAACCATATCATTACATAAAATTCACCAAACCCGAACTCACAAATATCCTATTTACACAGATTAAACATACTTATCTTATGGTCATAACTCAATCTCCAGAATTTTAATAATTAACAAATGTCATGAAAATTTACGAAAACCTCATGACATGACCTACTAATCACCCTTGACCCCATAAAAATTTCAGCAGGAAAACATACCAGAAATCATTTAAATATTAAACAGCATTTTTCAGAATAATGAAGAACTTAACTGCACAGTCCTGGCCGCCAACTGGGTTAACTGCAACATCTCTTGCCGTCAACTGATGACTTGACGGCAGGGGATGTTGCCGTCAACTTCCAGACAATAATCTGCACAGTCACACTCACATGTACGGAGAAATTGGAGGGTCCAGGACTCGAGGAAAAATCCGTAAAAATTCTAGGACCTAGGGGACATTATAGGGATGATGTACATAGGTTACTTGCCTCTAATAAAATCCTAGAAGATCAAATCTGCTGTTGAAGCCCTCCTCGACCAAAGCAAGAGGGTGCTCAGAAACTCCTTTGATCTGTTCTCCAGTCGTTGTAGGTCGTTCCTCGGGGTTGGGGATGCCTCCTTGATGGTTGGACTACGCTCCAGTCGTCGTAGATCTTCAGAAAATCCTCCAGTCGCCGGATCAGAGCTTGGAAAGTCCAGCTTTTCTCACATAAAATACTAGGGTTTCACAATGACCAAAAGGGCTTTGTGCGGCCAGAAAGTGGGTTATAATAAAGTTGGATGGGTTGGGTACGCACTGGGGTAGGTTATCCAAGGTTTAGGAAGGTTTCCTAAACTGGAACCGGCCATAAAGCGAGCATTAACAAATCTGGAACCGTTACGCAGGAGGATATTGACGTCAACATCGGTTGTAGTCAACTGCACAGTTGAGTCAAGGGGCTGGCCGCCAACAGGGGGTTGGCATTCAGGGGGTGGCCGCCCACTGTGGGTGGCGTCCAGGGATGTGGACGCCAAACACACTGTTGTCCAGGTCTTGGCCGCCAACTGCACAGTGCAGTTAAGACCCTGCCAAACCCCAAAATAAATGTGTAAATATATCTAAACAATTTAGTATATGTAAAAATAATTACATATATCCTTACCACATAAAATACATGCATTACATGATATTTATTAAATACAACTTACACTAATCATGATTAAGGATAATATGCATCAATAACATGCATATATGCACATACACATTCACATTACATAGTCACATACATTGTGCAAGAATTTTAATGAAATGTGTCATTATCAGTTGAGTTCTACCTGTACATTATCATTCAAGCACTTTACATATCATAATAATTAACATGCTTAAAGTAGATAAATATCATTAAACAAGATTAGCTTTTATATATTCCTATACACACCAAGGTTACTTAAAACATGCATAAAATAACTAAATGCAATAGGCACATCAATAATTAAATAATTGTATGCCATTTAATATGTATGATTGCATGTACAGATAAACTCATAATTATTTACAAAATGTATGACAATAATTTCTTACTATGAGCACATATAATATGCATGAGTTTATAGATTTATTACATACTTTGATAGCTAAAAATGCATGCACTTATATTATATTTATACTCGTACGAAAATAGCTCTCATGCACTTACATGGCCTATAGCATTACTTACCTATCACATGCACAATATTACTTAACTATTTTATGCCTCAGATATTTTTTTTTTGTATACACATTCTACATAAATTTAATTATTGCATATTCTTACCTAACTATCCTGTATATACATGCATGAACTAATGAGGAGTATAGAAATGATAATATGCACAATGAATACACACACTACTCACGCGACAAGTAAAGACATATGCACCATATAAAAGAAAGAAAATTTCGGGGTATCACACTCTCCCCCCTTGAAAAAGATCTTCGTCCTCGAAGATTGATTCAAGTACCTCTGGTGACACATGGTGCCATCTCGGAAAAAGAATGAAATCCTCTTCTCTTTGGCTGGTGCTTGAAGTTCTACTGCTGGCTCCTTTGATGTCGATGCTGTAGCACTCGGGGATCAAACATCTTCAACCTCGGACATTCTTTAATCGATGGTCCTTGCTGCCGCATTTGAGGCACCTTCCTTCCTTTGCCAAACACTGATCCCACCATGGTGTTTATTGCAGTGCATACACATGGGTTTCCCGCTAGCTGTAGAGGTCGCAAACCTTGCCGTGCTAAGAAGCTCGTCAGAGTGCGGGGATCGCATTCCAATAGTCTCGCTCTCACTGCTGGTCTGAGTCTGTTATGAAGTTTCTCACCTTGGTTTTTCTTCATGCTCCCTAGCCCTAGCCTCACGCTTTCTTTGACTCACCATTGCCTGCAAATCCAATCTAGTTAAAGTCTAACTTATTAATCCTATCTACTTTCTTACTATCTTCATTCATATTATTACTTTCTACACATATGGACAAATTTTCTATAAAGACTTTGTAATATTGTGAGATGATGGTTTATCATGTACAGTCTCAACCTTGATGCTCTGATACCATCTCTTGTAACGACCCCTTTATACCGGTACGATTATACCAATCCCCATCAGTACAAGAGCATCGTCACAGTGGGATAGTAACCCAACACTAAACGATAAGGTTGATATGTCCATGAATAATAAAAGAGTACAGCGGAATAAAAAAGAAATATTAATTCATTCATCATCACCACACATTCCACAGTCTATATAGTAAAAGAAAGTACTAGAGTCCACATTATTACAACTTGAAGAGAACTACATTGTCCATATGAATAACATTATTCAACTATAAATTTAAGCAACTACCAAAAATAAATTCCTCAAGTGCTATTCCTTGTATGCGGTATCAATCTTCACTATTCTCTCCTCAGCTACTGGATAACCTGTCACACCTGTACGCCGAAGCAAGTATGAGTCTTACAGGACTCAGCAAGTAATCTAAAACATCAAACTTATACATATCACATACACATTAAACTACCAACAATAATGAAACACATGCTATCATACTAATCACGTTAATTCACATAGCACAAGCTTTTTATGGTTAACAACACCTATGTTTCCCAAACACATTCCAGATTAACACATGCTCATATTAAGTCATAAAAATAACATACATCTACACAAGTTCTCTACACATTTTATATATTCTATGATACATGGTTCAAATCTTTATCATATCATTGCATAATTTAATCAAATTAAATACAAGGTTATGTACAAGATGATGAATACTTTTAGCATAGTATTTGGTCAAATTCTCATGTATTCACGTCACTTTATCATACAACTAACTTGCTGTTTTAATGTACAATTTATCATACACTCATAACACCTACACATATTTTCTAGTAAACTACATAATATGATATTAATCTTTCTATCATAGTTACGCATAATCCAATTAATACATACATGACATGAACATATGCACTCTTAAACACCTATCATGTAACATGATATATTAATCTAAACATTTTTCCTTATTGTGTAACAGCTCTACCAATTAGAACATGCAATTATACATAACGTAGATAACAACCTAACATGATCTCTATTTATTTTTCACATGCACTTTTCTCATTTATTTACCATTTCATTTGCTGTTTTAATATGAATAATTCACCATGATATCACCTTTATTAAACATGGAATGAAGATTTAATACACATTCAAATCGGATGGCAATCATCTACAAATTAAGCATGAAACTACATACTAAATGAGTAGCAATTCTATCATGGAACTTAGACATTTTTCGTGTGTTTATCAAAAACAAAATCTCATTTAGCTTGCTGTTTTGACATGAATTAAACTTAATTACATGGATTTACACTTATTCTCACGCTATCTTATTCATTGTCAAATTTACCTACTCATTCTTCCACATTGCATTCTTTACATGTTTACAAGCACATATTCATACATACCACCATATGGAGATTATTAAACTATATTACATAACATTAAACATGGTACAAAACATGATATTTAATTATGATAGTAACACATGAATGACATAAATAAATAAACATGTAATGATACATTGGTTTTCACATACACTTGTACTTTTGCTATCTTTTACTCTTCCTTACATATTAATTTTCACTCCTTCCATTGCACTTACTCTTGCATTCACATTGATCACTTTACACTATGTTCACATTTAATCTCTTAAGTTGCCGTGACACATAGTCTTAACTACCAAGTAGAGGAAAACAATCACTTTAGCACTTAACACTTATCACTTAGTACTTAGCACTCACTTTCACATATTCGTCACCTAGGCAACGGTGACAAATCTAGGTAACTGCACAGAAACGGGAGAAGCCCTCTCCACCCTACCAGCGGTACTTGTCCACCTCCAGGATTTTATCCTAATGCCCTTAGGATTTATCTCATAACGTTGAGCCTTCATAGGGACTTTTCTATGGTACAGCTCTCAGACCCCTATGGTAGCAGTGTCACACATGGCACACATTATATCTTAACCACATTCTATCTCATCACATTTTACTCATGCTATGCACACTTTATTCGAATTTTACGCTCATTTGCATATTTTTCATTCCATTTCCATTTACAGAAATTCACATTGCTGTTTAACAGTGATAAATCACTCAAAATAAGGCATTAACATGCTGCTAACCTTTGCTTTACCCATGATTAACTCTAACATGCTTAACATGGCTATTTTCACATTTAAAACCATGAAAATACCTACTGTCATCATAATTTCACGAAATTTTATCACAAGTTAAGGACAGTAAACAAAACACATTCTATTTTTCAAAATTTTCTGAACAGAAAAATATTATAAAAATTAAATCACTGTACAGGTGCATTTATCACTAATTTCTCTTAAACAAAAATTTCAGTAAAATAGACTAATATGACGGTGTCAATACGTTCATACAATAACCATATCATTACATAAAATTCACCAAACCCGAACTCACAATATCCTATTTACACAGATTAAACATGCTTATCTTATGGTCATAACTCAATCTCCAGAATTTTAATAATTAAAAAATTTCATGAAAATTTACGAAAACCTCATGACATGACCTACTAATCACCCTTGACCCCTCATAAAATTTCAGCAGGAAAACATACCCAGAAATCATTTAAATATTAAACAACATTTTTCAGAACATGAAGAACTTAACTGCACAGTCCTGGCCGCCAACTGGGTTAACTGCAACATCTCTTGCCGTCAACTGATGAACTTGACGGCAGGGGATGTTGCCGTCAACTTCCAGACAATAATCTGCACAGTCACACTCACATGTACGGAGAAATTGGAGGGTCCAGGACTCGAGGAAAAATCCGTAAAAATTCTAGGACCTAGGGGACATGTATAGGGATGATGTACATAGGTTACTTGCCTCTAATAAAATCCTAGAAGATCAAATCTTGCTGTTGAAGCCCTCCTCGGCAAAGCAAGAGGGTGCTCAGAAACTCCTTTGATCTGGTCTCCAGTCGTTGTAGGTCGTTCCTCGGGGTTGGGGATGCCTTGATGGTTGGACTACGCTCCAGTCATCGTAGATCTCCCAGAAAATCCTCCAGTCGCCGGATCAGAGCTTGGAAGTCCAGCTTTTCTCACAGAAATACTAGGGTTTCACAATGACCAAAAGGGCTTTGTGCGGCCAGAAAGTGGGTTTTTATAAAGTTGGATAGGTTGGGTACGCACTGGGGTAGGTTACCCAAGGTTTAGGAAGGGTTCCTAAACTGGAACCGGCCATAAAGCGAGCATTAACAAATCTGGAACCGTTACGCAGGAGGATATTGACGTCAAATTGGTTGTAGTCAACTGCACAGTTGACGTCAAGGGGCTGGCCGCCAACAGGGGGTGGCGTCCAGGGGGGGCCGCCCACTGTGGGTTGGCGTCCAGGATGTGGACGCCAACCACACTGGCGTCCAGGTCTTGGCCGCCAACTGCACAGTGCAGTTAAGACCCTGCAAACCCCAAATAAATGCGTAATATATCTAAACAATTTAGTATATGTAAAAATAATTACATATCCTTCCACATAAAATACATGCATTACATGATATTTAATTAAATACAACTTACAATCATGATTAAGGATAATATGCATCAATAACATGCATATATGCACATACACATTCACATTACATAGTCACATACATTGTGCAAGAATTTTAATGAAATGTGTTCATTATCAGTTGAGTTCTACCTGTACATTATCATTCAAGCACCTTACATATCATAATAATTTAACATGCTTAAAGTAGATAAATATCATTTAAACAAGATTAGCTTTATATATTCCTATACACACCAAGGTTACTTACAACATGCATAAAATAACTAAATGCAATAGGCACATCAATAATTAAATAATTGCATGCCCATTTAAATATGTATATTGCATGTACAGAAATAAACTCATAATTATTTACAAAATGTATGACAATAATTCTTACTATGAGCACATATAATATGCATGAGGTTTATAGATTTATTACATACTTTGATAGCTAAATAATGCATGCACATTATATTATATTTATACTCGTACGAAAATAGCTCTCATGCACTTACATGGCCTATAGCATTACTTACCTATCACATGCACAATATTACTTAACTATTTTATGCCTCAGATATCTTTTTTTTTATACACATTATACATAAATTTAATTAATTGCCTATTCTTACCTAACTATCCTGTATATACATGCATGAACTAATGAGGAGTATAGAAATGATAATATGCACAATTGAATACACACGCTACTCACGCGACAAGTAAAGACATATGCACCATATAAAAGAAAAAAGAAAATTCGGGGTATCACACTCTCCCCCCTTGAAAAAGATCTTCGTCTCGAAGATCGATTCAAGTACCTCTGGTGACTATTGGTGCCATCTCCGGAAAAGAATGAAATCTCCTTCTCTTTGGCTGGTGCTTGAAGTTCTGCTGCTGGCTCCTTTGATGTCGATGCTGTAGCACTTCGGGGATCAACACTTCTTCAACCTCGGACATTCTTTAATCCGATGGTCCTTGCTGCCGCATTTGAGGCACCTTCCTTCCTTTGCCCAACACTGATTCCCGCCATGGGTTTATTGCAGTGCATACACATGGGTTTCCCGCTAGCTGTAGAGGTCGCAAACCTTGCCGTGCTAAGAAGCTCGTCCAGAGTGCGGGGATCGCATTCCAATAGTCTCGCTCTCGCTGCTGGTCTGAGTCTTTATGAAGTTTCTCACCTTGCATTTTTCTTCATGCTCCCTAGCCCTAGCCTCACGCTTTCCTTGACTCACCATTGCCTGCAAATCCAATCTAGTTAAAGTCTAACTTATTAAATCCTATCTACCTTTCTTACTATCTTTCATTCATTATTATTACTTTCTACACATATGGACAAATTTTCTATAAAGACTTTGCAATATTGTGAGATGATGGTTATTCATGTACAGTCTCAACTTGATGCTCTGATACCAATCTCTGTAACGACCCCTTTATATCGGTACGATTATACCAATCCCCATCGTACAAAGAGCATCGTCACAGTGGGATAGTAACCCAACACTAAACGATAAGGTTGATATGTCCATGAATAATAAGAGTACAGGGAATTAAAAGAAATATTATATTTCATTCCATCATCACCACACATTCCACAGTCTATATAGTAAAAGAAAGTACTAGAGTCCACATTATTACAACTTGAAGAGAACTACATTGTCCATATGAATAACATTATTCAACTATAAATTTAAGCAACTACCAAAAATAAAATCTCCTCAAGTGCTATTCCTTGTATGCGGTATCAATCTTCACTATTCTCTCCTCAGCTACTGGATAACCTGTCACACCTGTACGCCGAAGCAAGTATGAGTCTTACAGGACTCAGCAAGTAATCTAAACATCAAACTTATACATATCACATACACATTAAACTACCAACAATAATGAAACACATGCTATCATACTAATCACGTTAATTCACATAGCACAAGCTTTTATGGTTAACAACACCTATGTTTCCCAAACACATTCCAGATTAACACATGCTCATATTAAGTCATAAAAATAACATACATCTACACAAGTTCTCTACACATTTTATATATTCTATGATACATGGTTCAAATCTTTATCATATCATTGCATAATTTAATCAAATAAACAAGGTTATGTACAAGATGATGAATACTTTTAGCATAGTATTGGTCAATTCTCATGTATTCACGTCACTTTATCATACAACTAACTTGCTGTTTTAATGTACAATTTATCATACACTCATAACACTTACACATGTTTTCTAGTAAACTACATATAGATATTAATCTTTCTATCATAGTTAAGCATAATCCAATTAATACATACATGACATGAACATATGCACTCTTAAACACCTATCATGTAACATGATATATTAATCTAAACATTTTTCCTTATTGTGTAACAGCTCTACCAATTAGAACATGCAATTATACATAACGTAGATAACAACCTAACATGATCTCTATTTATTTTTCACATGCACTTTTCTCATTTATTTACACATTTCATTTGCTGTTTTAATATGAATAATTCACCATGATATCACCTTTATTAAACATGGAATGAAGATTTAATACACATTCAAATCGGATGGCAATCATCTACAAATTAAGCATGAAACTACATACTAAATGAGTAGCAATTCTATCATGGAACTTAGACATTTTTCGTGTGTTTATCAAAAACAAAATCTCATTTAGCTTGCTGTTTTGACATGAATTAAACTTAATTACATGGATTTACAATTCTCACGCTATCTTATTCATTGTCAAATTTACCTACTCATTCTTCCACATTGCATTTCTTTACATGTTTACATGCACATATTCATACATACCACCATATGGAGATTATTAAACTATATTACATAACATTAAACATGGTACAAAACATGATATTATAATTATGATAGTAACACATGAATGACATAAATAAATAAACATGTAATGATACATTGGTTTTCACATACACTTGTACTTTTGCTATCTTTTACTCTTCCTTACATATTAATTTTCACTCCTTCCATTGCACTTACTCTTGCATTCACATTGATCACTTTACACTATGTTCACATTTAATCTCTTAAGTTGCCGTGACACATAGTCCTAACTACCAAGTAGAGGAAAACAATCACTTTAGCACTTAGCACTATCACTTAGTACTTAGCACTCACTTTCACATATTCGTCACCTAGGCAATGCGGTGACAAATCTAGGTAACTGCGCAGAACCGGGAGAAGCCCTCTCCACCCTAACCAGCGGTACTTGTCCACCTCCAGGATTTTATAATGCCCTTAGGATTTATCTCATAACGTTGAGCCTTCCATAGGGACTTTTCTATGGTACAGCTCTCAGACCCCTATGGTAGCAGTGTCACACATGGCTATTATATTATACCCATTCTTTCTCATCACATTATTACTCATGTTATGCACAACTTCATTTGAATTTTACGCTCAATTTGCTTAATATCCCATTTCCATTTACAGAAATTCACATTGCTGTTAACAGTGATAAATCACTCAAAATAAGGCATTAACATGCTGCTAACCTTTGCTTTACCCATGATTAACTCTAACATGCTTAACATGGCTATTTTCACATTTAAAACCATGAAAATACCTACTGTCATCAGAATTTCACGAAATTTTTATCACAAGTTAAGGACATTAAACAAAACACATTCTCAAATTTTCAAAATTTTCTGAACAGAAACATATTTATAACAATTAAATCACTGTACAGGTGCATTTATCACTAATTTCTCTTAAACAAAAATTCAGTAAAATAGACTAATATGACGGTGTCAATACGTTCATACAATAACCATATCATTACATAAATTCACCAAACCCGAACTCACAAATATCCTATTTACACAGATTAAACATGCTTATCTTATGGTCATAACTCAATCTCCAGAATTTTAATAATTAACAAATTTCATGAAAATTTACGAAAACCTCATGACATGACCTACTAATCACCCTTGACCCCTCATAAAAATTTCAGCAGGAAAACATACCCAGAAATCATTTAAATATATTAAACAGCATTTTTCAGAACACTGAAGAACTTAACTGCACAGTCCTGGCCGCCAACTGGGTTAACTGCAACATCTCTTGCCGTCAACTGATGAACTTGACGGCAGGGGATGTTGCCGTCAACTTCCAGACAGCAATCTGCACAGTCACACTCACATGTACGGGGAAATTGGAGGGTCCAGGACTCGAGGAAAAATCCGTAAAAATTCTAGGACCTAGGGGACATGTATAGGGATGATGTACATAGGTTACTTGCCTCTAATAAAATCCTAGAAGATCAAATCTTGCTGTTGAAGCCCTCCTCGGCCAAAGCAAGAGGGTGCTCAGAAACTCCTTTGATCTGGTTCTCCAGTCGTTGTAGGTCGTTCCTCGAGGGGGATGCCTCCTTGATGGTTGGACTACGCTCCAGTCATCGTAGATCTCCCAGAAAATCCTCCAGTCGCCGGATCAGAGCTTGGGAAGTCCAGCTTTTCTCACAGAAAATACTAGGGTTTCACAATGACCAAAAGGGCTTTGTGCGGCCAGAAAGTGGGTTTTTATAAAGTTGGATAGGTTGGGTACGCACTGGGGTAGGTTACCCAAGGTTTAGGAAGGGTTTCCTAAACTGGAACCGGCCATAAAGCGAGCATTAACAAATCTGGAACCGTTACGCAGGAGGATATTGACGTCAACATCGGTTGTAGTCAACTGCACAGTTGACGTCAAGGGGCTGGCCGCCAACAGGGGGTTGGCGTCCAGGGGTGGCCGCCCACTGTGGGTTGGCGTCCAGGGATGTGGACGCCAACCACACTGGCGTCCAGGTCTTGGCCGCCAACTGCACAGTGCAGTCAAGACCCTGCCAAACCCCAAAATATGTGTAATATATCTAAACAATTTAGTATATGTAAAAATAATTACATATATCCTTACCACATAAAATACATGCATTACATGATATTAATTAATACAACTTACACTAATCATGATTAAGGATAATATGCATCAATAACATGCATATATGCACAATACATTCACATTACATAGTCACATACATTGTGCAGGAATTTATAATGAAATGTGTTCATTATCAGTTGAGTTCTACATGTACATTATCATTCAAGCACCTTACATATCATAATAATTTAACATGCTTAAAGTAGATAAATATCATTTAAACAAGATTAGCTTTATATATTCCTATACACACCAAGGTTACTTACAACATGCAAAAATAACTAAATGCAATAGGCACATCAATAATTAAATAATTGCATGCCCATTTAATATGTATATTGCATGTACAGAAAAAACTCATAATTATTTACAAAATGTATGACAATAATTTCTTACTATGAGCACATATAATATGCATGAGGTTTATAGATTTTTACATACTTTGATAGCTAAATAATGCATGCACACTTATATTTATTTATACTCGTACGAAAATAGCTCTCATGCACTTACATGGCCTATAGCATTACTTACCTATCACATGCACCATATTACTTAACTATTTTATGCCTCAGATATCTTTTTTTTTGTATACACATTATACATAAATTTAATTAATTTCCTATTCTTACCTAACTATCCTATATATACATGCATGAACTAATGAGGAGTATAGAAATGATATGCACAATTGAATACACACGCTACTCACGCGACAAGTAAAGACATATGCCATATAAAAGAAAGAAAATTCGGATATCATGTGGAGAATATAGATATCCTCTTCTAACGTGTATTTTACATGTGTTGATGCACATATTCACTAGTTCACATGCCAAGGATTATTTCCCAAATATTTGTAGATTCATTAGGTGATTTCCAAGATTTGATCCCTTGAGGTATGTTTGTTGGTTTGATTCCTACACTGTCTTATCCTTTTTATTGAATTTTCCTATTTCAGAATTTTTGACTATTTCCCTTTTCTCATTTCTTTGAGTTTTCCTCCCTAAGTTGTTTTCTAGATGAGGAGATTTCTGATTTGTTAAAGAAACAAATGTGATGGTTTTCAAGTCTATTTCTTTTTCTTCTTTGAAGGATTGAAACCCAACCCTTCTTTGTTAAGTCACTTTAGTTCCGGGTAAGGCTTCCAAGTTGTTTTTTACCACTTACAAATTTTTCCAAAGCTTCTTATCTCCTGGTCACTTCTTTCTGAAGATTTTCAATTTCTTTCTTCATCTCAATATTCACACTTTTTAGGCGTCATATTTCTCAACAGCAGAGTCATCTCCTTGACATTTTCAATGTTCTTGACTTTCAATTCACAAACAGTTTTGTTGGGTTGAGTGTGTTTTGGAATTTCCTAAAGTTGTATTTTAATGATGACCAATGAACATCACTCATACTTTGATTTTGATGATGACATATTGTGATTTTAATGATGACATATTGTGATTTTAATGATGACATATTATGATTTAATGATGACATATTGTGATTTTGATGATGACATGTTGAACATGTTATACATTTTATACTATCACAATAATGCTCAAACAACATGTTTTTGATGTTTAATATCTCATATTTTCATGATAATACCTTGTACTAATGGTTTATATGTTGAATTCTCAGGGATATAAATCTTGTCATGGTAGTGTCGACACACCCCTTGATGGTGTCGACACTGGGTATCATTCTCTGAAGCAAATTCATGAAGACAGGGTCCAGTGTGTCGACACAGTCCCTGGTAGTGTCGACACTAGACCCAGTCTCCAGAAACCCAGTTGCCAGACTGGGACAGTGTGTCGACACAGCCAGTGAGTGTGTCGACACTAGACCCATCCCCAGAAGATCTTCTTGGACAAATGGGACAGTGTGTCGACACACTCAATGGTAGTGTCGACACACTCCTGCTGAAACTCAAAAATGTGAATTCTCTGGATACGTGCTGCTTGGGATTTAGGGATTTGACTTAGTTTTTTGTGCCCACGTACCCCAAGGCTCCTTATGGACATATGGGGCTATAAATACCCATGTTTCTTGTACTCCAAGGGCATCCTATGAGGAGAGAGACCAGACATCTCCAGAAAAGGGTGTGGCGGCTGCAGAAAAGGAAAAAGTAGCAGAGCAGTGCTGTTTGGAAGGAGAACGTGAAGAAGAAGAGAAGAGAAGAGGAGAGAGGATAAAGTGTCTTCATCCAGAAAGGGAGCAGAGTAGCGCCATCAGATTGAGGAGCAGAAAAGTAACAAAGGAAGAAGAAGAACTGACAATCCGGATGCCACTGAAGCAGAGCATCGTGGATTGAAGAAGATCTCCAACGAATTCCTTCAATCATCTTCAATCCAAGCTTCTGCAAGTCTTCTTCATCAAGGAACATCCAAGTCACATCTATTTCATTTATTTCTTGGAGTGTTCATCCCGTTTTCATTGTGTGATCTGTGTATGTGTTCTACACAGATCACTTAATTCTGTTTGTTCTCTTTTTATCATTGTATTGAGATAGATCGGGCTAGAGGATCTATTCTCTAATTGAGCTTGTTCTAGCAGAACTTGGATCTTTCGTGGTCCAAAGTTTTGGAGCCGTAGTGCTCCGGATTTGAGCCGTTGTGCTCAAGTGCTTGTGAGTCGTCGTACTCATAAGTGGTTTGTGGAGTAGGTCGTCGTACCTATCTCCTGGGTTTTCTTTGAGTCGTCGTACTCAAAGGGTTTGGAGTCGTCGTGCTCCGGTTGTTCTTGAGTCGTCGTGCTCAAGGGTGTTTGGAGTCGTCGTGCTCCAGTGTGTGTTGTACTCAAGGTTTTGAGTAGTGTGGCCTCACTGTGTGAGGGGTGGACGTAGGAGTCACTGGAGGTCATTTTTGAACCACCTAAAAATCCTGTGTGTAATGGTTTGAATTGTGGTTTGACTTTGTATTACGGTAGATGCATGCATAGGGATTTCGCTCACACTACTAATTGATTTGCTCACACACACTAATCACACTTCAGATTAGTAAATTGTTTGGGTGAATTGGTCTCTGATTCGAAGTAATTTTGAATTGCTTAAGCTTCCGCATTAATTGGTGTTAGATCTATTCAACCCCTCCCTTCTAGATCTGATCCATCCACCTATTCGATCCTACAATTGGTATCAGAGCAGGTTAATATCTGTTTCTGATCTGATTTGATTGGTTTTGTTTGATCTCTGTGCTCTATCTGCTTGAACTGTTTGCTTGATCTTTCACTGTCTCTGTGTGCTTAATCGCTCTGATTCCTACATTTAGTATCAGAGCAGGTTAACCACTCTAATTGTTAGATCTAATTCCTTGTTACATTGATTCACTGTGATTAGATCTAATAGTCTTTTGAGTTTTGGTAAATGGAAAATTTCTTTAATCTACATGATTTCCTGTTATAATTTCAGAGAACTCCAATCTCACTTTCATCAAGTTTTTCAGAGGAAGCACAAAGAAAAGGAGCAAAAGGATTCACAAATGCTCAATGGCAAAGAAGAGCCTCAATGAATCCAGAAAATCACAATTCAGAAGGTTGTGGCTCTCACTACAGATTCTAAGCTCAGCCATTCTACATCCTCTTCAGAACACAAGAGTTCAAATGGGTCTACAAGATCAGGTAAATCAATTCTAGATCCATTTATGTATTCTAATTTGATTCTGATGCAGATGAAGGCATGTTTTATGTTGAATTGATTGAATTTTGTGAGAAGATGCAAAATCTTAATACAAAGCTGAACACTAAAAATAAAGATTTGAAAAAGACTTTAAAAATTTGCCATAAAGAGAGTGAAACATTTTAAAAATATTCTTGAATTTCTCCAGAACAATGATAAAGATTCTTCACAAGAAAATGAGAATTTGAAAATTGAAGTTCAGAAACTGAATTCTGAAAAAGAAAGTTTGAAAGATAAAATCAAAATTTGTGAAAACAAGTTGTCCAAGTTGAAAGAAAATCATGATCAGTTAGAATATGAAAATCTTGATTTGAAGTATGAAAATGAAAAATTGATTAATCTCAATAAAAACTTTAAATTTGATAATGATCAATTAAACAAACAGATTTCTAACATGGCTCATGATCATCAAATAAATGAAAGATGTAAACAACTTGTTGAAGAAATTGTCATTTAAGAGAAAGATTGATGCTTGTTACATGACAAACATTAGATAATGATTGTAGCAATGTCAGTAATAAAATTACTGATATGGAAAAACAAATTGCTCAATTTGAAAATGAAAAGAACAAGATAAAAAATGGTTTGGATGGCATGCTAAACAAGCTTAAAATTCCAGAAAAGAAGTTGTTGCATTAAAAGCTGAAAAACAGAAGCTTCAACATGAATTGAAAAATACTAAATACATAAGTCTTGCTTCTGTGAGATAAGAAAAATGAAAATAAAACAAAATTAACATTTTTTAAAGTTGCTGCGCGAACAAGAACTCTGGTAATTCTAATGAAAAACTAGTGAAAGTTCTTGTTCAGAAACAGACAGAGAAAAAGAAAAATGGTATTGTCAAGTAGATTCATCTACTTCCTCGATCAGTTCAAAAAGCTCCAAGGCAAGTTCCAAATTCATATCATGCCAAGAGCCACCAAAAGGTACCTCCTTCTCTCATGGTAAGCCTCCTCACATGAAAAGGAGATTCCAGCAAATGCATACATGCCAAGGTAAGTACCAGGTAAGAAATGCTCTCATTTGCTTTAACTGCAATAAACCTTGTCATCTTGCCAAACATTGCTGGATTACAAATCAAAACTTCAATAAACATACCAATGAGTCCAATACTTTCATTGTCATACAATTGGTCATATTTCTAGGGACTGTTGGTACATAAATGATTTTGTTGTGCATGCTCAGAAATTTCAGTCTAATGCATATGCTCATACACATAGGAATAAATATCATGTTCATACTGAAAATGTTCAGAAATTCCATGTGTACAGGCATAGAAATGCTGCACAAAATCATTCTGTTTCTGTTTATATTAAAATCTAAAAATTAGAAAACTTCATGAAAAATATAGATGCATTGAGCAAGGCAAAAAGAAAATCTGGAACTAATTCTGCTCATAGTTCTATCAATGAAAGAAATACATCTATACCAAAAATAAAATCACTTTGGATTCAGAAATCTTTATTGCACTCTAATATTGATTTCATTGTAGGACCCAAGCAAGTGTGGGTCCAAAACCAGCTTGATCAGCAAGCTGAGGAGTCTTGCAGCCATACATTGTAAATGGATTCAAGATATTGGCTGTGCATGCAAGAAATGATTAGAGAACACAGGTAAAATCTTTGAAAAAGAAATGAAAACTGTTCAGGTAAAACCTCATATCTTTTCTAGATTGAACTGCTTAAATTAAAGAAAATTCCTAGAGTCTTATCTGAACAATGAAAAATGTGTTCTGATGCTACTTCCAACAATGAATTTGTGTCACAACAATTGAAATCATGTTTGATTGTTTGTGCTCATGACTCCTTGTGCTATCTTCTGTTTTGACTTCTTGGTATATCAAATGATGACATGTGGAAAAGCAAGTTATGCTTGTTTAGAAGCTATCATTATGCGTGAGTAAAATACTCCGCCAAGTACCAAAATTCATGTTATGCATAAAGCTAATTGTATGCATAATCATGTGTGAATTGATTACAAATTGTTTCATTCCATGCACAAGTTAAGGGGGACTAAATTTTGAGATGCAAAATAATCTTAAAAAAAAAATGCTGCAAATAATTGTTAAAACACTTGTTGGAACTTGAAAAGTTCAGAAACCTGAATTTATGATCAACCCACATCTTCTCTTATGTTCAATGCGGCTCTATTTTTTGAAAATTTATTCTGACAACATTGAGTCTGCTACTTCTGTAACTGTCGACACATGAGATCCAGTTGTCGATAGATTCTTTGAAAATCTTTGGATATTGCTTCATTCCAGAATGAAGGCTCCTCACACTGTATTGGCATTCTTGGTATATTAAATAGTGACTTGAAGAAAAGCAAGTCAAGCTTGTCTGGACACTTTCACTATACGTGAGTATAAGTCTCCGCCAAGTATCAAGAGCATTTTTATGCAATTGTTGAGGGGGAGCCTTGTTTTTCTAAATTATTCTTGATGATTCTACTTTCACTTCACTGAAATGTTCCCTTTTCAATAATCTTCTTGTTCATCGTGTGAGGGGGAGATACATGAAAGGGGGGTCATTATCATATTTCTTGACTTTACTTGTCTATCTTGAACCCCAAACTCATCAGAATGTTTGAGTCATTGTGCTATTTTCTTATGAAGAATTAAGACATTGAAACTAACTCATTGTGCATTTAGTTTAATTTCAAAGATTCATTATCATTTCAAGGTTAAGCAATCTTAATACTGAATGTTTTTAAAATGATTTGCAAAACACTATTATAGGCACTTGAGTGGCTTTACTATTTACATGTGTATGTTTAAGCTTCATTTTACCACAGTTAAGAATAATTTTTCTAAATTCGTATTCCTGACTCTTCTGGTCAAAGCAAACATATTCCTGTAAAACATCAAAAGAAAATGATCAAAACCTTGGAAGATACAAACATAGCAATGCAAATTCTGAACCACTAGTAACCGGGCCATTTCACCTAAAAAGTGATTTGTTCGCGTAAAAAATGGAAATCAAATTTTCAACTCTGTATAAGATAATGAAAGTTAAACCACTGAGTAATCATGAGATCTTGCATCTGATCACAATGTGATCTCTTGCACTGAAAAGTGAGATTTAACTAATTTATTTTTGTATTCTTTCCCAGCCAAAATTACAAGAAAATCAAAAGACAGGATAGAAAAGCTTAAGACCTTAATAAAGCTCATGTATACTGAGTTTAGACCTATTATTCTACATTGTGTTAAAATTAAAGCTCCTAACATCCTTGTTAAATATTTCTGCTCATTCATATAGGTCACTTTACTTCACATTTGCATCATTTTTAACCACATTCATATCATTATATCTTGCAATACCTTGTTTGAGTGTGTCTTTGTGATTAAACTTTGTGGCACAATACCAAAAACACAATCATTTCTCTCATTTGACAATATCACTTTGCCTCACTTATTTTGATTACTTCTGACCATTCATTTCCTACATTTCATTTCTTGATCTCCTACAATCTTTGTTTCTCTCTCTTGTCTAACTTTTTGATGCTGTCAAAAAGGGGGAGAAAGTTCCTTAAAGGAGGAAAAGTAAAAGTTTCTAGGGGGAGAAAGTTCTTTATGAGGAGAGTTCAAGGGTGTATATGGTCAAGGGGAGTTATTGTTGGTCAAGGAGAGTTATTGCAGTCAAGGAGTCAGGTTATTGGGAGATTGTGCATATGTTTTGTCATCATCAAAAATGGGGAGATTGTTGGGTTGAGTGTGTTTTGGAATTTCCTAAAGTTGTATTTTAATGATGACCAATGAACATCACTCATACTTTGATTTTGATGATGACATATTGATTTTAATGATGACATATTGTGATTTTAATGATGACATATTGTGATTTTAATGATGACATATTGTGATTTTAATGATGACATATTGTGATTTTGATGATGACATGTTGAACATGTTATACATTTTATACATATCACAATAATGCTCAAACAACATGTTTTTGATGTTTAATATCTCATTTTTCATGATAATACCTTGTACTAATGGTTTATATGTTGAATTCTCTGGGACATATAATTCTTATCATGGTAGTGTCGACACACCCATTGATGGTGTCGACACTGGTATCATTCTCTGAAGCAAATTCATGAAGACAAGGTCCAGTGTGTCGACACAGTTCCTGGTAGTGTCGACATACCCAGTCTCCAGAAGACCCAGTTGCCAGACTGGGACAGTGTATCGACACTAGACCCATCTCCCAGAAGATCTTATTGGACAAATGGGACAGTGTGTCGACACACTCAATGGTAGTGTCGACACACTCCAGCTGAAACTAAAAAACGTGAATTTCTCTGGACACGTGGCTGCTTGGGATTTAAGGGATTTGACCTAGGTTTTTGTGCCCACATACCCCAAGGCTCCTTATGGACATATGGGGCTATAAATACCCATGTTTCTTGTACTCCAAGGGCATCCTACGAGGAGAGAGACCAGACATCTCCAGAAAAGGGTGTGGTGGCTGCAGAAGGGGAAAAAGGTAGCAGAGCATGCTGTCTGGAAGGAGAACGTGAAGAGAAGAGAGAAGAGGAGAGAGGATAAAGTGTCTTCATCCAGAAAGGAACAAAGCAGCACCATCAGATTGAGGAGCAGAAAAGCAACAAAGGAAGAAGAAGAACTGACAATCCGGATGCCACTGAAGCAGAGCATCGTGGATTGAAGAAGATCTCCAACGAATTCCTTCAAGCATCTTCAATCCAAGCTTCTGCAAGTCTTCTTCATCAAGGAACATCCATGTCACATCTATTTTATTATTTTTCTTGGAGTGTTCATCCAGTTTTTCATTGTGTGATCTGTGTATGTTTTACACAGATCACCTAATTCTGTTTGTTCTATTTTATCATTGTATTGAGATAGATCGGGCTAGAGGATCTATTCTCTAATTGAGCTTGTTCTAGCAGAACTTGGATCTTTCGTGTCCAAAGGTTTGGAGCCATAGTGCTCCAGTTGAGCCGTTGTGCTCAAGTCTTGTGAGTCGTCGTACTCATAAGTGGTTTGTGGAGTAGGTCATCGTACCTATCTCCTGGGTTTTCTTTGAGTCGTCGTACTCAAAGGGTTTGGAGTCGTCGTGCTCCGGTTGTTTCTTGAGTCGTCGTGCTCAAGAGTGTT